>NW_019774155.1:0-17998 GCF_001039355.2 Lingula anatina
TAATAAATAGATAATCCTAAAAGAGGCAGGCTCAAACAGATGGCCACGTGTGTACATATAGACTACATACATATATTATCATTATAAATAAATTGATCCAAGCAGTTATTGAAAATTGCCAGCAAGATATTTTTACAGCAAAGCCACCATAACTGTATCATATGGCCATGAAATATGGATGCACAGTCAAGGCCAATGCAAGTTTTGACATCTCCATTTAGTATACAATTTTAACTGTAACGCCATGTAAATATCCACTTGCTAATACTGAAATATTATATACGGTTACCTGATGTTGACAGATTTTTGACCAAGAAAATTTGACATAAGAAAAAGACAAAATAATGATCTGTGCATGAACATCACACAAATTGCTGTATTGCCAATACGTTGACTTTTCCTTTCTGACTGGGCAACTAATTCACTTATTTGAATAGCAGAGACACTTCAGCTGTCGACAAAGGTGTAATGTAGAAGATCAAATTAAACTTTTGGAGAAAAAATATATCTCAGGATTAAACAGGTGAGCAAAGGTATATGTAATGGTCAAACCAAACTCACCAGCTGACATAAACTAGTAAGGATTACAACATTGATAAGTGCACTATTCATCACTGTAAGATCCCATTCCCATAAATATTTAGATCGATCTATCCCCCTGGGGAGTCTCACTAGATTGGTGTCAGCTTAACTGGCTTAAATGTCTGTCCTGTCTACTAAAAGGTGTAATTAACTGCCGTGCGCGCTTGGTTGACAGCAATTTAACGTGAACCCTCAGGGAGTTAGGTCGATCCAGATGGATCGATCTCTGGGAATGCACTCTTAGTGATAATAGTTAGCTACTGATCTGCAAAATTATCTGAAACTTGGTGAAGTTGATGAAATCACAAGAGCCTACAATAGAGTAGAATGTAGTATTTTTATAGTGACTGGGCCTTGAACCTATTTGTCACTAAAAGACATCATGTTTATTAGGACAACAATCCATTCCACATTGCAGTCAGTCAGTGACAACATTGCAGTCAGTCAGTGACAACATTCACTGTGATATGGCTTCTGATTAGGTTGTCCAAAAGTTAACAGTGAGAAGAAATCTACCTTGTGCCCAATAACCTTATTATTATTTTATTTCCAATGATTAATGAACCTTTTTCCTTGACAACAATTATTATTGAATAAAAATAAATTATAGTAGTAATAACAGATCAACTGTCAATTAGCTACTATAATTATAAGACAGATTGTACCTGCTTACTGATGGGTCCGTATCCACCTATAAAATGTTTACTACACATGTGAGTGGCCTTTGAAACCTTTTCTATATTTAACTTCTTGCTAAAAGTTTTCCACATCAAACCACCTGTTTTGCATTTCTGTAGATATGCTTTTTGCATAGGAAATCACACACACACACACACACACAAAAAAAAAAAAAACGCCATATCTGATATGCACCCTGTCAGCATGCCGAGAGTCACTTTTGAATGTGCCATAAACAATGCTTATTTCTCACTGAGGTACCTACCAAATTTGTGAATGACATGAAAAATAATTACAGTTATGGAAAAATATTTGGAGGTATATATGTCACTTTTGCCACTCTTCCAGGTAAATGTATATACTGTGTCTACATATTAAATAAATTAACACATAAAAATTCTAAACTGTTTTCTAATTCCCAAATATACGGTTGGGAAATCATTATATTATGAGCAATAAAAAGCTGCACACTAGAAAGGGCAATTATATCTAGGCATAATAAATCACAGCATAGAAGTCAAAGTGCAAATCAATTGACTGTCAAAATGGTTGATGATAAGGCAAAACATTTCAGTCGGGACCCTAAAATAATGAAAGAAGCAAACTTAATCATCCTTTAGTTTAAAATTAGTACCTCTTAGTATCTGAATAACTGATGTTCTCTGGAGGTCTCAGATGAATTTGCAATAACTTAAAGATGACTGTCACTTTGATTTAACCATTAAACCTGCTCTTTTCAGGTGAGTGAGGTCACTCCAACAAAAATATCTTAACCAGATAACTTGAAAAGAGGAATGAGCAGGGACCACAAAATTGAGAAATGAAGTGTCTTATTGAACTCTTCAATAACTTTCAATGTCACAGTTTTTTTTATGTCACATGGCTAAAGATTTTGTCACCTTGTATCTTAAAAAAAAAAAGCCTAGAGAGATATGCCCACATATGTTGCATCCTTTGCAGGTGATTAAACTTCTGTCCCTTGTACAAATAATAAACACAAATATCAAGTCCAAAGGTATTATAGACACAGCACACCCCATATGAAATCACCTGATTACCAGGCCAGCATCCTAAGTCAACAGTCTTTAATAAAATGCAGTATATGGAATCCAGAAAGCATTATGCCCCACAGTATTCATTAGAAAGCAAAGTAATCAAATGTGCCGAAACAATTAATACCCCGTTCACACTACGCTCAGTTATCCGGATAAGTTGCGAATTAGGTCACAATTTGAATAAATGCAGTAGTGTGAACGCAAGAGGATTTTGAAAATGCGCATTTTCAAAATCCTGCAAGCGAGGTGGATTTCTAAGTGCGATCCGGATAACTTACCGGAATCGACACCTGTACAGATCTTACTGCGCATGTGTGCAGATAAGTGCGGGTATCTATGAACGCTGGTTTATTACTTTAGCGATTGCACCAAACGTATTTGGCGGTCACCACTCACTACAACATGAGGAAACAAACTTATTTTGCCACCTTATACTTCTCAAGAATGCTGGAATGTCTTTTGAGTTGCATTTGTCGTCACAAATTTTTGTTGATATTTTAAGATTTCCTGTGCGGCGCATGCNTGTACAGATCTAACTGCGCATGTGTGCAGATAAGTGCGGGTATCTATGAACGCTGGTTTATTACTTTAGCGATTGCACCAAACGTATTTGGCGGTCACCACTCACTACAACATGAGGAAACAAACTTATTTTGCCACCTTATACTTCTCAAGAATGCTGGAATGTCTTTTGAGTTGCATTTGTCGTCACAAATTTTTGTTGATATTTTAAGATTTCCTGTGCGGCGCATGCGCGAGTGTTCAAAACAGGAAGTTAAACCTGAAATTTTCAACGTGGGATTCGGATTCGCTTAGCGAGTGTGAACGCAATACTGAATCGGATTCCTTACGAAAAATCCAATAGAAATGCGCATTTTGGCAACTGTAGTGTGAACGGGGTTCTATCAGCCTGGAATGTACTCTTGCAAAGCAATAAAAAAGAACGCACATAACGCAAATTCACAATACAAATCTTCCAGTCATACAGAGTAGCCTATTATTCAGTCAACCACCTACTGTAATTATGTAATAGGTTGTCGCATTCAAAGCATTTTTTACTTTTTATAGTGCAATACTCAGTCTTTCTATCCTTTACCAAAGGAGCTTATTAAATTCCTAATAACAAACGGACTCGCTTGGTCATAATCTAGGACTGTGTACGGTGTCCTAGTTACAATCTCTCTGTCACATGTAAATCGATGAAGAATGGTATAAAACAAGGGTTATAAGAAGTCAGAATATAGACAAATCTATCTATGTGTTTATATAGAATACAGAATATAGACCTTTTCTAATAATGGTGGAAGATAATAAAGCACGATCAAGCACATGTACACATAAAAGTACGTAGACCTACATGACCTCCACCTGTAGAAATGACCATCGTTAAGGCTACTGCAAGCAAGCCTCACCTGTCACCACCCAATATTAACATACAGTGTTAAACTTCTACTACCTGTGTTGCTTTCAATGGTCTGCAACTGTTGAGTTGATTTGCTTTGATCCATGGCAGAACCTGTACACCGTAGATCGTATTTCTCGTCAGGTATGCCGTGAGACTGGGGCTTATAATACCAAACAGTCCTTCCGCTATAGTGCCTATATATCCACCCTGACTACCTGCCGTTTCTCAATGACGCGAGGCGCAATGGCCTTTTGTGTATTGACTCGGAAGGAGTTGCGAAATCCCAGTTCTGTATTTGTTGTCGGATTTGTAGGGACAATAAGTGATCTGATATTTGCTCAATCGCTTGGTAGCATTGTGGCGAGTGAAAGTTAAGTAAGGTGATTGTATTAAAGCCAGGGCAGGGCGAGTGAGCGAATATTCAGGTGGATTACAAATTTAGGACGGAAAAATGTATGTTCCTTGCATTGTAATAGACAAAGAGACTGAGAACTGCATGCAAGTGCGCAGAAGATCACCAATTGTACTCTGCGATCTCAAATCTACGAAATCACAAATGTTACTAAAACAGTTCATTTCGGCATTGCGTTTTTTGAGCTTTAGTTTCTTGATTGATCGTCAAGGGTATGTAAAAATATAAATATATGCGCCAAAAGCAATACCACGAAGTAACAATGAGTGTTATGTCATTGAATATTCATGGTCAGTTGATGAGTTAAAACTTCGAAACCATTTTTAAACTATCTACTGGTACATGCATAATTTAGATGAATAAGATATTACTAAGTGTGTTGAATGAACAGATTATCTGACGGATAGATGGGTCGTCATAAGTAAGTTTGACCTATTTTCATTGTCAACGATTACATGTTCTCAGATGCAAAACAAAAAGTCAATATATTATCAATACATGTTTATCTTCTCACCACAAGCTGAGTTTCGTACATGGCCCTTGTTAGCTATCTTGTATAATTTATATCAACAGTCAATCCTACAAACCTGAGGGACTAAAAGCATTTAAGGGTTTGTATTAATGGATTAACATAAGGGAAGCGTGTACAGTATGTTCCACTCTAAAATACCTGTAATGAGCGAATAAACATTCCTAGATTCGATATCTTCTTCATGTGGTCTTGCCCCATATCCCCCCCCCCTCCCCCCCAGGTTAAGGGGACTCGTTTTGAAGCTCTGCCGGGTATTAAAACGCCATAATATTTGGACAGGATTATGGGCGTCGCCATCGCCATAAGTTCAGAAAGATACGCTGACCTGAGACACACCCTTGGTTTTCGACAAAAATAATTTGTGTGGGAATCTATCATAAACTTGTTTTGATGTTTGCTCAGTGACCCTGCATAGGCTACATAGTAAAATGAATATTTTAAACAGGATATATCCCGATGCGTTCGAAAAAAAATCCTTGTTTTGATACTTTTTGTGAAAATATAATGTATCATTAAACAAAGAACTTATCACTTTTAACTTTATAAACGTTTAATATGTATATAAGATAAATATTTGAATGTTAAATTTTGCTCGCTTATTACAAACTCTTTGTTTGTGAACATAATTTCCACTTTGAATGCAATATTTAATGTGTTTTTTAATTTTCCAGACTATAAGTGCTGGTTTCATTGGAATTTACGCTTTGATGCATAGAGAGAGAGCAATAACTTTCGAAATTAGTTGTGGTCTCACATAATTAGCAAATACTCCCCTCTACAGACGGAAGGCTACCTCTTATCGTTGTCCACTAAAACGGCCTCGCATATCTTGGCATCTTTTATTGCTTCGGTGGTTAGAATTTGTAACGACATCGCAGGATCCTTACCCTGAGCCTCAGATCTGATGCTATCCAGCTTTTTGAGTTAGTTGAATTTACGTGTACATACGCAGAGAAAAATATAAAAGCCCCATGTGAATTATTTATGTAACGTATAATCGGCTACGGACAGTAATCTGTAGCTACGGACAGTATGGGCAGTAATCCCCATCTGTTGAATAACAAAATCCACCTTGTACGATCTGATATAGGCCTATATATATACATGTATAACCCATAATGCTGATAAAACTTTTAAGGTATTGCGTGGGGCATTTCTATTTTTGCTCAGTGCTTATACACAATTATCAAACACGTATGGCAAAATGAAGCTGGTCCACATCTGATCTAAAGGATATAGAACTTGGGCTACGGCTCAGCGTCCTATTAGTGAAGTTTTCAGACATAGTTGTCATTAATGGGCCTACCTGCGTCTCTGTTGTCACCATGCTCCATCTGAAGCTGAATCTGGCTTGATTTTGATCCCATCTCCATGGCCATGATGTCGCCGTGCGAAATAAGACACTTCGCCTTACTATCAGCCGGTCAACTTTTATATTAATTCTCCGCTTCTTTTCCCGTGCTCTGTGTTTTGAAATGCCTCACCTGCCTCGCTTCAGGCGTGGTCATTTATAGGGACCTTGCATGTTTGACCATGTCAAACAAACACACGTGACTCAAAAGTACTGCTAATTTTCATTGTGTGTGTGTGTGTGTGTGTGGATGTAGGTAAGAAAAATTTTCTTCGTCATGTTAAATATCTCATTTAGTGTCACTTCAAAATATTAATATGATGTTGGACAAGTTTTGTATCTTTGCATCTGTGCAACTAGATTAGGCAAAAAGCAGTTTTGCAATATCATAAACCTTTGTTTTGTTTGCGTATTGCGTAATTTGCAGTTAGTCGGTTCCCACACATGCTATTTGTCCAGTATCTTGTCAACGACTCCCACTCGTGGTTTATGTTGCTACGTAAAATTGGGCAACCGATGAAAAATTATAACTGTCAACAAGCTAATTTTATTTATTTTTCTTTTTGATAGAGCTACCTGTCCACCTACTTGCATTGAAAAAGAAAGGTGATAAAACCCCATACGCAATCTCCCCCTTCACACTACCAACCTCAGGGTGACCATATAGGTTCAGCTACCTCCTTATATCACAAGGGCCTCTAAAATAGTAGGCCTATACAAAATTTTAAACAATGATTTTGTAACAGACTACAAGCGGACCCTGTGGTCAGTGTAAAGTCCATCAAAGTTAACATACAAAAATGAGAAAATGGATCAAAAAGAGAAAGAAAATCCCCCGTTTCAGGCCTTTATCCCCACGATTAAGGCTACTGTATGTTCAGCAGAGTAACCAATATTATTTGGCAGAAACGTACGCCTACCTTGTTCTTCCATCTCGTGGAAGATAGGCTTCACCTTGTTCTGGTAAGGCTCCATGGTGTATCCGAGAGTTTCAGTTGTGAGTGATATGTGCCTGTACGCAAGCTTTATAATTGCGTTCCAAATTTAGACGGTATTAAACTGCCTGTCGATCTGATTTGTTAATTCTTAGCGATTGCGAAATCAGTCGTGTTTAAAGGCGTCTATTTCTGAATCTGATTCAATAATTGCAGCTAAGTTTTCATATGTTGTACCTGACGTGCATAATGTACGTTTGATTATTTTTATATGTACTTTTGTTTGGCTTGCATAGACTTCGTACGAAGGTGTTGTTGGTTCAAATACTTCGTTAATACAAAACACAATAAACCAAATAATAGTTGACTAACTTTCTTTTGAATGAACTCATGAAACCCACTTCTTTTCCTTTCTTATTTTTTAATGTAGAAATCACTGGGTTGTTATTATTACTATTATTCTTGATGTGGTTTTATTATTATTATTATTATTATTATTATTATTATTATTATTATTATTATTATTATTATATTTGAACTTCTTGTTTTCTGTCTAATTCTTGCTCTCTTCTTCGTGAAGAGCATCAAGTCATCAACATAAGCACAGGAAATCGTTAAAATTTTTAATGAATAAGGTGAATATCGGCGCTTAATACTCCATGCTTTCAATTATTTTCCATTTATTTACCAATGTCAGTTGTGCCTTAATCTTTCAGTCATTGCTACGTTGCAATATTTCTTGAAATTTCATTTCTTTTCTCAAAATCACCAAAATTAAATACTTAAAATCCAGTGTGGTTTGCAAAACTAATTAAATAGTGTTCTTAGTTTCTAATATTTGAATCGCTATTTTAATGAGACTGGGGCATCTGTATTTCACTTCAAAACAAAACGACAAAAATTGAAAATCAAGAGCTCGAAAAAGGGTTAATACATTGTGTTTTCAGTGGCATTGGATAAGATGTATCTTGCAAAGGTAAATTGTTGTAAGGAACAAGGCAAATAATGATGTATGAAATCTGAATGAAACAAAAAGTCAAACGAGTCAGATGTTCGTTTATATAAAAAATGACACTGAAATAAAAGATACACAGCAAAACTGGCAAAAAGACAGGCACGTACATTTAGTTATTAGTAGGCGAAGCGGGGAGATAGCTTTGTATATTATACAGACTATGTATAAAAAATTAATCGTGCGTGCGTTAGTTTTTCATATTACAAGATTTACAGCAATTTTTTACTCTGACCGTGAAGGAAAACGTGCCAGTAATAATTTGTTTGCTCATTGAAGCGATCAATTGTCGTTTAATTGATAGTTTTCTAGATTCTGTTATGCATTCGTGGGTATATACAGCTAGTAGACACATCAAATATCGTCAAATTTTGTCCTGATCTTGGAAAATGTGATTGGGTTGTGGAGCGTATATATGGGATGTTTGAAATGTAAACTATGTAAGCGGAGTGACGTTTATAACAAAATGTTAGAAGCCTGGACCTTAACTGTAGCACACTATAAAACAATGGTTCCTATCGTTTTGTTTTGTTCCTATCGTGTTTTAACGACGGTAATGAATTGTCTACCGCATAAATACATTTCCGTATTTCCTCTTTAGTAGTTTTCGCTCTTCCTTTTAGCACGCTCTTAAAAAGAGTGGCGCCTTCTTTGAACACTCGAGACTAAATGATTAATATCTCCTTGTTGGACATGTTTCCACTTTTTATGCCAAACAATGTCCATCAACTTTTGGTGTTTGAAGACGTACAGGTGACTGTGGAACGCCAGGCCGATGGCAAAAAGCGCCCCGCACAAACTTTCCCACTCCTCGTCTCCAGGGTTATGAATGGTCGCTGCGCCCACCAAGTGCAGGAGAACCATCGGTAGCGCAGTGAACATGTAACACAGAGTCAGCATAATGGAGTTCTTTACTGCCGTTTTAAGGTATTTGATTGACTTCATGGCAATCGCGTTTTGGATTTCTGTATGATTCAATTTTCTGGGGAACGCTGGGAGATGCACTGAATAGATTGATGAAGCGAGATCGCTTGCACTCCACAGGGCTGGAACGCTGACTGCCTGCTTAATAGACTCATCGCGCACAGCTGCAGCAGGTGTGCTTGATTGGGAAAAACTGGACAATTCATACTGCGAATGTTTTCCAATCTTGTGAAGAAATCTTGGAAGTTGTATAATGGCTCTGAATCGCCTACCTGGTGCCGTTTGATCTGAGCTCTTAATATCACCACCAATCTTCGCCCACGTGGTCTTCTGAAGTCTGGACGGATCGCTTCCTTTTGGCGTTGTTTCCGTTTCGTCAGCGATGCTGTAACATACGGGACTCGCCATGGCAGAGGATGTGATTGTATCGCGCTTATAAGATAGCTCATATCTTTCTGGATGAACAACGTGAAAAATATCCAAAAGACCCACGTCATGGCTTTCAACCTGGTGCAAATTTCTCTTCAAAACCACGCAGATGCGGATGTACACCGTGCTTACAATAAAGAAGGTTGTAATGAAGATTCCTAAATAGAAATGTTGCAGGAACCCCCGACCTGTAGTTATCAATATCACGACGTAAAATAAAGGACTTCCCACCCACGCGAGAAGGCCGGAGACCAAGCTGCAGTGTGTTTGTGGGTTTTTTCTAGCTTGTGTCGCCGAATAGTGCATGAGACGTCCTCTAAATATAGCTATCGCACAAATAGTGATGGACAAGTTAGTGAATCCTACAAAGAAGGCTGCGTCTTCTATGTGCTCCCATGTGCCCAACATGTGAATATCCATTTTGAATTTCCTGCTGAAAATTTCGACTAAAACTACAGTAGACAATGCAAGAGAACCAAGGCATGTTAGTGCTAGCATGTTGACGTAGATTCCATAACCTTCGATCAAAATCGGTCTCAGTGTCAAGACCATTTTGCAAAAGTGATAAAAGTTTTTGGGAAACACGTACAATATTGACACCCCAACTAGGACACAGGTCATCGTGTCAACGCCCTCTAAGGTGGTGTCCGTCTTTTGAGCTTCGTGGTTACTCGCACGAGTAAACATTATACGTGTATTTTGGCTCTTCCGGGCGGTGTTAAGAACTGTTGCTGAAAATAAAATTTAAAAATATTCGATTTCTGGTTTTGACTTTTTTTCTGAAAAAGTAAACGAATACCAGAGGCTGATAGAAGAATATAGATGCGTTATNAGTAAACATTATACGTGTATTTTGGCTCTTCCGGGCGGTGTTAAGAACTGTTGCTGAAAATAAAATTTAAAAATATTCGATTTCTGGTTTTGACTTTTTTTCTGAAAAAGTAAACGAATACCAGAGGCTGATAGAAGAATATAGATGCGTTATCATAAAATTAATAGAGGAAGCATCGACTACTTACCGTGTCAGTTTCTCATCTCACGTCCGTTTTCGCCTTGACCCCCTATCGCTACACTGCAATAACCTGAGGAATGCATGCATCCTGGCTTTCACAGATAAACTGGGAATTCATTCTAATAATTGCAAACCTCTGCTATTTCTATTTATTGGTACTGGAAACGTACTCGGAAGCGTGCTTATGTTAGTTCCCAGAAAGCTCTAAATCTCAGCAGATTAACTGATGCGGTTTCAGGACACCCTAAACAGTGTGTTCGTGTCCAGAGAAGGGGAGGGGTTGGGGAGGGTCCGGGCAGTTAAGTTTCGTCTTATATTCGATATTTTCTTAAATTTTGTAACCTACTAGACTACAGCGACCCCTGTGGAAGGCGAATAGAGCAAATATACCAAGAGTTTCAGAGATAATTATCTCATCTCTCACTTTTATTAACGACAGATCTCTGGGAATGACAGACACCTTTTGATGAGAGGCAAGTTCGCAATGAACTTTGGAAATTGGGATGGCTAGACATCGCCTTCGACCTTAAAAATTAATAAATAAAAATAAAGCGATGAAATACGACCCCAAATTTCGTTATATTCATATGGTGCTAAATAAGAAAGAATAGAGAACCAGATAGGAGCAATAGAAAATTATGTGTAAACCGTACGAAATACTGTAGTTCATTTTGAGGAAACAAAATGTGAAGCGTTTTTCTTTTATCCGATCGGTATATCTTACGTAATCACGATTACCAGGGACCATCACAAACCAGAATAAAAACACCAAACTATGCGTGGACTAAAAATTTATTAATGTAGTTTGAAGTCGCATTTAAAAAGTAACCGTTTCAGCTACAAGTTAACGGTTAAGTCTGTATTTTTTAAAAAGTATACTTTACACTTAATCTTTCTTCCGATAACATTCTTACTTTGTCATTTCGGCAAGTTTTAAAACGTATAATTGTGGCCACGTTATAATTTACATTAAAGATCCGAAGTCAAGAAATATATCGCCTCTAAAAATTTCAATGAAAGCGAAAGAAAACGAATCATATATAGCAGCACAATTGAGCAAAACACTGCTTTAACATTCATTCTATGTATTACATCTGAAAGGCTGACGTATTATTAAATAACAGGAATATACACTTTTGTAGGGAGAGATAGGCGTCGTACTCCAATCGTCATACTATGTTTATCCTATGCCAAAAGTAAATAATAATGATAATAATATCCACAATAAAGTTTCTGGCCAGAACAAAACACGACTGACATTTATATCGTCTTCATTCAGAAGAAAACTGACATTGGCTATTAGGATTCTCAGAAACTGGAAATAAGGCTCTATTTTTGCCACTTCTTACTGGTCAATATCCCCTAGTTGGTCAGTCAGAAAATTAAAAACTGCCCAAATGTATAAAGCTTATCTTAAACCTTCCAAATCGAAATTGCGTTTTTATCATTACAATATCATGTAAAAGGTAAAGAAGTTCAGGTAACCACTGAAATGAATACCGTTACCAATATATATTCTGTGTAATATTATTATTCATTCCAGAGCCATGTTTCGTTTTATCCAAATACTAGATATATAAGGAACACTTGACAAGGTCAACAAATTTCATGAGGATATGCTTGTCAAAATAATTTAATTTAAATCATCAAATAAAAAATCTAAATCAATCAAATGATATTCAGATTTACCTCAATCAATCTCTTAAGAAACCACCTAAACTAAGTTATATTTATGTATATAGATGTATTCTACCCACTGAAACCTGTGTTACATATAATAAAACAGGTAATAAAATGTGAACCGTGCTCTGAAAGAGCGATTCATAAATAAGGATATCTTGAAATGAGGTATGATACAGTGTGTGTATGTGAAATATACAATGAAACAGAAAACAAGTTGTGAGTTGAAGAACACAATGATTCCTAAGGCAGCAGGGACAGGGACAGACCGCCGCAAGTAGCTGAAGTCTGGCCTTATGAAACGAATCTATACAAAGCAGCAATAGCAGTGTGGGCATTGAAATGTGTACCAATATGATTAAAAAAAAAACAAAAAAAACTGAAAATGAAGAGGAATAGTTAAACAAGGGGTAAGTTTTGCACAGGGAGCTTTTTTTTTTCTTTATTTCATATCCATGCTATCCTCTGATGACTCTATAACCCTGAGGTACATACCATATTTGAGTGAAGAATGTTTGCAAGATTTAATCAGCAGCTGTTAACAACCTGCACAAATTAAATCATTTTCACTCCTAAGTGCCAGGTAGCCCAACGGGTAGCACTTTTTAAACAAAGACCCATGTAAGGCATCAACTCGTTATGTTATCCAAATTTCACTCCACGAATGTCCAAACTTCCATACACATCTGAAGGATCTGTGGTCATTCTTTCAAGGAAAGTTATCATCACAGCTGTTAGATATGCTTCACAACATACACTGGTTGTACGATCTACATGAAAAGTTGAGTAAGACACGCCTCCTTGTGCAAAAACCTATGCATGAATCCCACAGAAAGATTTCCACAAAAGTCTGGGAAAGGCTGTGTGGGACTCGTCTGTGCCCAGATCTCTGCTGCTGAACTACACTGTGATCTTGACTAAACCACTCTGAGCCGGGGTGGCGGACCCTCGGTTGAGTTTCTTACTCCTGGAAGACAAAGAACAATAAATCTTATAATTTTATAATTAGGTTCTACAACATCTCAGCACTGATAATAAAAGTCCAATGTTAAGAAAAATTTAGAAAGACAAAAATCACTGACAATTTTTTCTCTTAAAGGGATAATAACTCTTCGTTTCAGCCAAAAAATAAATTTTCCTGGTGTAAACAACAATTTTCCCATACTTACCAATGGTTAATGAATCCATTTTTACATTCAAAGTTAGTCCCTGGTTTTTTTCTAAAAAGTTTGCTTTTTTGTTAAAATCTCTTAAGAGATTTTAACAGAGTATAGCCATCAATGGAGGTCACGTGGTCTAAAGACAAGCTCAGATAACAGAAAAAATAGCTATAACTGCCGTTTTTGTGGTAAAACAGAATATATTATATTTCTATGAGTTATTCACAATGTTTTCATTGAGAAATATAGATCTCATACGAAGAGTTATTATCCCTTTAATTATCTCAGCCAGGTAGTGAGAAGTTACTGAAATTATTCATCATTCATATCTTAAAGTTGGAAACTGCACATTGCGTTTAAGTAAACGCTAATGCTGTAACACACTTGTAAGTTTGATGGATAATGTGTGTAATGCACATGCTGCCTCACAAGCTTGTTGAAGATAAGGCAGCCTAACAGCAGAACATGCTATAAGTAATAATCTTATCACTGAAATTAGCCTTCCTAATTCAAAAGTCAAACAATAAATTCAGTAAAAACTCTAATGAAATCTTGTCTACCTGTAACATTCATTCAGCATTAATGTGCACAGCAAATATATGTATAGGAATAAAATTTTTTAAATGCATGTTAATACTGTAAATGAGGACAGAACCCATATCAAACTAATGGAAATAAGAGAAGTGCCAACCAAGTAAGGATCATTGCTGAAGAGTACGCTTTTCTTAGATCACAAAGAATATTTCACAGGAGCCAATTTTAAGGATAGTTATCAGAGGAGTAAAACTTTCTTTCAAACATGCTCCAAAGGGAAAAATAATATTTTGGAACTAAAAACTTGTCCCTTTCACCCTATCCCACCCCACCCCACCCAACCCAAATTCCCAATGCACATGCACAATAAAATTTTCATACCATAGGAAAATTGCAATTGAAAGAAGGCATTGCAAGAACTGAACACATGCCTTAGGATAAGATACAATAGGGTAAGATATGAAGGACATAACATTGCCACTACTCTAAAGTGGACTGTTAAAAAGGTGCAGAGAACAAATACCATGCCTGATGAAGAACACAAGAGCAGTGTAAAGAAGGCAGGTAAAGGTCTTATTTCATACGACAACAACAACAGCAACAATATACATGCTGTAGACTATTAGCAACCATCCTTGCTCTTTATAAAATCCAAATCTCCAAAATGACCATTCCCTAATTTTCCTTTTTTTTTTTTGAAAATATTTACAAGGTTTCCCTACGTTCCACCTCTCCCAAGTTTTTCAAGTATGTAACTGGCACCTTTTTGATAGCCGCGAAACCCGAAATCAAAAATAGATGCTGAAGAGGACGGCGAGGCACTGGAGACACTGAAATAAAACACAAGCACTGCTCAAAAGGAAGTGTACTTTACTTACAACCCATCAGTGCACTAGACAGAAATATACACACTTGAAAATGTGACAAAAAAAGTAAATAAATAAAAATCCATTTCATCACTCAACTCCATCTACTTTTGCTCTCTGAATCTCTAGTAAAAATGAAGTATCCCAACGTTACAAATTGCCAGTTAATTTTGAAAAAAAGATTTTGCTCTTAATTCTGCCCAATAAATTGGAGATTGACTTCTAACACAGCCAGTAAATTCCGAGAACTATTAAGTCAACTTTTATCAGCTTATATATGGTCTTAATATCCCAAGAGGAAAGCAGGAGGGCATAGAAAGGTTAAGACTGAGAATATCAAGGACAACAGTGAACAAATACTACAGTGATGGAGATTTACTATGGAAAATGAAAATAAAAAAGGCACTGATGAAAAACAAGTTTGTTGCAACAGTCATTAACATCTGTGCTAAATACTTATTAAGTAGGTCAATTACTTATTCACATAAAAAAAAAAAGAAAAGAGGTAGAGGCCTGCCATCAATTACATACAAGCATATACTAGTACAACATTTATTCATTCCTTGAAACCAAGACACAAGGTTATAGTTGTAACAAATAAATGACCTGTTTTTTCTTCCTCCACTTTGCCCAGACCTGGCACATCGTTGAATAAAACAAAATGAGGTTAATGATACAAAAAATAATGCACACTTTCCTTTTGTACTTGGTGAAAAATGAACAGTATAAGCCAAACTTTTTTCAGAAAAACTTGACAGCAAATAAACAAATTGAATAACAACCCGTACAAAAATGAGCAGATAACAAAGTAGATTTCTCTAAAACTGGTTGAACAGCTGTAAATGCTTGTGTTTGCATAATGCCAATAATGGAAAGAAATTTGTATAAAAAGATAAGGTTGGAAGAAGACAGTGAACAGATGTTGCTCACATTTGTATATAATTATAGCAAGGAGGTAACCTACAGACATCTCTTCCTAATGAAGTCAAGATATTGTTTAACAATTAAAGCCTATTAGAATATATATTAGAACTAAGTCAGTATAAAGTGAAAAGAAGTTTTGGGGCCAGTTTTACAACAGAACTTCTGGATGGAAGTTGGGCTAAACTTTAAGACAAAAATGTCAGTCATTTGTGACTAGTGCAGTCAACTTGAATGAAATACTGAGTCTGTTTTATAAAAGGAAAAATAAAAGATATGGCTTAAGTTTCGGGCCAACTTATCTTGCAAATTATCACAGATTTACCTGAATTGAAAGAAGTTCCTCTAAAGACAGACTATGGGTGTAAGGTTCTTGTGTGAGACTGGCATGATATATATATATCAAACCAGGTGAGAACAAATCTTTCAACACATGCTAGCGCCCTTACCTTGGGGTATTAACAGGGCTTGGTGCTGACCCTGCTTTTGGTGTGTTACCCTTGGTAGGCTGATCTTTCACATAATTCCTACAGGATGCCAATTTGGATTCTAAGGCCTGAAATAACACAAAAAAGAATTATTAAAAAAAAAAAATTATCATTTTACTCAATGTTTTCATATTTACATAATTGGGAATAAGCAATAATCATCACTTGGGTATAACATTATTTCTGTAAAGCTTTTTTCTTTTATATCTATAAAGATACTGCAACAATGAAGAATAATCAAGCTGCTATATTACACCATCAAGATTAATAAGATGCATATTTAGTTTAAAAAAATGTAAAACAGTAGACCAATTTATCCTGATTCTAAAAAAAAAAACCCAAAATTTTATTAATCAAGCTCAGACCAAGTTATGGTCCACAGCTCTTATATTCCACTGTCCATAGGGGTCCAGGCATCTAACATTGCCAGGGTACTCACCCCTACTTTACGTAGTAGATCTCCTACTATATTGAGTGCTGATATCCTAGCTGTGGGAGTGAGTGGAGTGGAGCTGCCATTGGCACCAATAGGGAGAGCTGAAAAACAAGAGACTTCTTAATTGAGTAAATAGTAATAATCATGATGGAAGCCATTTAAAAAGAACAGATGTCCTAGGTGTACTGGGAGCTGACTTTTCGGCCAGCATATAACACACACCTTTACCAGTCTGTGCTGGTGTCCTAGGTGTACTGGGAGCTGACTCTTCAACCAGCTTATAACACTCACCTTTACCAGTCTGTGCTGGTGTCCTAGGTGTACTGGGAGCTGACTCCTCGGCCAGCTTGTTAGAGTCAATGCGGTCAGTCTGGACCACCATGTCGGACTTCTCTGTGTCAGAGGACTGAGGCTCCTCTGGAGCCTGCCGTGTCCTCACTCCCAACTCCTGCCTCAGATCTGGAATTGAATGAATTTAACATAAGAGTTATTTGAAAAATTACTTTCATAATTTAATCATTAATTTTTTGTCACAGTCAATAAAATATGCAGTTGTCATTATAATACTTCCTTATTTTTCATATGAACCTAACTACTTATTTCTGTCAAAACATATTCAATTTTGTAAAGGTAATTTATCAAAACTTTATATATGCTCCTTTTTCATTTTGTCTGGAATCTTTTTATCTTTTTCTTTATGTTCTGTCTTCTCTGATGTAGGTACAAGAGTGTCATGAACATTTAAATGCTGATTTTCAATAGGACATGCTTCACATAAACTGTCCTTTCCTTGTTGAACCTTTTAGGCTAACATTTTTAATCTATTGGGGTCAGACAAAATAATTCACGACAAATAGCTGGTCTTTCCTTAAAATATGAAGATTTTGTCAATATAAATTCCATATAAATCCATAGTAATCCATAAGAACAACCTATTAGTCAAAAAGATATAAAATTCCTTTCTTGCAATAAAATTTGCAGAGTATTTCACTCAATAATATTTATCTGTGTCACAGTAGAGTGAAAGTTTTGGTCTTAAACTCTGGTTTGAGAGTATCTTGGTTGATAACACCTTTGACCCAAGTATATGCTGATAATATCACAGCACCCCTCACCTGCATACCTTCACATAGAACACCTTATCCTCTCCACTGATACCACACACATATCTACCATAAATACCAGCACCTAAAGGCACTTAGTTAACCTTTTTTAAAGTTTTTTTTTAATCAGATAACCATTGTTCTAAAATCTAAACAATTCATGATATTCTTGCCTTAAAAGATTTACAAACAAACTAAAAGTACAAATAACGAGACCTAGTTTGCCTCAAGACTTAATTTTTTTCTACACAGATCACTGCAGGTCTTCTTGTTAAATGAATAGATATGGCTGACCCCATTTCAGGTCATAATGCATAAAACGCCCTGTGTGAGGACCTGACCTAAATGTCAACTAGATGAGGACTAAGACGACTGCCCCCAAAATTGGAACTTTCACCTGTGACTGCAATTTTGAAATTACTGCAGCTAAAATTCCCCATAAAACAAGGATGTTTTTTCAAAATTATTAAGAATTTTAGAAGA
>NW_019774156.1:0-17998 GCF_001039355.2 Lingula anatina
ATTATTGTTATTATAATTAGTATTATATTTTTGGTGATACTATATAGGCTCTCTCCATAGAAGATATTGCAGAAGTAGGTAACTTTTTAGATGACAGACATATAATATATTATTGCATAAAAATTGGTAAAATAACCTGCTTTGTGCATCATTATTTTCTGCTTTTTGACTGTACATTTGATAATTAACTTTGCTGCCTTATTTTATCAATTTTGTGTATTCATCTAGGTGTCATATATATAGCAAAAAGTGATATAGCATTCCTATATTGATATACCATGCAGTAGTGGCCATCAGTTTAACATTTTATTTTTACATGCAAGAGAAAAAATGGAATTTAGCTGAACTTCTGTAGTATCAAATGATGCTGATTTTATTATTGAGTATATACTACCTGACCTTCAGAGATAACTTGAAACTTACCTTTACACCATATGATACCCTTGCCATTTCAACTTGAAACTTGTTGTTTTTTTTTGCAGCATTTATTATAACAAATACAATATAGATTAAAACATTTCATAGAAAACCATTTGATCTATTGTCTTCAAGTTAACAGGACTGATGAATATGGCTTTGATATAGGTTGAGTTAAAAAACTGGTTTGACTAGATCATGTTTCTTAAATTAAAGTTATGCTGTTTCGTTTTTGTTTGTTTTCAGGGGCGGATTTAGGCGGTCTTCTGGGTCTTCCGGAAGACAGTCAGATTTTCAAGTTTACCTTGATGGGTATCTAATTTTTTCTGTTGGAAGACGGTCAAAAATGGTGGATGCATGGATCAACAAAGATAATTTGGAAGACTGTCAGAAAATATCTCTGGATCCGCCCCTGGTTTTTGCAGCATTTATTATATTATATGCAATATAGATTACATTTCATGGTTAGCTGTTTGACCTATTTTCTTCAAGCTTACAGGGCTGATGAATATGACTTAAGTACAGGTTGAGTTTGAAAACTTTTTTTCATATCATGACATTTGCAAGATGTTACTTTGAACTCTCGTGGGCCTAAAGCTTTATATGCTTGTTACGTTTCTAACATCCATGTTTCCTGCTGTGCATTATTAAAATTTAGTAAGCATAATGTAGTATGGATAAAAATTGGCGAAGTAAACTATTTTGTGCATCATTTTTTTCTGCTTTTTGTCTGTACATTTGAAAGCTTTGCTGCCTTGTTTAGTCAATGTATAAGCTTTTTAAATTATAAGCTTTATTCATTCTACAGGCCTTATAATTTTTCACTCTATTACACTAATTTGAATGACACTCAGTTTGTACATTGTTATGCATTTGGTCAATAATCAGCATATATAAATTTGTATTTTTATCTTTGATTATGTGACTCTTATAATTGTTTATTATTTGTGTCAAATGTCAGTGGGAATTAACAGCTAGCTATGACATTTTCTTACTTTTTGATTGACTGTATACTATTTTATTTTATTATTAACAGACCTTGGTTTTATAACAGTATTTGAAATTTTATTAGTTTTTTCATACAAAATTATACTCAGTGTAAGTTGAAATAAAGATATTATATTTGCTAATATTTATTTGTAGTAACAACTTAATTTGAACTGTGCTAGCTGGCATTCAACCTGATTCAGCATGTAATATGAGAATAAAAATTAATTTGCTAATTTCCAGTGTGGCTAACCTACATGTATATCCATTGATGTTTCACAGCAAGCTTTTTAACTTTTTAATTGTTATATTTTCAGCATGTTTATTGCCTAAACAATATGATTGATGCAATTAAACTATATAAATGAAAATGTGTGTGTGTGTGTGTTTTTTTAGCTTCAAACCTATTTAATAGCAACTATTAAATTGTGATTTAATAAGAGAAAAGTCACATCTGAGGATGAAACTCCAAGACAGTAGCAGATTTAGAGGGGGGGGGGGGGTCATGGGGCTTCTGAAAACAATCCCACTAACATTTCCCTCTTGAAATTAGAATTATGACTAGCTGATTTATAGTACTAAAGCGTACTAAATAGCACCGTTCGCCCTCTAAGAGGGCATTCCCAGAGATTTAGATCGACCTAACTCCCTGGGGACTCATGCTAAATTGCAGTTAATTACCCTCTACAGCGTGTACCAGTAGTAGGCGCGACGAACAGTAATCTAATGAGACTCCCCACGGGGATAGATCGATCTCATATCTGTGGGAATGCGCCCTAAAATACCAAAAATGTTTGGGGCCCTTCGCTGGGCTTCGCATCCGTGGACCCCCCGCCCCCCTCAAATAATCCTGGATCCGCCGTGCAAGGTCAATCGTTCAATGTGCCGCTGTGCTTTCATTTCCAAGTTGGGTTAAGCGTTAAGCTTAGATCCAACCTATGCTCCTGGGGCAAAAATACTCTCTGACCACAGGGTGCACTAGTAGTCTGTTTCAAAAATGTAGTGTGATTTTGTACAGTATTTTAGTGGAGGGTAGGGCAAAGGGGGTGATCACGGTTAATTAATTTAAGTGGCCTTGTGTTGTGTGACGCGAACTTTCCATGGTGGAGCACATATAACTCATATAGCTTTGTTTTGAGGGTAGAAATGTTCATAGCAGAATAAAAAGCTGTTGCTTTAATGACTGTGAATAAAACCTGTTGACTACAAGCCACAGAGGTGGATATAAACTAAACTGCAATCTAAATTTCTTATGTTACGGACGGCACGAGAACACTATGACCGTGACATTGATCTCGTTTTGAGCACATGACCGCAATTGGGAAATTCCCTGCTTGCTGTTGAGGTGGGCAGACATTTTATGTGAAAATTGTCTCGGAGGTCTAATTTTTTCTTGACAATACTACTTCGGTAACTATTCCAATCATTAGATTTTACACTTTACAGCAGTGACGTAACCTGTGTAGTAGACTATTGCATTTAATTGCACTTCACGTACCATGGAAAGTCACTATTTGAATGTAAACGGTACTTTCGCTTTCTTCTTAACTTCAAGGGCGGCAAGCGTTGGCGGTTACAGTTTTAAAACTGACATTTTTTCTCAGAATTAAACGGGCTCTCACACCTGATATGCTTATCTTAGATAATGTGATATTTTTAGATTTTTTGTCAATGTTATCTTTTTTCAGAATTGAGAGTGATAAAATCCAACCAAGCGATCGAATTTGGTCCTCAATACAGGTTGGTCCTCTATTTTTTCATTAATTAAGTTAAGGGGGGATCTTTTTACTAGTAGTATAATATAACTGTTGTAGCATTGTTGGACATTATGGTATGTCTTCTGTTTTACATTTTATATGAATACCATTATGTTTCACCACAGCAGTCATACGTACTGTACTAGTACCTGTACATGTATGTAAATACATGTAAATGTGCCTCAAAAATATCTGTAGAAAAGAATGCTTGGTGAATTAAGACAATATTTGATATACTTTTTAATCTAACACATGCTGTATGTACTTGTTAGTCCAAGAAGAGACTTTTCGCAATATTTCTTTGCATTTGCTGACAACAAGGACTTAAGTTAATACAGTATATGGCTATGCAAATTTATGCATGTGTAGCATACATGTATTTATTAAGTAATATATTAGCAATACCGGTACATGTACATGTAGCCCTTTATCTGTATAAGGGTGGCATAATGGAAGTAGCTAATTTATGATAAAATATCGACCAGTGTCTCTCAAGTGCTGACAATAAAAAATTTAGAAAAGGCCAAAACATATAACCTAAAACTTGGAACTTGTGAACATGTAACATAATAATTGTGCTGTGACAGCCTTTGAGAATGTGCAAAAGTGTTTTTTTTTTCATTTCTTTAAACTTTTCTTCTTTTCTTATTTTTTGGTTATTTTAGCCTTTTTTCTTTCTTTTGCATTAATGGTGTTGTTGTGTTTGTTTTCATTTATGTGAAAAAAGAACTTGGTGAAATCTCTCTGTACTGCTGTTATAGTAACAACAGCTAATTAAAAGCTGCTTGTCTCTGCCTGATGTTGAATTGTTTTGGAAGTGAAAAATAATGTCATTGCTGTCAAATATCTATGCTAGAGTACAATGGAAGACTAATAATCTGACAAATAATGTGTACTTTTTTGGTCCCATTTCAGTGATGACAACCAAGCATGGCTAAAGAGACAACACAGACGTTTGTTGTATTGGTTATTCCAGAGGGAGTGAAGTCCAAGGATTTGAAAGATGCTTTAGCATCTGCTATTAATGATGAGGTGTCTATTAAATTCTTCAGTCGACTTGCAGGCAAAGCTGAACTAATTACAGAATCCTTTCATCCAATAGGTGTGTTATCATTCCATTTGAAGACAAAATTCATACTCAGTATCTTGAAATCAGAAAGAAAGTTATTTAATCACAAATGCACAAACAGAATGAATGTTTAGTTGTCCTGTGATTTATCAGTTATTTATATACTTGTCCAGAGGTTCATTGGTCTTGCCACCATTAATCCAAAGGTTGATAGTTCTGAAGAAGGCACTAGTAGAAAAATTATTAATAATTAAAAAAATTGCTCCCATGTTTTGAAGGAACTTTCTTCAAGAGATTATTGTGAGAGACATCCTGTATTCTTATTACAATTGTTAATGAACTTCAGATGTAAAGAATATGCACATAATTTATGATTTCATTTTCTTGCAAATTTCAGCTTATATTCACCTAAAACTTGGAGAGCAAACTGTCACCTTTCAACCCCAGGTTAGTATTAAGAGATTCTTTGTCTTGCATTTTTCACATTCAAGCATTATTTAAATTTATTATAGTTAAATTAAGCTTACACATTAAATTTGTTTTATTACCGCATATGCAAAATTATCACACTGACTTTATGGCTTTTCAAAAATTATAGTTTAAAACATGTATGTAAGACAAGTTGTGCAACCAAATTAAACATCAAATGATAATCATACACTAAACCTGTGCACAGTTTAATTTCATAAGTCTCTCTTTTTGTTTTTAAATTTCTTCTATTAGGTCTTTGGTCAGGCAACTGTGTCTCTGGAAGAGCCTATGCTTCAGCTTTTATCTGATGGCCCCTTTAAGAAGAAGCTTGAAAAGTTGCATGTGGATATTGATAATTGCTCTTTGTTTGGAAGCCTATGTTCATTGCAAGCAGCTGAAAAGATGATTCTGCAGCATCTAATGGAATCTCAGTCTGCAACGAATAATGGCTATCAGCAGGGTGCACACAACAATTTAGATGATGATGGAATTGAAACAAGAACAAAAGAAACTGTGAGTGGAAAGAAAGGGCCTATGCGTAAAACACCTGAGGTGAAGCAAAATCTCACGATTGTCAATTCTGAGAAAAACTTTAAACTGAAGAAAGAAAAGCATGGGTCAATAGAAAAAAGCGGAAAGCCAATGAAGGCATCCCCGCGAGCAGAAGCCAATATTGAATCTTCGAGTCAAGATGGTGGTTTAAGTTCAAGTGAGAGTACTCACTCTCAGGAGGCAAGATACACCCCTGACAAATATTCAGATTCCTCCGTAAGAGATAATAAAGATGGCAGTTACATGGTGTCAGCAGGGCCGAGTGCAAAAACTAATTTGCCGTTGCACACTCAAGGGGAGGAATACCAGTCACTGGGTAATGAGGGGAAAACACGGATGTGCAGAGGTCAAGTAACAGGCATAGGCTATGATCATATTGATAATGATAAGCACAACAGTGACCACTTTTCAGGTATTGGTGAAAATAGTGAAGAAGTTGCAATTGCCCTTTCGTATTATGGGGCCACAGCAGCATCAGAGGATGAGCATCTTTATAGTGTAAAAGATGAAGAAACAGGTCAGAAGACCAAAGCTGTTGAATCCAGAATGACAGAAGAAAATGGCAGTCTTGGGTTCTTAGGTGCTGTAGGACCCCTAGATAAGGATTTGGTAGATTGGGTGCTTGAGAGGCGAAAACAAGAGATGACAAAATTTATGGATGAGCATGGGATCCAACTGCAGTTTGAGGTTGAGAGTCAAGGGAGGGTTTTGGCCAACATTTTTTGTCCACACGCTAGTAGTGGATGTAATCCAAAAACAGTGATTGATAAACTAACTGCATTATTTCAGGGAGTCCACAGAGCAGATTTTTATGGTCCTCATGTTTCAAGTAAATCATTGGACAGCTTAGTCTCAAAAGCAAAAGGCATTTGTTCAGCAGTCACCGTGAAAGTGGAAAATAATGTGTTGTCTTTGACTGGCCAAAAAGATGATGTTCAGAGGACTCATAAGGTGCTGTCTCAGCATATAAATAAAACTGAATATCCACTAGAATCCTCAGGAGTCGGGCCCTTTGATGTACCAACCACTGGAGAAGAGGAACTCCCTAAGGCCATGCTTAATTCAGATCTACCAAAGACAGTTTCGACCACAAGTCCTGTTGAAGCTAGTGAAGGCCAAATTCCTCTTGACAAAGATATTTGGGATTATCTTAATGCTTTCTGTGAGGACAAGCTTAAAGATATATGTGCCAAGTACAAAGTTTCATTTCAAGTCGTTACAGCTGGTGACTCGTATATGCTTCACCTGGTCAGTACTTATAGGAGAAGGCAACAGGTTACCAATGCTGCATTTGATGAAGTAGTATCACTTTATCAAAAGTTATTTGGACGATTGAAAAAAGAAGTGGTAAATTTAGAAGGTTCCCAGAATTCAAAGAAATACGCAAACATTTTGACAGCCAAAAAGAAGTTTTCAAAGGTTTTGTTTGTGGATGGGGGCTCAAAAAAACTCACATTACTTGGACCTTCCAGTGAAATTTTTAAAGCAAGCTCATGGTTAAGAAACCAACTAGGTCTTATATCTCAAAGACCGAGTTCACTTAACAGAAGGAAACGAAGAGAATTGAGTCCAGAGAGTAGTAGGCCAGCAACACACCCTGAAAATAGTGGTTCAAGAGGCAGGCAGTCTAGAAGGGACAGCCACAGTTGTAATGCCAAGAGACACACATTTTACACCAATGAAGGCATCACATTAGTAGTCTATAAAGGAGATATCACAAAGGACGATGCTGATGTAATAGTCAGTGCTGCCAATAACCTATTGAACAATTCCGTAGGTGTAGCAGGGGCCATCTCCAAAGCTGCAGGTGGAAGTATGTCAAAACTGGAAAGGGAGTGTCTGAGCCATATAAGCAAGTATGGTCAATTACAAACTGGGAGGGCTATGCATACCAGTGCTGGGGGACAGCTTCTCTGTAGGAAAGTCATTCATGCAGTGGGCCCTTTGTACACAAGGAGTGGCAAGCAGTTTCAATCAGATTTGTATGGGACCTTCTTGGAGGTCCTAAAATATGCTGACAAATTTCTTTCAGCACATTCTGTGGCCATACCATTGATAAGTTCAGGTGGGTATCATCTTCATTAGACATAATAATTCCTTCTTTTGTGCACCTCAGTCACCCTGAGCTTCAGAGATAACTTGACACTAACCTCTTCACAATAGCCTATCTTCATCGTGTCAAGTTACCTCTGACCACATTCGATTGCCCCCGCCGCCCGCCAATCAAATTTAAAGCCCGCACTCAATGACTCATTGAACGATCTAGCCAATGAACGCGAACGAGTCAAAGCGTGCTTTGTTCAAATCCGGACCAATCAAAGATAAGGCTGAATATCAGGGACTTGCCGTAACCTGTGGGCAGCACGCAAAATACATCATCCCTCAGTAGATAATGATGCAGGGCCTCAAACTGCTCTGGTTTCAATTCCGATATACTCATATTTTGCAAAGAATCAAGAGATACAGTAACTTAACACATTATTTTACGTAGTCACTCGTAGGAGACGCCATGCTTTCTTTGTGTATGGTTATGCACTCGGAACTACTCGGATGTCTCCACACTCGACAATAACTTTGTTGTTAGTATGGAGCTTGCGGAATCAGCCGAGGATTACCGATTGACGGTCAACCAATCAGCGTTTTCACCAAACTTTGGTGAAAAATTTTGAAACTTGGATTCGATTGGCTTATATAAACTAGGTCAAACTATTTTCGTCAGAGGTAACTTGACACGATGAAGATAGGCTATTGTGAAGAGGTTAGTGTCAAGTTATCTCTGAAGCTCAGGGTGACTGAGGTGCACAAAAGAAGGAATTATTATGTCTAATGAAGATGATACCCACCTGAACTTATCAATGGTATGGCCACAGAATGTGCTGAAAGAAATTTGTCAGCATATTTTAGGACCTCCAAGAAGGTCCCATACAAATCTGATTGAAACTGCTTGCCACTCCTTGTGTACAAAGGGCCCACTGCATGAATGACTTTCCTACAGAGAAGCTGTCCCCCAGCACTGGTATGCATAGCCCTCCCAGTTTGTAATTGACCATACTTGCTTATATGGCTCAGACACTCCCTTTCCAGTTTTGACATACTTCCACCTGCAGCTTTGGAGATGGCCCCTGCTACACCTACGGAATTGTTCAATAGGTTATTGGCAGCACTGACTATTACATCAGCATCGTCCTTTGTGATATCTCCTTTATAGACTACTAATGTGATGCCTTCATTGGTGTAAAATGTGTGTCTCTTGGCATTACAACTGTGGCTGTCCCTTCTAGACTGCCTGCCTCTTGAACCACTATTTTCAGGGTGTGTTGCTGGCCTACTACTCTCTGGACTCAATTCTCTTCGTTTCCTTCTGTTAAGTGAACTCGGTCTTTGAGATATAAGACCTAGTTGGTTTCTTAACCATGAGCTTGCTTTAAAAATTTCACTGGAAGGTCCAAGTAATGTGAGTTTTTTTGAGCCCCCATCCACAAACAAAACCTTTGAAAACTTCTTTTTGGCTGTCAAAATGTTTGCGTATTTCTTTGAATTCTGGGAACCTTCTAAATTTACCACTTCTTTTTTCAATCGTCCAAATAACTTTTGATAAAGTGATACTACTTCATCAAATGCAGCATTGGTAACCTGTTGCCTTCTCCTATAAGTACTGACCAGGTGANTCTGAAGCTCAGGGTGACTGAGGTGCTAGCTTACCTGAATGTTTCCATGAGGCAATTTTTATTAGTCAGTTTTAGCCGTTTTGATTACAATTAAGATGCAGGAAACTAGAAATGAAGATATTAGTACTCACTACTACTGTGACAGTAATGTTCTGTCTTTTTCAGTGGGAAAAATTATAAATTTTACAGATACTGTATTTTTTTAAAAATAAAATCATATGTATTGAGTGTAAGCAACAAAATTCAAAAGCAGACTACCTATAGTAAAAGTACCACAAATGCTACACAGAAATAATTTTTTACTGATATCAAATTATGTATCTGAAAGCTTATTAATTTTTCCCATTGAAAAGATCCAATCATTACTGTAACAAGTAAGATTTAGAAGAGGGGGGATCTAGGTTATGAAGAAGGTATTTATGACAGTACTTATATTCCCTGTTCCATTGTGATTTTTGTTTAACTCATTTTCCCAAATCTGATACACTTGTTCATTTTGGTCAAAAATTGGATTTTCCTGGGGGAAACCATTTCCCCATACTTACTTTTTTTTTTGCCATCTATGGAGATAACATGGTCTTGTAGCAAGCACAGATTCCACAATAATTGCAATAACCACCTATTTGGTAGAAAAATAGATACTTATATTTCTATGAGTTGTTTACAAATTGAATGTATTTATTGTAAAATATGGATCTCATACAAAGAGTTGTTATTCTTTTAACACCCATGGCTGTAGCAATTTTTGATCAAATATTTTTATTATTATTATTATTTTAAATCAGTAATTTATTTCAAACTGGAGAGGTTTTTTTTCTATTTCCCTCTTTGCAGGAATATCTGGAATGCCAGTAGATGACTGTGCCTCATCACTTGCCCTAGCCATTCATTCTTTTAGCCAACAAAGAGGTCCTAAAGCACTCAAGGAGATACGATTGGTAAACATCAGTGATAAAGCTGTTGCAGCCATACAGGCAGCCTTTAATGCCATATTTCTCACAGATATTTCTACAAATGAAACCAAGAGCTCTGGAAGTGATACCACTAAATATGATGGGAGAAGTGCTCAAAGAGACCCTCCCAGAACAGTGGTGGTACATAAAGTAGGAGCTGCAGTTGCAAATGCAAATCCTGGATCAGTGACAGGTACCAAATACTGGGGTGGAGGTATTGGAGCTCAGCAGAATGGATTAACCAATGAGAGTAAAGATCACATCTCCAAAAGTTATCTGCAGACTGACAGAAGTGATACGTATAGGTCACCAGTGGAGCATGAGAGAGTGGCAGCTAGGGATACTGCCAGTTCAATGCCAGAGAGTGGATATATTTTCAAGAAGGCTCATTACACAGGTGCACACCCACAGCAGCATGATGTTACAGATGATAGGTATTACCCAAGTCATGATTCAACTTCTTCAAGGAAGTCCACTTGTGCACAGTGTAAACAGAGTGTTTACAGTCAGAGACATATTTTTAGCTCCTGTGGCCACATATTTTGCACTTACTGTTTTCCACATAATAGATTACTAAAATGTCCTGTATGTTCTCAAAAACTTGAGCTGTCAAATGCAACCTCAAAAAGGCATGACTCTGCACAACAGCCTCTTAACACAGGGTCAATCACACCAGTTAGCCAGGCAACACAACACATAACAGACACATCATCTATGAATAGAAGCAGTGTGTCAGAGGGTATGACACAACATCTTGAAGTTGGCGACAGTGACGACAACTGTGCTATCTGTATGTGTGACAAAGACAATCCCAAAACTTTGCCCATTTGCAAGCATAGTTTTTGTACAAGCTGCATTGATGAGTACTTCAAGTGTGGGAAACCAGTGTGCCCAGTGTGTGGAGTCATCTATGGCATAATCCAAGGAGACCAACCAAGTGATGGAAAGATGACATGGGAACTTGACAGAAGTATTCAACTTCCAGGCTGTGAAATGCGAGGGGCTTACATCATCACCTACTCATTTCCTTCTGGCATTCAAAAGGTTAGTCAAATGAAAACATCAAATCAAGTCGACTTTTAGGTGGATGCCCTCCCCAGTTTGTTTTAGTTATTGCCAGAGAATATTAAATATTTGCATTCATATTATTTTGCAAAATATAAACGGATTTGTGACTTGTCAACTTGTTATTGTATGTTTTCAAAGATATTTATGTGGAAGAGTTAGCATAGCTTTGGTGAATGAAAGATGAAATGAAATATTGCTAAGGTACATTTTGGGATATGCAATTGTCATACGAGTCAAAGTCAACAAACTGGTTGTTCTTTTATTTTATTAACAGGAACATCATCCAAACCCAGGACAGCGCTATAAGGGCATACTGCGTCAAGCATATCTTCCTGATAACAAAGAAGGAAGAGAGATCCTGCGTTTGCTGGAAAAAGCTTTTGATGCAAAGGTGATGTTCACCATAGGACATTCCAGAACAACAGGAAGAGAAGGGGTGATAACGTGGAATGACATCCATCATAAAACTAACATATCAGGAGGCCCCACTAAGTAAGTGGTATTGCATGGGTTTAAATTGAATAATGATATATTCTTTCTAGCCACAAGAATTAAATTGTTTTGAAATGCTCTTTAGAATGTGAGATTTCTTCTTTTTCAGTAATAATGAAATACCAATATTTATATGTTGTTCAAATGTACTAAGTAACTGTCTTGTAATATTTTTTTCTAAGATAAATGGTAATATTTGTTTGTTCTTTTTTTCCTGTAGTTTTGGCTATCCAGATCCAGGGTACCTTCAGCGGGTTAGGGAAGAACTAGCAGCTAAAGGGATCAAATAAAGTTGGATAATAACTCGTAATCAATTAAGAAACATGCTGATATATAATAAGAAATTCTTTAAATGAAAAGGGAGATTTTAATAAATGATTAAGACTCTATAATGAATGCTTCTAGGAGGACATTTTTTATCAGTAAACGAGGAAAAATGTTTGTTTTATTTCATGTGTTGATGACAATATTGTGGAACACAATAGAAATTTATAAGTTTTTGATTAAGTTCATTATTTGATTAATTGTTTTTTGTGTGTGTTATACCAGGAAAGGTAACACCAGAGCATTTATCTATCAATTTTAAGAAATATTATGTGATTGAGTAATTGCATAGTTTGATATATATATATATAACAATGCCAGTGATATTTAATGCTTATGATATTTTGAGTTTTATGTTGTCAACTTGATTAAAGTACAGTGTATATAGTCCAGACTGTTCACAACTAGACTCTAGGACTTCTTAAACATTTTCACATATTTGTTATTAAACAATTATTTTTTTTATTCTGTAAAATGTATTTAAAAAAACAATGTAAAGAATATACTGCTGTCTTGAGAGCTTTTGCATTATAAATTGGAATTACATGTGTAGATGCAAGCAGGCATATCTGTCATTTTGTTTAATTGAATCTTGAGTGGTGTAAATAGCATAAGTTGATTCAACTTCTATTGGATTAGTATATTTGTAGAGTGGCATTCTCGGAGAAAAAAATCTAAAAATGTATCAATGCATAAGGATTGTATTGTGTTGATTTCCTTTTCTCTTGGAAATGTTATGACCAAAATCATAAAATTGTAGTATAATAGATCTTTTGTATTTCTTATATCTAACACCTACAATCTGAGTTACTTATGCATTTCAACAGTGGCAGCAACAGCTTAGCATGTAATTATTCTTCTGGTAAACTTCAGACAGTGCCACTGGTTAAATATGTGATGATATTATGAAGTACCTAACAAATATCAAAACTAGCAGATTCCATTTGTTTCTAATCTTCCACAGCAAAACCACAAGGTTCAAGCCCATTTCCCTGTAAATATGTAAAAAGACAGGCCCGAAGCCAACAGAGGAGGTTCTTTTTCTGAAAAAGTGGACCTTTTACTATGAAACCAACATGGACCTAGATCAGCATGTATCCAGAGCTGACCTTTTTCAGCAAAAAGTTTGGTTAGTTTGAACACCCTCGAATCCCCCTGGCTACAGGCCTGCATAGATTTAATTATGTTAATCCAGTTTTTCTGTACTTGTCTACCTTCAGGTTATAACCAAGCATAGAGTATGTGTTTTATGTTTTATATGATCTTAGTTTTGAATTGATTTTGTCAAGCTGAGAACAGATTTATTTTACTTGCATTTGTGAGCGTTGTTAACTGGAAGTTGATTACAATAAAATAGAATTTTTGTGTATACTGGTTCAGGATGTAAAACGCTTTCCTTAATTTAGGGAAGAAGGCTTGTGTAATGAGAAAGATGGGTTATCCATTGATATGGATGCCACATGCATACAAAAAAAAAAAAAAAAAAGAAAATAAAAATTAAAGATTAGATTAATAACTTTTTAATTTGGATAAAGCCAAATTTATATAAAAATGTACATCGTTATTGCCTTGGCTTATATAACATAATAATATTTCCATCAAAGTAAAATATATATATATTTTTATGTACAGACACAGATGTGTCTGTACATATTGCCATCACCTGCGTCTGTCGTCGCCGTCGTCGCCGATGGCGATGCCGATGCCGAAAATTGTTAAAAATGGAAAAAAAAACCCATTTCAGAACAGTGCTGTCTTGTTTTATATTTAATTGTGAAGGATATTTGCTGTAATAATTATATTTCCAGGATAAAAATAGGACTTTCAAACATTATGAAAATGTAGACTACCTTTAAAACAGATAGCAGAAAACAATACTAAAACACTAAAAGGCTAACTGTCAATTTTTATACAATAATACATTATGCACAACAGCTAATATTTATGTAAAACATGTAACAAGCATAAGGCATCAGGACCATGACAGTTCACACTTTGAAAATACCAGAATGAGAAAAATTAAAATTTCACAAAAAAAAAATGGGTAAACCAAAAAATGATAAGCCAATAGAACTGGTTTTCTAATTTTCAGCTGTATGTCAATCTTATGATAATGTTCTTGTAAGGTTAAAAAAGGTTCGTTTTTGAAAAACGACAATAGTTTCTGGTTGCCAGGTTCGTTTTTGAAAAACGAAACTGGAAACTAGAAACTAGACACTAACTTCAGCACTCTTTATTTGTGCCCGTTACATGTTGCATCTGTTTAACATTAATTTCACTTTTACTCAATGTAAGTCTGTATATGTGCCTTCTTGTATGTTAAGTTAAAAGTTTGACAAAAATTTTTAAACAGCATTAGAAGTGGCATACATTCTTGTCACACTAATTACATATTGTAATAATGCAATTATGTAGTGTAATAATAATATTTATGTAGCCAAATGTTCACAAGCACAACGAAGCTCTGTTTTTGCTCAAAAGTAAATAAGATAAGTCCATATGACTGAAAATTGTCATTTATTAATGATAAAAATTAATAAAATACAAAGTTACAAAACTGGGGGGATAATATTACATCCCCCAAACTATATAACCGCCATAATATAAAAATAATAAAGTAGGTTATAATTGATGAGTGCAACCAAGATAAATTAAGAAAAATATGAGAAACCACAACAGCTATTGGAGCAAAAAGTTGGCTCAAATGAAAAATAAATGCCACCATAGTTACATAATTTAGAGATATTCATAGATACTAAAGAACTAACATAATATATTTAATTTACTAAAGTTTAGGTTAATGAATGCAACCAAAGTTAAGAAAAGTGACATTATGAAAAATTAACATGTGAAACAACAAAAGCTATTGGAGCAATAAGTTGGCACAAATGTAAAGTTGAGGCTAAGAATAGTGCAAAAGGGAATACTAGAGAAAAAGCACAAGGACGAAGGCAGGTGATAGGGGATGGTGGAGGGTGTCCAAATGAAAATAAAATAACAACGCAAGTAATATTTCAGTGTAGCTGCTAAAACTGCAATTCGGAAAATGCAGAAAAATATCACCGCAGCTAAAAAGCTGAATGACTTCTCACTGATGTAGTTCAATAGAAATAATTGCCAAAAACATTAATCATAACAAATAAATGTGTGTGCCTAGATACACAGAGACTTGCCTTTGTCAACTACTTAAAGGTCAAAATGTGCAGACACAAGCCCCAATCTAAGACTATTTCCTATAACCATAACGTTGATGTATTATTAACAAAGTTATTACCACAACTAGAAACAAACAACTTCCTGAATAAATACAATTTATTATCTAAATTGTTTAATTTTTTAAAAAAATGTAAACTTGCAAATGTGTCTCAGTATGGAATCTGATTATTGTCTCTTCATATCTAAAATCTGCGACTGATGCCAATTTTCCTGTCTAAAAGTAAACATAATAAATATAACTTACGGAATTAAATCGTAAAGCTTAGAAGAATACCTTGTATTTATTACATGTGAGTGCATTAGCTCTGACTAGAAAAGTGAAGTACAGATTTTTGGGGTTATCTAAGGAATAGGGGATCATAATGAAGCACATCTGTATGACAATAATTTCACATGTATTAACATGTATTTCTTGCAACATGGCTCCCCATGTCTAATTAAACAAACATATTAATTGTCTTGTCTATTTTTAAATAATTATTATTTATTTTAGGTCATATTGCCTCCCTGTATTGACAATTTCATAAAGAGATTTAACCAGTGTTAATTGAATGTGCATTTTTGAGCACCCCCCTATCAAGAAAAGTTGCTGGAAGAGTAGTCGGTAGCTCTGCCTTACAACAAGCTGTCATCATGTGGACAAATACTATGGTGCCCCACACCATGCAGGAATTTGGGCCAAACCATCTCTCTCTTTTCTCTTGAAGATACATACTGAACGATCACCAACATTAGATGTACTGGCAGACATTAGCTTAAACAGTGAACAGAAATCTGGTCTTTCAGATTTAGACCAAGATTACACCAATAACATACAGCAGTGATTTTCCTGATGAAGAAAACCTGGACCCATTGTCTGGTGGATAAGAGCTGAAAGGGGGGGGAAATTCGTAACGAAGTAGAGGCAATAGAAATACTCCACTCAGCATGAGACATTTTTAAATGTATTCTGGTTGGTGAAAAAGGAAGATGTTATGCTCATAATCAATAACGAAAAAAATAAAGAGCCTCATGCCATTGACTTTGGAAGCCATTTCAACGATGCCTGTGGGGCTTGGGGTGGGACCCACTCACCCATATCTTACAAAGCTAAGCTCCAATCTAAATGGATATCTGTTGTGAAAAAAGATGGACTGTTTTGCGTGTACAGACAAATTACTAAGAAAAGGCATGCTGTTCCCATGGAACCACAACCTACACAGATATTAGAGCTACACAGATATTATACCTTTTCCAAACACAATCCTGCATACAAAAGAAGGGTAACTTGGATCGAAAATATGCACCCAGCCATCACCCTTGTAGAATATATTGGGACATATCCAGGCCCCAACAGAATCCACGGCAATGCTGAACTCTCAGTTAACTCGTGTTGCCATACTTCAGACTTTGTTATGGACTGTATAACTGCTGAACATGACTCCAAACTTCCTGAACTTCACAAAAAGTTGCATGGTTCTTGAGGCGGATTCAGAAAACCAAAGACCCGCAAATTTGAAACAGGTAGCAAATAAAAAGTGTTATGAAAGAGAAAAAGGCTTGTACTTCGGCTTCGGCCTGAGTATGTAGCAAAAGACTTAGTCTACACAATTCACTCCATGAACACCCTTTCATTCGCAGCATCAACCACATAAAGAGCAAGTCCCTTGTGTAATGTTGTATAACGATGAACAGATCATAGACATTCCATGATTCTGCTGCGCTGTTCCCAACTCCATCACTACGGTTTTGGGTGCCGATAAAAAGTTCAACCTGGGACAACTTCAAGTCACTTCACTAACTTAGAAGCACCTAGGATTGGTAAGAATCCCAAGATCATCCCATACTTTTAGGCCCCATTCTTATTCACAGACAATCTGACTGGAAGACATTTGGGAACTTTTTTTCACTTCTATTGCTATGGAAATGCCTATAAAAATCAAAATTTAGTTATCGGAAGTGATGAGGTAAAAAAAGCTATCAAGAAAGGTGCAAACTTTGGTTTTGTAAGTAATACAGATCTCATTTCTTGTCATCAGCACATCAGAAACAATATGCTATAATTCTTTTGAAAGATAAAACTGGGGCTAATGAAAAAGAAAGGGACAAAATAGTTTCAACTATATTTGAAGAAAACCTGGACCCTTTGTCTGGTGGAAAAAAGCTGACAGTGAGGAAACTCATAACGGAAGTAGAGGCAATAGAAATACTCCACTCAGCAGGAGACATTCTTAAATGTATTCCAGATGCCAAAAAGGAACTGTTGTGAAAAAAGGACTGTTTTGTGCGTACAGACAAGTTACTTAAAGGCATGCTGTTCCCCTGGAACCACAAACTACACTGATATTAAAGCTACACTGATATTAGACCTGTTCCAAATGCAATCCTGCATACAAAAGAAGGGTAACTTGGATCGAAAATATGCACCCAGCCATCACCCTTGTAGAATATATTGGGACATATCCAGGCCTCAACAGAATCCATGGCTATGCTGAACTCTCCTGTGTTGCCATACCTCAAGACTTTGTTATGGACTGTATAACTGCTGAACGTGAATCCAAACTTAAAGAACTTTACAAAAAGTTGGTTCGTGAAGTAGATTCAGAAAACCAAAATTTGAAACAGGTAACAAATAAAGTGTTATGAAAGAAAAAAGGCTCATACTTCGACTGCAGGACCTGCAAATGTAGGAAAAGACTTAGTTAGTCTATACAATTCACTCCATGAACACCCTTTCATTTGCAGCATCAACCACATAAAGAGCAAGTCCCCTTGTGTAACGTCGTATACCACTGAACAGATCTCAGACATAACACGATTCTGCTATACTGCTCCCAACTCCATCACTACGTTTTTGGGTGACGATAAAACATTCAACCTGGGACAACTTCATGTCACTTCACTACTAACAAGCACCTAGAAAGCATCAAAACACAAGATCATACAATATTTTTGGCCACATTTTCATTCACGGACAATCTGACTGGAAGATATTTAGGAACTTTTTCACTTCTGTTGCTATGGAAATGCCTATAAAAATCCAAA
>NW_019774157.1:0-17961 GCF_001039355.2 Lingula anatina
GTGGCCCTCCTGTTCCTGGTGGACCCCCTGTTCCCGGTGGACCCCCTGTTCCTGGTGGACCACCGGTTCCTACTGGTGCTACTGCTTTATTCCATATTGTTGAAAAGATGGCAATGCTCAAGAAGAATCTTCGCATGCTTTTCTATCTAAAATGGAATTAACAATGAATGGGATTTTTAGAAGATTATTAATATGACCTAATTTTTAATGTAAATACTTAAAATTAATTGAAGGTTACATTGATTCTAGTACGAGTACCAGTTGACTTTCTTTTGACAGGGGCAATTAGATTTTCTTCGAAAATGCGTTTATGTTGAGCAAGACCTGCGACTTAAAAGATTTCTGATCTTAGACTGGTAAATAAGATTTCAAAAAGAGGATTAACTTGCTTGAAACACGTGTTAAACGTTAATTGCAACACTTCCGGTATGATGGACGATTTAGAAGGTGCCTAAACAATCCGACATTTTCTAAAGTTTTTTTTCTGTATTTTAATCAATTCGACAAAAACGACGTTTCTTTGAAAATAATTAATTAATCTTTGTCGAACTGTTTGGCATGTAACCGTAATGATTGTAAACACATGGTGGAGACGACATTTAGTCCGTGTTGTTGACATAGGCGAATCATGCAATTTTGGTTCAAGTTGTCGGGAAGTGTTTTGTCGCCATCATTCATTACGTATTTTGAACCCTTGTACTGAGTAAGAAGTGACATGTTTGACCATAACTGTTTTGTGTTATTGGTCTCAAACTTTTCTTCGGTCTTCTTTTTTACGGTAGGCCTTATCTTTTTCCTCGCGGATTTTGTTGTTGTTCTTTTCATTGCGGTATTGTAATTCAACAACAACAACAACAACAACAACAAAAACAATAAAATAACAACAATAATAATAATCTTTTTTAAATAATTAATTCTTTTATGGTGTATTCTATAAAATTCCCAACGGGTCATAATATCTAAAATAGGAAATACTGACAATAAACCATTTAAATGGTACTGACTATAAAAGGAACACTATAAATAAAAGCCCCATTTAATAAGTTCTGGTATTCATAGTAGCCATGGGGAATAAAATACATGAACTGTTAGGAACGGCGCCGACTTGACAGGACTCTGTTTCACAATAATGTCTTTTTTGGGGCTTAAGTTGTTAGTCCACTTTAATAGAATTGGTTTTTCACAAAAATCCTACCTCGGTTTTTTTTTTGTTGTTGTTTTTTTGTTTTTTGTTTTAAAATTGAGCTCGTACTAGTTTAGTATACTCATTGAAAAAAAGCAGCTTAGAATGCATACAATGCAATATTATATCAAAAATGTATCTTCGGTAGTATGTTTTATCGTGGCTTTTAGGTTAGCATCGCATAATTATAAGTGTCTCAATCACTGGCCACCAGTAGAAAATAAATGAATGGAAGTATATGATATCTTTGAAAATCAATCATACAACAAGTATTTAATTTCCACCCAATCGTGCGGTGAAGAATTGCCAAGGCGTCTGAAGACGGGTGCAGCACAACTGGCGCACGTATTCACGGATATCTATGACCTATCACTTCGCTCTCAGCGAGTTCCGCAAGCATGGAAGACAGCTACTATCATTCTGTGCCTAAGCCCGAAACAGTTTCGTGTCTGAACGATCTCTGGCCGGTAGCATTTACTCCAGTTCCCATGAGAACTCTCGAAAAACTGGTTGTGTTGTATATGAAAACCATTGTGCCAGAGACCCTTGATCCTTTTCAATTTGCATAAGACACAATGGAAGTGTGGGCGACGCCCTTAGTATGTGCATGCACAACGTTTTAGAACACGTTTTCAAGAAAACACGTATGCAAGGATCTTAAACATAGACTACAGTGCGGCTATTTGCACCATTAATCCACAAAACTATTTTAAGCTTAGCTTTTAAATTAACTAAAATGCCCTTTTTATATGCCATTGGTTCTTAGATTTTTTCTATACAGAAGTCAGTGGGTACGAGTATGTCTCATATAATTGTTTTAAATACAGGCGTGCCCAAAGATTGTGTTCCGTTGCCATGTTTGCATAGCTTCATCATGCATGACCGTGTTTTGTCCTATGAGAGTTATTGCATTGTAAATTTTGTTGATGATTTTATCAGTGATAACGCCGACTCAGTTGAACAGAGGCGTTTAATATAGCGTTAATTACCCCTTAGCAGCTTGAGTAGGCGTGTCAGACATTAAAGTTGCTTACACTGAATTCTATTTAGCGAGAATCCCTGCCGAGTTAGATCGATGCAGCTAGTGGTATATGGTTATGGGAACGGTCCTTACGCGGCTCAATAAACCCTTGTCTTATCTTACATTTTATTCTCATGGTGCTCCGTTATTCTACATCCTATTTTATTCCTAAATCATATTTCACCATTCTGGTTTTAAATTATCTCTTGTACTGTGTCAAATGAATTATCTGAATACCCCTCAGCCACATGTTTAATTCCCAATATAATCAACATGAGCATCACTTGGTCGTTGCGCTGAACATTGGAAAGTATATCTTTTTAACATTAAATGCACAGATTGAATTTTACAACCAAATCGTAAGCAGTATGTTGCAGACTCATATATTTGAACATTTAAACATTAAACCCATCTTTTATTCAGCTTTAAGCTGATTGTTCGGCTTACCTATGTTTTTCTCCTCAGCAAGAAGCCTAAGTCTCTTCACCCATTTGTCTAATTCAAGCGGTATTGGAGATGCGAAGCACTGCCGTCGCGTACGACTGTAAATGGATTCGCGATTTTAGGCGTGGATCTTTTATGTATTGTGATGCCCTTTTTGTCAGAGCACCAATAAACATACAGGTACTATTTTGCAGCGCTTTTTCACACGTTCCGTGGACACATTTTTACCACCTGTGCCTGTCACCCCCGTCGCCATAATTGCACCTCAAGTGATACCAATAAATAAACCTCATAACTACTACTTCAGAACCGTGTTCAGGATTTTGATTGGTTTGTATTTGGAAAGTGGAGTTTTCCATACAATTTAGCTGCAGGCTCCCAGTAGCGGAAGGAAAGGGTGGACACAGTGATGTGCAATGAATCTCAATTTTTAAGAACGAGTTTTTCATTTATGATATTCAGTTCACCCATTTTCATCAGGGGAGATATTAAATCGTTATTAAGTCAGGAGCAGAGGTTTGAATAGCGTTGGAAGACATTGATATAAAATTCAAATTCGCAAGTATTAACTGCTACCAAGAACAGCAAAACGGGAATTTTTGACAAAAAAGTATCACTGGCGTCATCCTTAAATTTCTGCAGTTGACAAATGACTTCGTGGGTGCTGCAGTGACGCCTATCACTCAAAAAACCAAAATCATAAAACCGCATTAAATATTTACCAAAAACCACAAGATGGCACAGCCATATCGTACATCTAGAATTGGAAACAATACCTATGCTATTGCTTTTTAACCCAATTGTCTAATACCTTGTCCCTATCCCTGAACAGTCTGCAGCTCAAACCATAATCATGGTGATAATATTGAGTTGTACTATCATAAAAGTATCGATGAAAGGTTAGTTTACGACTCACAACTATGTGGAAACAAGAAAATGTCAGCCGTCGTCCTGTTGGGGATCAAATATCATGTTTGAACAGTAAGTCATATGTAATGTGGAATGTAAGACTATGCTTTAATATCATTCAGAATAACGTCACGTTTACATCACATGACCGATGATTGGATGGTGCAATCAGAAAAAAAAAGTATTCTCAAGATGTTTTATTATTTCTTCATATTTCGTTGTCGGTTATAATCGAGCCATTTTGGTTTTTAGAAATTGACGCCCAATATCATGCAAGGGTATTTAACCCCTTAACGATATACGGCGTTCTTGTAAGATCATGAAACTGTCCAGGTCGCCGTTAGACGCTCAAAGAATCGCACAAGTGTCACCGTGGACGCCATGGTCGCTACAAAGTTTCGAACAAATTCAAAGCAATGGCACAAAGATAGCGGTGTAGGTTGGTCAGTGTAGGGTAGCTCTAGGGAAGCAGGAAGAACGCACCACCATCGCTGTGGTCGCAGAAAGGAGCTTTGGTTGTAGAATGGATGTTCAACGATCGGCCAGTGGTCGGCACGTAAAATATTTTTTACTCTCAAACTGGGTCGTGCTAGGGTATTTTTAAACAGAGGCAGGAAACCTAAGGGTAACAGCCACAAGTAATATCATACCAGCCACCAACTGGTATTTTCACTTAATTCCTGAACCGATCCATTATTTGGAGGTTATTATAAAACGAAGGGAACGCATAGCGGTTGCCGTCAGGTCGCTCAGTGGGCGTAGTATCACAGGAACTACTCAAAGGACGCACAAGCGTTTACACGGAGTCATGATTTTCTTGCTTTGGCGACCATTAAGCGTCCTGGGCCACATTTTTTGGTAGTAGAAGGGACGTACAAAGGTTGACGTCCAGTATGAACAGGGCCAGTTAACTGAAACTAAATTGAACGTTGCTACACCAAGCAAACTTACTCTCTGTCGCACACACGCTCAAAAATGCAAACACACACACACACACACACACACACACACACACACGCACACACACACGCACACGTACACACAGGTACAGCAATATTGAACACGTTGTTTTGTATATAGAATAGTCTATACCTCCGCTGTTTACTGCGTAGGTATAGACCATTCTATATACATTTGAACAAATAACAGTAAAAAAAAACTAGAAGTGACACATTGCCAACAGGTACCGGTACATCTGATGTTCCAAAAGCGGACCAATAAAGTGTTTAGAGCCTCAGGACATACTCGATTTACTGTTAATTCCTAATACACCTGTAGTTAAACCTGCTTGAGGTAGCGTCCATCAGTGTGTTTTATATGCATTAAGCTACTGCTGTGAACAATAAACATATTTGAAGATAGGTTATTTCTGTAAAATCATATTTTTAAGGCTGCAGTCAATACGATATATGGAGCACAACGTGCTCACAAAGAAATTCAATTGCAGACGCTTGTGGGCTGATAGACAACAAGTAAAAACATACATATGACTAGCCTTGAACAATCACAAAACATTCCGACACTCTCATTTAAGAATTAAAAACTACCGGTCAGATAAGATATTCAATCTCTCTGAGGCTGTGGTGTATACATGTTTATGCTGTAGTAAGAATTTTATTTTTATTAATCTAATAGCTATTTATTTAATTTTTTGTGTCAGGAAAGCAGTCACTATTTACCGACACTATAAACCTGCAGCAAAAGACAATGACATGTTTTTAATTCGCTTCTAAAAATAATGTGACGAAAATCAACCAGTGTCAACACGTTTACAAGAAGAAACACACTTACATGTAGATGTTTCCGTTTTCCCTATATGTTCTATATCTGTTAAGATTTAAATCGTAAATGACGCAGGAAATAATTCAGCATAGCCGAACAATTAACACTTAACATTATTATATTGCTCACATTTATTTTATGGCAAAATTAACTGTTTATTGTAAACTTATACAAATGACTCAGGCCTGTAGCCAGGGGGGGGGGGTTCGGGGGGTTCGAAAGAACCCCCCTTTTGCTGGAAAAAGGTCCACTCTGGGTAAAATTTGACCTAGGAACATGGGGATTATATGGTAAAAGGTCCACTTTTTTCAGAAAAAGAACCCCCCCCTTTCAAATTGCTGGCTACAGGTCTGTGACTTATCAGAACAATGCTGCATAAAACAGCTGAGAGTTTCATTCTGAGTCTGGCTATGCATTTTGAAAAGCGTATTTAAATTGACTTAAACCATGCTGTTAGTGGCGAAGACAACCCAGGACCACAAACAGGACACGCACATTTCACACCCTGAATTTACGAGGTGGTAATAAATCTGCTTTAAAGCTCGAGTTTATGGTTTCGATTACTATGGAATAGAAAGGCTACAGGCAAGCAACTGTATACTGCGAGTTCCCACCCTCTGTCCGGCTAGTAAAGGTCCATTATTTTCACCGATTGCGATTCAAATTACTGTATATATGTATAGCCAGCTTTTTTCAATGATTCATGAAGAGATGAGGCGTAGCGTGATTTTTGACGTAATCGCAAAGTGTTAAGAAGCGGGAAAACCCGCCTGCATCGGACCCCGACAATCTAGCCTCCGCATGTACGATGTGTAACATTCACGAATCTCACGTGGGCCCACAAGGTATACCCCTTGCCACTGCTACTTCCCGAGACGTTAATAAACCCGGGAAATATCACAAATTTAAATTCTCTTTGTGGCAGGTAATATTGATTTCAACGAAATGAGTGTGATAAATATAAAAAATTCCATTGATATCAAAAACATTTTTGCAAATACAACCATATACCTATGCACATGCATATACAGAATAGATATTTATTCAAATCATCTTTTTCGGTTATTGGTACGGACACACCTGACTTCACATTTCTCATTTGAGCTTAACGTTTTTAAAACGATGCATTTTATTATGATAAACATAAAACATAAGATTACGGTCAGCCAGGACGTAGGTATTCATCAGACCGATGATACATTTTCACCTAGACATACATTTTAAACTGAAATATTTCAGATTAAATGTCGTGTCTGAGCATACTGTACGTGAACAAGTGATATTTCAAAAATGTGAGTCTCAGTTATGATTGAAGAGTTGAATGCTGCCAATGTTAAGGCTTACTTACTGACCAAGGGCTAAATGTAAATAAAACCCAGGGCTCTTCAGTCCATTTTATTGATGACTCAGCGGATCTTTGGTTACTTTTTGTCTGTACAGCCACTTTTCGTACTCCTTCAGTGATCTTGTGAAGCTACTGCAAAATGCTTAAAAATGTTTAAATAGTATTATATATTCCAAACTCATATTAAAAAGTTTCAATATATTGAAAACATGTAATTGAGCTTTTGTCCGACCTTTTTGACACTATAATTTTTTTTTTCAAATGAAATGGCTCATTAAGCAAATTGATATTTTTTTCAACGAGCACTTAAAGTCATTTATGCGTTTTGTGTTATTATATGAGTTATACACGCACGCGAGACATGTTACAGTGTTTTGCCAATTTCGAAAGGCGTTAAACAGTTATGTGTAGGAACGCAGAAAGAAATGTTTTCTTGGAGCCTGGATATATCCGTTAAAATAAGGTGATCAGTAGTGAAAGAAATGAAGTAAATTTTTTAATTTTTACATTATTTGTTTTAATCAATTGTCCCTGTTTAAATTCAATTTTCCTTTTCTTTTACTAGCCTTCTTTATTATTTACTCAGGTTGCATTGTAAAGTCCACTGAACAAATTTGGATTTTAGAGTCAAAATCAATGTTTTTATTATTAGTTTTATTATTGTTATTATTATTCCTTTTATGTACAGTTTTAAACGAGTAGTTCAAATACTCGTGTAAGAAAGGTCTATGCAAATCAAATAAAAAACGCGAGTGTTTTATGACAAAATATACATACAAAATGGCTATAAATGAAAGACTCATAAACCGGTCACACGTAGTGACCGCACCTAACGTGCAGACTACGCATGTGTACATTTATTTCAACATTTAACTGGTTCAGAGCGGTTAATTATTAATTCCTCTGCAGTTCATGCAGGACCTCAGGCCGGACCCACAAGCCCAATATTTGAATTTACGACGAGCTGGTGAATCGTATTTGGAGCCTCCATGTATGTCTATAATTGAACTCTTTTACATTGGCTGAGATAGAAAAGCTTTAGGGAAACTGCATGGGCTGGTGGGCTCTGTGTACGTTATTTCCACTCACGTTTTTCAGTAGCAATTATATTCGCATGGCAGTTTTAACTTGTGGTTCATGAGCTGAAAACATGGTTAACATTTAAGAATTTCCCACGTTGCAAACGAACTACAAACAAATACATTACACGAAGTTACTTAGGACGCTAGTGAATGTCTACTCAATAAATGTGCACCTTGAAGTTCATGTATTATTCCCAAAGGTAAATGGAAAAAAATACCTTTAATCTGCATCTAAATTTCACCATAACATACATCAATAAAGTAAGCGAAAAGAAAATGTTTTAAACATATCTTAAACGCTACATTAAACAACAACAGCAACTAGTTATCGTTAGCAATATTTTGCTTCTGTCAGTATCACTGTTTTAGTTATCTTATGTCCTTATCCACAGCAAATGAATACATGCATTCACATTTTCCTCGTATCGTCGAAAAAAGATAGGCAAAAAAGTACTAAATCAGAATATAGGGGTTGGTTCTGAGCTTCCCAGCTGGCTGCTGAAGGGACAGATGTAGGCCTGTGAACGAGAGGATGTTTTCCATAAAAGCTATAAAAATTTTTCCGAAATGTTTTTCAATTGAATCCTGTCCACTAGAAGCTCAATAGAGCGTACATGTATCTAATTTCCCACCGGAATCAACCCTTGGCAGCGTCTCTTTTTCAGCCAAAATCCAAAGAGGGCAACAGTGCATAAGAGAGGATAAAACGATTAATTCAATTTAAAAAGTTTTAAAACATCAAATGGTCGAGCAATAATTCCTGAGTTGAAGACATTTGCATTTTTCTAGAGGAAATTGGACTTGGTGCTTTTCAATTTTCTCGAAACTCAAGTTTTTGACGAGAGCGAAATCTGCACAGTAGCCATAGCTCTACACTTCTTTGGTGTCAACTCGTAACGGTAAACTGCGGCATGCAATTAATATTTACAGTGTGACTGAATAATCACAGGGCCGGGATACAATGTAACACTTGCGAAAAGCAGTTTGGGTGTGTCATATGAAATACGCATTGAAAGGCATTATGGGCTTTTATTTGACAGTCTTTTCCAAAATTGACCAGAGGACAACTTGCACATGGTATCAGGAGGTCATCAAGCTGGATTGTCTATGAAGCAGATTGCCAAGCAGTACAGAATAACAGAATAGATTTACAGGACTATATATAGATACAGCACAGTACTAAGGATGGCAATAGAATGATGTCAAACGAACCATGTGAGGTCTCGATCTAGTCGGACGATACGAGCAAATGCAGGACATAACAACCGACTTGTCAAACTTGGTCATTAGATTAACTTCATGTCGACAATGCAACATGGAAATATTTATTTAACTTCACTGGACTACGATACACAGTCGAAATTCTGCATTGAATCACACATTATTGCCAACGTGAGCGAAGCATCATCTTGGTGCAGGGCAATGCGCCCATCCATAAAACACGGACGTTTAATGTACGCAACAGACACTCTGCAACAACTTGGCCATCCTCCATTTATTTTTTTAAATGCATATTCGCCAAATCTCAGAAATTATTAAGATATGGCCTGTACTTGTAAGCAGTGAACTAAAAGAAAAATGCAGAGTAGACAATAACTGACCAGGGCCCCAGTACAATAAGTGTTACATAATCTGGTGGCAAGTTGCAGTATAGGCTCTATGAAGATGGGTCCAAAGCCGGGGGAGAAACGCTCGCTATTAATTTCCCGCCGTTTCTCATTTCACATTAAATTATTTTGGTATCAATTCAGAGCTTATTTTACCAAGGAGCTCCTTGATTTTACTTAATTTTTAACGATAAGCTGTTTTAATTAAGAGCTATGATCCACTAGGTCCTACCCAGGAGGTATGTCTATCTTTTAGTGCCACTTTGTTAATGAAGTTATTCGCACTATTAAAGTAAATTGTATGTTGCATTGGTGTATTTTTAATAGAAATTTCCAATCCCACAAATTTTTATGGAATATCAAGGAAAATGACACAGCCTCATTGGCATTACAAATAACAACCGTGATACTCTACCAGAATATTTTTCAAATCTCGAGGTATTGCATACGAATGAGTACCAGTTTAACATTTAATCATTTATTGAGTATGTATGTATGTATGCATTCTTGAACATGTGGCAAGAGATTTCTTGCGTTAGATCTAACCCTTCTATCTATTCATGATTCCAGTCCTAATATGTATTGTCAGTGCGATAGCATCAAATATAGAGGTGCAAAAAGATGGGGAAAAAAGATGATCAGCTAGCAACTCAGCTGTGTGTCGGATCTTTTATTTTATTTTTTATTATTCTATTTTATTTATTTATTTGTTTATTTATTATTTATTGCTTACCAGCCCACACCCGCCCTTTTTCACCATCACACTTCTGAAAGGCCAATCATGAACATTTGCAGACATTTTTTAGTTACGCCCTTCCATATCTTTAATGCGAGAGCGCTTAAATACAGACTTGACATTTAATATGGAATATTTCAGTTTCGAAGGTATGCCTAGGTAAAAATGCATCCTTTTTTCAAAAAACTCAGATCTCATATAAGATATGTGAATGGAGAAGTGTGTAGCCAGGTGTGTCGCTTCCAATTCACTGAATTCCAGGTTTGTTGCGCTGCTGCATTATGTAATATGCAGTGATTTAATTGGGTAGTGCTCCTTTGGGCAGGTCAAAGCTTGGCTTTGGCAGAGCATGGTTCTTCCAAAAAAGTATCCATATGTCGGTAACTACTGCATAGAAGAATTTGAAATTTGGCATGCAAGTGGTCAGTTTTGCAAGGTGTAAAATGAGCTATGCACTGCTCCGCAAATTTGTTAATCTGTGGCAGAATGGCTCGAAAAAGCCAGGCATTGCCAGACAGATAATTGCGCCAAACGAAACGGTCCGCACAGTTTTATAGAGTAATGTCCAGACTGATGCACCTACACAAAGACCACACCCAATGTATTGAAATCTTACCACCAGGGTACAGGACGTACTGTCTGTCGGGATATGTTGTTGCAACTAAACAAAAACCACCAAGTCCGTTCAGAATGAGGGGTGAATTGCCACCAAAACGCATTTTTCAAGGCCCTTAGCGAACACCAAACTGGTTTTAGCTGGTTAGAATACCAGACGACCTCGGGGGAACCCACTGTAAACAGCAAAACATCGCTGTATGTTTCTCTAATGAATTGGGGACCTTGACTGTTTCTGAGTTGAACACTGAAAACTCGTGGCTTTCTTTATTGAGGTCAGTTTTCACCTATACCGCTCAACTTGTCAAAACAGAATTTACAGACATCCAGAAGAGGCCAACAACTAAGCGTGTGCCGCGTTTAAAGTGACTAAGTTCATTAACAGCGTCGGTAATTGGAGCGGATACCACATTGGTGCCAAAACACCAATGATGGTCATCCACGAAAACCTGAACCAGATCAAATAAAGGAATAATCTGGGAACCACTTGACAATCATTTGACAGGGGGCACCTTAGGAACAATTTTAGGTTGCACGGTGAAATTGCCGGTACACACAGAGCACTTTTAAAAGCAGATTACTTACAGAACCAAGGGAATGAGCAGCTACCTTGGTAAACAAAATCGCCACATTTGAACCACATAGACAATATGTGGGTAGGCCATTACTCGCCGAATCAATGGCCTACATGTCCTACAACAAAACTGGACCAAATTGGACAGATTTTGACCGATGCCTGGAATGTTATTCCAGATTTAACTCTAAAAACCTAACCCAAGGAATGCCTTGCCCCTTGAGAGCGCTGGTAGCAGACAGAAGAGGTCAAGCGTAACAGCGACCGTTACTGTGACTAGACACTGACATGGGGGTTCTTTGTGAGGCGTGTAACTCTTTTACAGAAAATAATTTGGAAAATATGGAGATCCAAAATATCTCTTTTAATTGTTGTCGTATGACGTAGCATAGGCAATGTGTTTTTGTTTGCTTCTCTGGCGAATTCCATTAATTAACTGAAGACACAATGACATCAAAAGGATAATTAAAAGTTATTAAAACCCAATTTTAAGCCTTATTTTCATTTATCAGTCAGCAAAATAGGAAAAAACTGATGAAAAATGATTTGGAAAAAAATATTCCATATTAAATGTCAAGTCTGTATATAGTAGGGCCTACATATCAAAGATGTCACCAGAAACTTAAAAAGAAGTGCATTACTTTATAGTGCTAGTATGCTTCTAAGTTGAAAATATTATCTAAGATGCAATTTCACCCCCCCAAAAAACACGAGAGACAAGGACAGATGTACAAAATACAAGAATATTTTAGTCCCTAACAACTAAAAACCTCTAGTATCACTTACAAAGTTACTCGTTTCGCCATCTATTGGCAAAGTCACAAACTAAGCTATCTTGACACTAAACATCAACCACCGTATACTGCAGCAATATCTCATAAATAGGCCTACGTTTTAATAATTTGTAATTTGTTACATTTGATATTAATATAATTTACTATGGGAGGCATTTCAATGAATTGTTAGTTACTTATACTGATTTTGATACTTTAACTCACGGGCTGCTCTGTGACAACGTATGGCGCCAGTACTGGTTCCGCCATCTATTGGCAAAATAATTCACTAAGCCAATCTTGACATCGGCATCTGTATATGTAATGTATTTTAAATGTTGATTCATATTCAATAGAAATCAAAACAGTAGATAGAAAATAATGCACTGCACTGAACTGTTAGCTACTGATACCCGTTGTTATGCACACTCATTTTCAGAGGCGGGAACTTACGGACGAAGAAAATCAGAGGCGGGAACTTACGGACGAGGGCGAAAGTGCACAACTGAAACTAGTCGTAAGTGCATTTATATTTATTTTGATTATGGCGTAACACATGTTATATCAGGAACGCCTGTGTGGTTTTTAAGGTACTTGCAATACGATATTTTTGTCAGTAGGCCTACGCATTAGGTCTCCTTCCTCATGGATGCTCTTTTACGACACGGTGCCAAAATTGGGGAATGCGTTTATTCTCAAACAGCCTGGCACAGCTAACACAATTGATGTAATTTTTCTTCTTTTGTCGGGCAGTTTTACAATTTTTCTTTCATCGTCTACATAATTTTATTTATTCTTTCATTGTGTACTTTATCTACTTTGATGTATTATAGGCCTCCGAAAAGTAAATGCCAAGTGACTGTACGTATGTGGCTGCATGCACATGTATTTGTAGGATTGTATAGGCCTACAGCGCATGTCCTTTGTAATTGATTAAACTTTATATAGGCTATTTATATAAAAGAAGTGGGGTGGGGAAAGTTTTATAACCCATAATACAGTTGTACCGGTATTGTGTGCGGTTGATACAGTTGCAGGTAAAACAGCACTATGTTATTCGAAATTTTATTTCGTTGCCTACTTACTTTTTCTTTGTTCCGTTTTCCGATGAATATCGTCTAGAATAATTGAACTTATCAAATCAATTATATACACTGAGCTTATATAGAAATGTCCAATTCAAGGTAATGTAATTTATAAAGTGTCTCTAATAAGCTACTCCAGAGAGACTGTGGTTTTGGTAATGCAGTTTTATTTTCTTTAACTGAGACTGGAATACATACAATTATATATTTGCCTGCCTGAGCATTTATTCGATAATTAAGCATCCTCCTACGATATTTGATTGCTCTCCTTTACAGCAGAGGCTAGTTTGCATATGTGCGTATATCTGAGACACGTTTTCCTATAACAAATGGGGCGTTGTCCTTTAGCACTGAATTTTTTTCGTATGTCAACACTGGTAGTGACACAAATCATTCAGAAATTTTTTGATTGAGTAATGTGACAATCTCTGCTACACTATTGAACTGTCGCCGTCGCTGTTATGTGTAGCAGATTCATTGTTTATTTGTTCTTGTAGCTGAAAAATTTCCTGTCGTAATGTCTCCCGTAATGTCTCCCTGGCCCGTGCTGCTCTTCTCCACACGACAACAATCACCACCAGTAGCACCACGACCGCTACTGCCAGCGTGATTGTTACTGTGATAACGTCTGTTTTAAATGCCTTTTGGTTTTCGTCAATTCTATCGATACTCTTGGACTCAGATTGCAGTCTGTTAAATAGGGGGAATCCTGGAGAAAACAAAATACATGTGAGTGAGTGAAATCGGTAACAGTGTATGCTAGAAACAAATAAGAAAATGACCCCGCGAGTCGATCCTGTAAATACAGACGCAATAAATATTTACGAGTGACAGAAGAAATAAGTATATACCAAAGAAGAAATATGTATATACTAAAGAAACTCAACTCATCTGAATAGTAAATTATAAATCCCGTAGAAACATGTTTTTCTAATTGTGTTATTAGATTTGACAAAAGCTAACTCAGTACAGCTGTAGGCCTACGTATAATAATGAAAAACTTATATTAGGTTGTTAGAAATAGACTTACTAAGGGTATAAAGGACGGGTTTTAATGGATACAAATACTGGTATAAGCATGATGTTGTTATCTAGTGTAAAAATATCTAAAAGAGATTGAACATGATATATCATTCGACTAATCGCTCCGGCAATTCGGCCTATCGCCTCTCATACTTTTTTAATACTTACTGAAAATATTTGGTCCTCTCGTTGTGGTCCCTCCAACGTTAAGTCTAAAGTTCTGTCCAAGGTTTAGTCTAAAGTTTTGTCCAAAGTTCTGTCCGAAGATCCCTGTATTTAAGACGGATGAACGGGTTGCAGCTGACAAAAGAACGAAAGCAATGTTATGGTATCCATGTACAGGTGTTGCACACTTTAGCTCAAACTACTCTGTACAATTACACATTTACGATGTACACAGTAGGCCTACGTGTATAAAAAGCGAAAATAAAAGAAAAATCGTGTTTATAATCTGTCTGACCAACAGATGGGGAATGAACAACTGTCAAAGTAATAATTTCGATTTTGTCTTCAAAACAATCAAGGATCCTCTTTCTCTACCCCTTAAAATTGAAAAAAGTATACGAATTTATTTGGCCTATAACGCCCCACCTGCCGCCCCCGGATCTGCCTGGCCAGTGCCTTAAACACGGCAGTCTGAACCGGTTCGGTGGAAAATATAGACCTTAACCGGAAACAAACCAAACTCACCGAAATTTTGGTTCCTAAATATGGTGAGCCCCCTGTTGTTCTGTCCAAAACGTGGAGTGTTCCCGGCGCTCGCGGTTGTACCGAAACCTGCACTGGTTTGGAAGCCTCCTAAGGTACCACGGCCTGTTCCAAATGGTAGACCAGCTGGGGTAGTCCGGCCTCTGTTTGGTAGGATTAGTATCATTCCTGAAAAACGGAATGAAATGTGCTTTCAATTTTGGTACGCATTGATATGATTTCGTGCCGAATGGTGTACATGCGTGCGTGCGTGTGTGTGTGTGTGTGTGTGTGTGTGTGTGTGTGTGTGTCCTAATTCAGTTGTGTGTATCTACTGGCACATGTATACGTATGTGCACGTATAGCAGAGAGAGAGAGAGAGAGAGAGAGAGAGTGTCAAAAACAAATTTGATTGATAATCCTACCTGGGGATCCTTTGGAGCCCTTCATCCCTCTGTTACCTCTCCTCCCTTTGTTGCCTTTCATCCCTCTGTTACCTCTTCTCCCTTTGTCGCCTTTCATCCCTTTAATCCCATTGAAACCCGGCATCCCTCTATCGCCCTTCATTCCTTTGGAACCTGTCCCTCTGTTGCCTTTCATGCCTTTCATCCCTTTCAAACCTGGTAGCCCTCTGTCGCCTTTCATACCTAAATTGAAAAATAAAGCTAGAGGTTAGACGGGTTTTCCAGCTATTTAGTTGGTTCGCACAGTTCAACAAAGAGTCATATTTTTCTAATTTCAAATAATTATGATCGTGTGTTAATGAAGGTGGGTTTTTATGCAAAAATCAGTGTGACACATATAACACTTGCAATAAATGTAGCCACGAACAGCCCTATATTCATATGAAATAAATCGAGGTATTCACCCATAAATGCATTTATAGACTATTCTTATGTTTTTTTCTACTTTGGTTGAATAATCTTGGTAGATTGATTTTTTGATTGACGTATACAAGTATAATAGCAGATCATAAACAGCTGATTTTAAGCGTTTCATCGAATGCAACGGAGAGCCAAGCATCTACTGTCTTCTGACAAACACCGCACGTACGTCTACGATAAACAAAGGCATCAGCGTGTTCCTGTAGCACATTGTATCATCCGGCCAACAGATTAAAGTGGCTTCTACAACCTCAACCTGAACCTGGACTAATAACAAATAGCCCATATATATAGATTAATAATACAAAGTCGGTCAATTGACTACCATATGCAACATGACTTCCACATACCACTATAGCATGACGCCATGCCAGCAGGACGACGAAAATACTACGTCGATTGTGTCACATTTATTTTTTGATTACACGATACCCACTCCTGCTCTTGCTGTTCATTATATTGCAACAGTAGTTTTTTTATGTCCCGCTTACAACACGTGTGTTAAATTCATTCGGATTTTATGTCTCACACATACCCCACGTCTAACCAGCTGGGGAAAAACAATTTGATTTATGCATCGGTGCTTCGGTGATCTCACAGATCTCCCTAGATAACACAGATAAAAATGTTTAGGGCCCCAGATGGATCAAGTTATCAAGACTGTGAGGTTTACGGTGGTGTAGGTACATGTACGCTCGTACGCAGAGAGCGCACAAATGTAAATTAAAAAAGTGTGTGTGTGTGTGTGTGTGTGTGTGTGTGTGTGTGATACAGATAAAAAGAATATTTATGAATAACGTAGCGGGGTCCATTTTGGACAAAAATGACACTTTTTGTAGTTTTTCTTTTATAGTTTTTATAGTTTTTCTAGATTGCTGTATAAATGTGAACCTCGGGATGAATCAAGAATCACCGTATATGACCACACATGGGCATAGCTTTGTTGGTTTGAAAATAGCGAACGAATGCTGAACGACAACACTAATGCCACTTTTAATAGATAAGAATTGCTCATTTAGCAGTGTCTCGTAAAGGAGACCCATGCTGGGGCCCTAAACATGCCCTGCATGTAGTTTTCTAGTCAACCAACCAACCCTGGCCAATATTATAAGAACTGATTTCAATAATTAAAACCAAAAAGAATGACTGTGATACATATTTTAGCTTAGAGAAAAAAGAAAATTCATATTTCTACTCTTCACTGTATTTTTTCATCATTTCAAATCAGCGGCAATGACCACGCCGTTATAAAGATAAACGAAGGCATATACATTGTATGTGCACAGAACTATAATGCCCGCTGATTTACTATCCAGAACCTTACATTTCTAGCTGAATTAAACGATGTGTTAAAAATATCCTGAAACAAATTTATTCCCCAGCCGCAATCAACTACCCTCTACCAAGATCACTGATTAATTTTTTTCACTATATATTCATAGATAGTTCTTTGGTTAAACTGACCGTACTTTTCTGCAATGTAACAGAGAAAAGTCCACAAAATAAAGTCTGCGGCCCTGGTAGAGGGTAGCAATTACCTACGTGCATTCCATAGCGGTTCGTGACCGCCTCCATTCGCGTTACAATGTATTCATTTTCGGAAATGACCATTTGATTAACAAAATAGAAGCTCAACTGGGCTCGTAGTAAAAATAAAATTTTTGTCAAACTTATTTTGGAGGACCAATCATTGGTTTAAATTATATTAAACTACTCTATTTTATGCTTAATTTTTCAAAGTTTTTTTTTTTTCTGAGGAGACATATGGCTTTGTCACGATTTTGCACACATGGTGGATTAGCTGCTCTCTCTTTCATTTTTGTGGGACCAATCTTTGGTTTAAATGACACTAAATTACAAAATTTAATGCTTAATTTTTCAACGTTTTCTTCGGGGAGGGCTCCCAAACCCCCACGCGCTGAGAGAAATCCACGATAAACGCTTACGAAGTCCTCGCCGTTCAGACTCAAAACGAGTACCGATTTCTACCGATGTCCGACTGGGATTTGGAAATGATCAGTGAGATGTTGTAATCGAGAACGTTTAACGTAAGTGGAGTAAGTTTCAGTGTGATTTGTTGACTGTCTACATGTTATTATGAATATCTTGCGCGTCGAGGTATCCTTGTTTCGCAAGCTCTTTCTATTTCAATGACTCTATGGGAGCCTATGGGGATTTAGCGACATTTGTTAACCGATTTTTATGTTTTAT
>NW_019774158.1:9245-53417 GCF_001039355.2 Lingula anatina
ATTTAAAATGAAATGGCAGAGAGAGAGAGAGAGAGAGAAGGGGGAGGGGGAGGGGGAGGGGGGATAGAAACGCTGTATGAGACGAGGGAAAGTTTTCAGGCAATACCTGTAGGAAGACAGGCTGCAATATGTGTAGTTGTCCTGTATGGCCTGGTAGAGGTAATACAGTGTGAAATCTGCCTTCATCACCGCCACTATATTGTCACTGGGAGTGTGTTGCCTGTCAGCTCTGGTAGGAAAATCACAAAATAATAATAATAATAATAATAATAATAATAATAATAATAAGGCCAGACAAAATTGATAACTTAAGTTGGTTAACAAGTGTGACCAACCTTAATTTTTGGAAAAAAAAAAAAAAAAACGTTTTTCATACATATGCATTTTTTTTCAAATGGAAAATATGTAGTGGGAGAAAATTTTACAACTGACCCTAGGAAAACCCTATTAGAAAAGCTGTTGTTTTTATGTTCAAAATGGCCGACACCATGGAACTGAGTTCTTCTCCCAAAAACAACACCAAGTGACTGCTATGCCCATTACACATTATAAAAATGCATGCCATAATACAGATATAACTTACTTTGCCTCATATAAAGTCCTGCTCAGTGTTATCACATAGCCAGAACCCCATGGATCCAGATACGGTGCAGACACCACATTTTTACCTTTGTCCATCAAGCTCCTCTGGAACCTAAAGTGAACCATGGACTCATTATTATGTACTAGCAAATGATAGATCACACAAATTACTGAACAAAAAATAGTTAGAATTTTTTTGTTCACCAAAATGTCACAGATCCTTATTTTGCCAAAATACATATAAAACTATGAGTCCCATCCTTTGCCTCTTAATAATGACAAACTATATATATGTAAACTGAGATAATCATCACAAAATAACAAATTAATACACCAAAAGCCAGACCAAGTATTAACTTGGAGGGCAAAAATTTTATCCAACTTAAATTAAGGAAAATCTGTAGTAAAAGTAACTATTAGCCTTAAACAGAAACCGCCTTTTTATAAAACAGGGACTACATTTCATTTTACTGGACTATGGTTTTGTATTGTGAGTATTAAAATAGACTAGCACCTTTTGTCTTTAAGTTAAAGCCAACCCACAGTGTAGAGTTCTCCTGGACAGACGGACCCAAGGGACCTACTGAAGCTGCTAGTGGGTAATTAATTATTGTTTAGCAGCTTCAGTAGGCGTGCTTAAGCTGAAAGCAATTTAGCAAAATACCTCTTGGAGATAGATCGATTCTGTTAGATTAATCTAGGCATGGAAACCCAGTCTAAGACTCACCAATCAGTCCTGGTGTGGTCATAACTCTTAGCCAGCTGTGTCCCAGGGAATACTCTGACTACACCGTCCATGGTGCCTATAGACCTCCAGGTTATGTAGTCCGCACGTTTCTTCCTCCAGATGACTTCTGCTTTGTAAGTGGCTGCCACACTGCCCAGGACTGAGTTCTAGAAGGAGATAGTTCAGAGTGCTATATTATGTGTATACCACATTTTCTAAGTATATAATTAAAGACCATTTCAGTTCTGGAAAACCATTTCAACATCAGTTCTTCAAACAAATAGTGGAGAATAAAAACCATTCCTTTGTGAGACACAATTCCCTTAGCAAAATATCAAGCCTGCTGCAAAGTCACAGCAAATTTGCTACAATATTGCTGCAAACTGCAATTCCTCCTTGCAAATTAGCAGTAAGATTATTTTTCTTGCTAGCTCCTGCAAACTAGTTGCTGCAATAACAAAGATCTGTACATGTTAGCCTCCATCTGTGAATATTTCCCTGATCATATGTATACATATATATTACCTACTTGATATTAACACTAGCTGACACTCTGCACCAGTACAGTGCCAGAATAGTTCTAGAGTCTAGGAAGCGTTTGTGTGAACATGTACAGGGATCTCAAAACTGAAAAATAAAATAAGGAAAACTGACCTTCAAGCCAGGGTTTTGTGAGCTCTGTCCTGTGAGATATCTCTCATATTGTGTGACATTGGTGGCTGTTTCCTCAGTGTTCAGATAGTGATATGGCTGTCTGAAGGCCCCTGGGGTGAGCATCACTGCACTAGAGTCTGCAATATGGACAATATCACATATCATAGAGAATTATAGAGATAATTATACATTATCACATACAGAACCAGCATCTACATTTTCTTAAATCGACATGCTGACAGTTTACTATCATACAAATGTGTTGGGTACAAAAATTATCACAAACTTGTGATTGCATTCTTTGAAATGTTTTCATTGACAGAAAGAATAGAAAAAATCATTTAAAATAAGAAAAAGATACAAAAAGAAAATCTCTCACCTTTGGTTGCATACTTAAAGAAGTGCTTGCATGGGCTGGAAGCCGACTTCAGATCAAGTCTGTGGTATGTAAACATAGATGGCAGCACAGTAGGAGGGGAGATTTCTGTATTCTTGCTACCATCTGATATCACCACACACACAGACCAGGCACTGCCTGCAACCTGGAGGGAAACAGAAATTCAATGTCATGGGCTCTCTCTCTAGAATAAAACTTATATTATAATAAACAACTTGTTATTTCATTGTTTTTTTTTCAATATTCTGTATATATCATGGAATAAAAAAATAAATAAATGATAAAATTTGTAAAAAAAAAAAAAAGTTTACTGAAATGTTTAGCATTTGTTTAGTCAAGATAATAATACCTAGGTGAACCTAAACAGTTTGTTCCTTGGCAGGGAGGAAAAATTTAAAAAAAAAAACAAAAAAAAAACGATCTGGATCACTTCTAAGTTCTAACAGTTTCATTTACTACAGACTGACCAATATTTTACTTATAAAAACTTATTTAAATGACTACTATCCAAATCTCTTCAATTTGTTACTCCATGCCACAAATTTTCAAGTACACCTTTGCAAGTTCCTGCTTGCTATATGCAGCTACATTTATTTACTGATGTTAATTAATCTTTTTTTACAATCAGAGATTTTATTTGAAGCTGAAGTCTTACTGGTGCCCAGTAGTAATGTGACATGACATTTGTTATGCTGACACCTTCTCTGAACACATCTCCTCTGGCCTGTGTTCTGGTGGAAACAAAGCTGCTGTTACCCTCCTCGCCTCTGAGAAGAAAAATAATTGTTTCAAGAAGGCTCTCTCACATCAGTACTTTTTTAATTACAGTGGCTAATGATAAAAATATTACAAGCAATAAAATATGTAATTCACCCTTTAATTAGTGTTATTTTGATCAAAGCTTTACAAATATGTCAACAAAACTTTAATGTCTGTGAGACAGGTATGTGAAAAAAATTGTTGAATTTTCCTTTCAACAGAAAATGGTACTTTATAAAAATGGAAACATCTTTTTGGACCAGCCTGTGTTTTGTCTATGAAATAATAAAAATGTCTACTACTAACCTGATCATGGAGCTAATCACTGCTTTCGCAGCAGGTGCCCTCTCCAAATGATGAATATCCACAAAGATGGGATCATCTGGGTCATCATAGGGTCTTGGCAGCAGAGGGTGGGAATATGTCCTGCCATAGCCATTGATAACAAAGGCATAGCTCAGTTCACCCTTGTCAAAATAGGTGGCTTCAGAGAGGAGTTCACTCATGGCAACATCAGAGCAAGCTACACCAATTAGTCGGCCACTGTGGTATGCAGGCAAGCAGATGGAGGTGATGAGACCTGAAAATATTTACGAACAAGCTAACAACAATGATTTTAAATAGGAAGCAATTTATAGCCAAACAAATATAAAGCTAAAGAACTTTTGTAAAGGACCTGTAAGGAAAGTGACATCATAAAAATATACATCAAACAAAGCACAACAAAACGCACACATAAAACACAGAATAAGTTGCCACATACATACTAGACCAAAAAAGTTTAGAAACATGAAATTGTTTTTCAATAATTAAAAAAATATGTACTGTAGTGGAAAAATCTTAAGTGTAATGAAGAAATGAATGGTGGGTGCATTATTCAATAAAATTTGTTATAAATATTTACCTTAGCTCATAATATAATGGTTATTTTATTAATATTCAAAATAGTGATATTTTCAGACTTTTTTGGCCTAGTGTAGTTGACTCATAAGACAGTGGATCAAACTAAATGTTGTTGTTGTGAGTAGTTAAACAACCTCTTTTAACAAATCAGTGATGAAGTGAGCAGAGAATCATCAATAATAAAATCAATACCTTTAATTCTAATCAATTTAAATAAACTGAAACATCTGACAAAAACTCAATACATAAATTCATTAAATGACTCTTGCTCACAAAGAAAAAGTCACCACTAGTATATGACAGTTATAGGACTAGGGGACAGAAAATGGTCTTACCTTTATCCAACATATCCCTGTGTGGGGCAGAGATCTCTGGATTACTGACACCCTGACTGGGAGAGTGGAAGAATTTATAGTACGTTGCCATAGCAACAGAGAGATCATCTGGGTTCTCAACAATAGTGAATGTCCCCATCTGAAATTATGACAACAAGCACTGTATTAACAATAATTGTATTATAATGGCATTGGGAGCTAAACTGATAAAATGTGTGTAATAATTTTATTTATCTATTTATTAACTTATTATTTGGTACACCTTAATGACTATGACCTAACATTATATATTCTATAGTTATTTTACTAATTTAAAAACTATAATAACAATTTTAGAAAATGAGATTGATACTCAGACATTATTATTATTATTCTCCAGGTAGAGTCAACCACTATGTGGGACTATGTAGTAATAGGTTGAGGGTATCTTTTCTCTAATTGCTACATATAATCTTCTTCATAATAAAATGTTTTATTTTCCAAGTTGGACCCATAAAAATAATGCATAAATCAGTAATATTCAGCACAATGACTTCCAACCTATAAACAAATAAAGTAATGGTGATCAAATCTTTCAATAAAGATTTCATTAAATACATTTTCAAATTTCTCTCACCTTGACTTCTCCAGCAGACATCCTGCTTTGTGTCTGGACGGCCATATTTTGAAGTGTCGTCTGCACACTACCAGCGACAGCTACAGAAAAAAATCTCCAGAACATTATGCAATTCACTTGTAGAAATAGGTCATTTCAATCTAAAATGATGTTTGTTATGCTAAAATATCAAAATTAGTTTCTTAAAAACTGGAGCAGTACAAAATATTCCAATGTATCTTAAATATCATTATAAAATAGTAATTTAACTTTTACTGTTTGTCAAATAATGAAGAGATGCTTTGAGCATGTGCAAGCAAATCCACAGTAGTCCACTGAAACAAAGTACAAGTAACTATTGGTCTATAATATTAGCCATGTCTGCCTATAAAACAAAACATATACTATACAGCACAATATACAATTTTTGATATTTATGACTGACTAATTTTTAGTCAAATTAAGTTAAGAATGATTATAAGATAAAAATACAAATTTTCAGTCTTATATATTGTACTGACTTAAAGCACACCTTTCAGATAAGTCCAATTTTCAGTGACCATGATAAAACCAGACCCAAGAAATTTCACTCCTACCCTACTTACATTTTCCCAGACCGAATGTGAGGACTAAAGCTTTATTCTCCAGAGCAGCATTTTCATCCCTAATTGTGCTGACTGGATCACTGCCTTCACTGCTGCCACCTGCTGCCAGAAATAGTAGCACCTGGTCTGAAAATGATATAAAAAATTTTATTTAAATGCCACAATTGACCTTAAAAATCAGTTAGGTTTTCTTACATTTAACCTGTGTTAAAACAGCTTTTTAAATTCAATCATTGATTAAAAAAACAAAAACAAACAAAATATCCAGAACAAATACAATGTGCTTAAATAAAAAAAAAAAAAAATAAAAAAAAAATAAATAAATAAATAAATAAATAAATAAATATAATGTGCTATATAAAATTGACTTAGGTGAAAGACTGAAAAAAAAAATGATAGGCAGTCTTATCGATTCACTGTTAAACACATCTCGGCTAAGATCCACATTAGTCCTTGTCAAGACCCATAATGAAATAAGACATTTCTTAAACCAGTCCCAGAATCCTCTAAGTATCAACATTTTTACCTCTAACAGTTCCATTTGAACTTCTGAAGAAAGAAAAAGCCTTTTTCAGCCCAGCTTCATAATTTCTTCCTCCCGTGGCCCTGAGACTGTCCAAGTATTTCTTCAAGTTCTGAATGTTTGATGGTGTGGCTGCAGCTAAAGTGGTGGTATAACAGGTGCTCTCTGCCAGCACTGGGGTAGAGGCAGAGGAGGCAAATGACACCAGACCAATCTGTAGAACAAAGTGTCATTTTAGCTATTGTTTATTCATAATTGAGCCCCACGACCATTTGACAATGTACAAACCTTCAAAGTCCTTTGCTAATGAATATGATCATAACTTTTAAAAATGGGATCTGCTTTAATATGATGTTGAGACACCTCCTTTCTTCTCAGGATTAAAAATCTAAAACTCTTTCCTATTTACTATTAGCTGTATAAATGAATGAAGTGTGGAAAAATATAAACTTATAGTTTAAAGTTCAGATATTATCTAATTCAATAATTGTGGATGTTCTTCACAGCTGAAAAAAAAAAGGCATCACATTTTTATGGAAAAAACAGGTTTCTTTGGAAAGATAAAGTCTTGGAAATTTTAATCTTTTGAACAAACACAGCCCAAAGAGTCCTAAGACACCCCACCTGATCGTTGGGACCCAGGGAATCAAGAACAGTTCTTGCAGCCTGCTTAGCTAACTCCATCAAGGTCTTGCCATTGTGCAAAGTTCTCATTGAGTCTGATGTATCCAGGACCAACACAACATCTTTTGGCACGGGAGACACTGCAGATGCATAGAAAGACCTGAAAGGTACAAGTGAGCAAAATTAAAAGGAGACTCTATGTTAAGAATTAATCTCTAGCTGGTAATTGCTATTCTATTTAATCCTTACACTGTTAGATATATATGTACCTCTGAAGTCCTATATTAAGTTACTTACCTGAACCTAGGATCATAACTATCACAGTCAGGCACATCTGTAGTTTTCACTGCAGGATAATTAAGAAGTATACCATCTTCTCCTCCAAAGTACTGCCACTTCAGATTTGGATTGATGCGGACGTTTTCCTTCATCACTTCAACAATCCTTGCCGTGGGGAATTTTTTATTGACTGAACTCTGGCCTGCTATTGTAACACAGGCCTTGTCAAAGTTTACCTGTAAATTATTCATATTATAATTACTGGCAATATATATCACCTGTGAATAAATATGGGTGGGATGTAGAAGAAAAAAATATTAAAACAGTACTTCCATTAGATTTCTTTTATCATCTGTGAATTTAGCTTGTCATCTATACCGTTCCAGTGAAACTATGTAAAAAAAAAGTTTACACTCACTGGTTAAATAATTATGCAATTCTAAACGTATATGTCAATAAGCAACTTTCTTCTGTTAGTATCTACATTCTGGAATGGTCCTATCAAAAAAAGGAGAGACAGAGAGAGAACGAGAGGTAAAAGATATTTCCACATACCTCTGATTTATATCTAGGGTCATCATTGGTATCTGTAATCTCACAACACTGTGTATATTGGTTCTCCCCAGAGAAAGACGAGTACTGCTCTTCTATTACATTTACCAGGCCCTTCAATGCTGCTTCAGCTCCTTGGATCTGGGCACTAATCGAATTTGCAAGCTGAAACATGTAAGCAATAAATATATTGTAGTATATGCATGAATATAATTCTTTTCCACTTAGTCAAGGGGACAAAGTTTAAGATTTTAAAAGGAAAACTAAGTACTTAGCCCACTTCTTGTTGAACTTATCTGAGGACTTTCTGATTACATTTTAACAGATAAATGCCACAAAACAACGTGGCAAAAAAAAAATCAGTTTTGACCCCTCGTAACACACCTTGCCACCTGTCAACCACCTTGAATCAAGTGCAACCCAGAAGTCAGTGCTTTAAGTTTTGAAGTTGTCTTTTATTATTTATCTTTTAATAACTCACCTGTTTAGAGATGCCAGCTCCATCTAAAGGACTGTTTGTGTACTTTAGAGCATCATACTCTGCCTGGAAAGACACAGCCAAGATATTACAAAAGCAAAGAACAGCAGAACATTTTTTAAACATACAGGTTGCTGTAAAATGGATAAAATTCAAGAGATGTAAAAATATTGGTGCATATTAGAATATTCAAATAATACCCCAATTCCTTCCTCACATCAGTAGTTTTATAAACTGATCCATATCAACTACAAGGGCTGAAAAGTAATTTAGAAAATGTCCGAATTCTCATTTTACAATGATGTGCTGAGTGACTAGGCTTATACATCTGCTGATGTTGGGTTCAAAAGAGATAAAACTTTAAAAGAGACATTGTATATCTTGTATACACTCATATATCATGGACACATTCATTGTCATTGAAGTTTATAAGTCTTGGTGTAAGTCAGCTGAAGGTGAACAACTGATATCCACTTTTGTTTCCTGCTCATGAAGTAACATGCACCTTACTGACCGTAACCAGGGTATTATCAACAGCAGGGGCGGATTTAGGCCGTCTTCTGGGTCTGCCGGAAGACGGTCAGATTTTCAAGTTTACATTGACGGGTATCTAATTTTTTTGTCGGAAGACGGTCAAAAATGAGGGTGGATTTATGAAGATAATTTGGAAGCCTGTGAGAAAATATCTCTGGATCCGCCCCTGAACAGAAATAACACGTATGGTAAGCACCATGAGGATGCTCCACTATAAGAATATTTTATGAACTAAAAGGTTTAACATTTTCAGAGGCGTCCTATACAAGTAGCTATTGGGGCATATCATATGCTGCGGCTGCCAAACCCTACATATAACACAGACCATAACTAGATTACATCGTTCTCTGACTACACAATACTGTACCTGCATATCTGACACTCCCAGTCCATTGTCAGCTATGTCGTCCAGTATGCCTCCCAGTAACCTGCCATTTATCAGGGTCCCACTGGACATTGGGAGTGGACACAATAAGATGACCAGGGTGAGACAAGTACACTGCCAGACACGTTCTCTCTGTGTTGTAGTGTTTACACTGAACATTTCCATTTAGTTCAGCAGGAAAACATACTGCACTGGTGCATCTGAAATGAGGAACATGTTAAGTTCAGTAAATGGAAACTCTGAGTTTTGGGACCTTTTGAGTTTCCTCTATTTACCATAAGATAAGCATTTCAATTTTCTGGCAAATTTGCTACAAATTCACAGCAACTGTAATTCTTTTCTCACACCATATTTAGTGGCAGAAAAATTACTCAACGCTGGGTTGTCAATGCCGAAGTCACCAGTACACATAAACAAAAATCGACATGCAATCTCACTTTTCCCAATCTGTCAAAATCTTACCAAACTATCTGGTTTAAAAAATAACCACCAGTAGCAAGCGTCTGACCATTCATACTACTCAATTTAAACCAAGGCATAAAAGAGCGCATTGATAAATTGATCCAACAGACACAACTCGTGTAGCAACTTCGATTCCTCAACTAGCATGCCCATTTTCCCGTCTCTAACTTGAAAAGAGTAGGGCAAAGAGTGAAAGAGGAGGTTTTTCTCGCTGTAGTTTTGCATATTCAATTAATATATCGCAAAGAATAGAAAATTACGATAATTCAAAAAACAAATACAAAAAAGTAGCATTTCTGTGGATGTTGTTATTATTATTTTTTCCGAGACATGGGTACACTCTTTTTTATTTGGAGGGTAGAAAATGACAGGTGTAATGATTACTACTTGATTAGTTAACCTAGCTAACACACACAGAAGAATTGTTTTGAAATCATGATTCAGACAATTTGAAGATGAGTATAGGAAATGAAAATTAAGGTACGTGTTTTTAATATGTGATTACAGAAGGGCGTTATATATCTAAATGTTTGATTGCTGAGGATTGTTGCACAATTTATAAGTCAAAATTGTAATCGATTTGCATTTGTTTGCCTGTTGTCGCCCATAATGAGCTCCAGTGGTGCGGGTGAAAATGTCAGTTCTTTTATACGTTTGGCACTCGAGTATCAGCGCATTGAGAATAACGGACACAGGTGTTTTTAAGGTGGAAAATTTTGTGGGAATTTAACGCTTTTTCCACCCGGATGTACTTGTATAAGGTCATGCGAGGCATTGTCACCGATCCTAGGTGTGGCTATAATGACATTTTCCATACATCATGTCCGTGATGACAAAACCATACTACAAAAGGGGTCCGATGAGGGACGCTCACATATATCCTAACTGCTTGGTGACTGTCAGATATTCGTACCGGGTACTGGCACTACTGTCTGGTATATGTATTGAGTTTTCCTAAAATTGAGACTAAAAAGTTGGAAATAAGACAAACCTAACATTAAGTCATTGTTTATGAAAGCTGGCACTATAGCTGTCTTTGTTTACTTACTTTACACACAGTGAGAAATTAAAAGTTGTGGCTTTATTAAATCTGCACTTTGTATTAATTGGTTGTTTCTAAAATTGATTGTTTGTTTTTAAATGGACAACAATGGAAATAAGTTTTATACTTTATTGTGTAATTCATGTATTTGTCATGTTTTTTTTTATGTATAAAATTTTATGTATTAGATTCATTTTAAATATATCAAAATCAAATCCAATAATTCTTCTGTTTCAGTTAACATCAAACAAGTTTTAGAAGACAACACAAGACAACGATGTACATATACAATACAAAAAAGAGTATGTCTGGAGGAATATTCCATATACTGACAATAACCATATTGGCCACATTAACTGTGTCCAGTGGAGCCACATTAATTGATGGTCAGATATTAGGACAGGTGTTAAAGGAAATAGCTAATGATGCACTGGGGGTAGAAGAGATGCAGGTGAGACATTCTGTGGTCAATTTAATGGTTTTATTTATTTTCAACAGAAATGATGGTACCATCTTCTCTGATCTATACTTTCAATTTTCAGTAACAGTAACAGGAGCTACATGTATTCCATCAGTATCCTGAGAGTTTGATTATTCATGCTTCTTTTCCAAAAATTGATAAAATTAAAAGATAAGAGGTTGATGTATGTAATTTAGGTTAATGTAGGTGTGAGTCATCTGATGTGGTTACTGAATAATTATATGGAGCATATATTTACATGTATTATGTTTAAAAAGACAAACAGTTGGGCCTAGTGGCTGTACAAAACTGCCTAAAAAAGCAAATGGAAATAATTAAATCTGACAATTAAAAGTGAGGTGTAAAAGACTTATAAAGTTTAATTTTTGCCCTGAAAAACAAAGTAACATTATTTTATGTTATTACAAAGAAGGCCAAATTGATGCTAGAAGAGTGTATATAATGTAAAATTTAAAATTTAATTAAATAAATTTTCACTTTAAAACTTAGAATATTATTCAATAGCTTAAATAAGAAAGTGGGCACAATCAATTTAATGTAAACATTTTTCAGATGCAATATGCAGAATAATTTTTCTGCTTATTATATGTATGGACAAAAATTGAGGCAACAGTAAATAATCAGGGATATAATTCTAAAAAAATGTACAAATTAGATTTTAAATGATCACATCGAATGTTTTTATGTTATTATTTTGATTAAAATCTTTTACTTTTCAGGCAGAATATGACAAAGTGTCATATAGAGAAGATTCTATTGATGGACCAGGGAATATTAGAGAAGTAAATATTTGGGAGTTGTTTGGTACACAGTACCACTTGGTCAGAACTCTGAGTTGTGGACATTAACATAAGATAACTATTAAGAGTTTGGTGGGACATCGTAATTATGTATTTACATTATCATTTATTATTATAGGCTGTCTTCATAAATCATATAGTTCCATGTATCAGGCTTTTGAGGAATATAAGAGAGAAAAAAAGATTTTAACCTTTAGATATTTGTTCAGAAAGAAGATTTAATTGCTTTTATTTCAGTAATCACAACCTGAATATAAGTGAAAAGCTTATATTTATTTTAGAAATGAAAAGAACATTTTTTTAGTATTTTATGTCATTGAGATATGTTTCAGTTCTTTAAATTTTTTTTAAAATAAAGAGTTGCCATTTGAAGACCTGTTGACCAAAAAAAGCCCACAAAGTTTTCATATAAATTGTATAGTTACACAAATCACCAATCCTGATAATTCAGTCTCTGTCAGTAAATTGTAACCACCATCATGCCCATGGCAACGTTACTTCAAATGATGCCTTGTAATCTCATTACACCAATCCTCATATAAATGTTTTCCATGTATTGAAATTTTATTCAGCTTGCCAATTCACTGAGAACCAAGTTCCAAGGTCCGATCTCTGCACTGACCAAGATCAAAGATGCCATTGAAGATGACTATGCCAGCTTCTCCAGTGTCAGATCTATGACACAGTGCTGCCAAGTGGTGGAAGCTACTTATGACAAGAGGTTTAGTCAGGAGGTTTGTGATGTACACATACATGTGCAAACATGGGCATATATACATATGCAGGGGCAGATATTCACAAATCACACATATACAAAGTTTACACTAATGCACAAAACACATGAGTATGCATGTGTACATATGCACGTATTTGAAAAATTTTATTTTCAAAAATTGACAGGTCAACTTTGACAAGGCTTGTGTGACAGTAGCAGGCCAGAGTTCAGTGAATAAAAAATTCCCTACGGCAAGGGTTGTGGAAGTGATGAAGGAAAACATCCGCATCAATCCAAATCTGAAGTGGCAGTACTTTGGAGGAGAAGATGGTATACTTCTTAATTATCCTGCAGTGAAACCCACAGGTGTGCCTGACTGTGATAGTTATGATCCAAGGTTCAGGTAAGTAACTTAATGTCTGACTTAAAATTTCAGGTTGTTGAGGACAATTTGTATGTGAAATAAGTGAGTTTTCTGATTTTCAACATTTAATTAATATCACTGAAACATGTTATGTTTATAACTTTTACAATGGAAAATGTAAAACATCAGAATCTTCCACTTACATTTGCAAAGGCAAAAGATATAGAGATGGATTTTTGATGGGCCATCATGATCATGGACATGTTCAAAAATCATTTTTAAAATTTAATGTCTTTGTATGCTGTGTTTGAATGCCTGAGTAAAGTGAAATTGGCATTAAGGAAAATAAAAGAGAATATTAAGTAGGGGTATTCTGAATGCATCTCATGGAGCTTTATTATCTCAAGTTGATGATTTGAAGAAAAAATCACTGCTTTTACAAAATATATAATTATGTCAAATTATGCAAAATTTTGTGACCTTTTGTATAATTTTGTATTTTTTTATTATTTGTTTGGATTGGTATATACAAACTAGGTATTTAGACAAAAACACAAAGAGACTATATTTTACAGTGTTAGAAATTAAAAGTTTATAATTTCAGGCCATTCTATGTGTCTGCAGCCACTCCAGTTCCCAAAGACATTGTGGTTGTCATAGATACATCAGGATCCATGACAACATATCACAACAGCAAGACACTGCTCCAGATTGCCAAAGATGCTGCAAGAACTGTTGTGGAAACCTTGAGTGCAAATGACAGGGTGTGTCAGACAAGTTTTCATTTAATCTTTTTAATTGATAATTTACTTGTGTGGGGATGTCTGCATACTTTGTTGAGTCTGTTTTCAGAGCATTCCCAACAAAGAACTTACAGGGATGTGATTTTTCTGATTTTTCCAGATTTTCGTCATTTTTAGTGTTGTGTGTGTGTGTGTGTGTGTGTGTGTGTGTGTGTGTGTGTGTGTGTGTATTTTTTTTAACTTTTCTGGCATAATTACACAACAAAATCAATTTTCAGGTTCACTCTTATTTTAATCATAGTCTTCAGTGCTCTGACTTTTATTATCTTTCTACAGATTGGATTAGTGTCGTTTTCCTCGGCTGCGTACACGCCAGTGCTGTCAGAGAGCACCTGTTATACCACATCTCTAGCTGCTGCCACGCCTCAAAATGCCAAGAACTTGAAAAAATACATTGATAGTCTGAGGGCAGTCGGAGCAACTAATTACCAAGCCGCTATGGAAAAAGCATTCTCTTTATTCAATAGTTCTGAGAATTCCTTTAAAGGTGAAAAAAGAAGTAGGTTTCATTTTCATTCAATCTTCCATTGATCTCTGCCTGTCCTGCCCACGCTAGCGAGTGGCATTCACAGACTACTCTACGCTTGATGATTTTGTGCCACTTGTGACAGCCTTCTGCTTGGTGCCATCTTTTGAGCTTTGCTTCGGTATTTCATTACTCTTTGCCTTCTGCTGTCAGACAAGCTGCCCATAATTGTAGGTCCTGGGGGTTACTGAGATTCAGCGTGCCATGGATCTTGAAAAGGTGCTCAGGCAGTAAGGGCGCTTTTTGTTGGCCTGGTTCTCCCTTGTGGCGTTTCATGCCTCCTATAATGGACTTGAGCTCCCAAGAAGTAAGCGGGTTTCCCCAAGTCGAACACCATGTGTAAAATTCTGACTATGTTAAGATATTGGCGGACGGTTGATACTGCACAAGATCGTGCCAGATACGCTGCATATCGACAGACATTTTCTTGTGAAATGGGAATTGGCGCACAGTTGATAGCTCTGCAGAACTTAACGAAAGCTCTTAAGTGAGACCTGTATGCAGCTTTGGTGGAATGAGCAAAAAGTTGTGACTTCCAAAACGCCACCTCCCTGTCTAGTTCTCTTCTGAGCTGTATGGCAGTGATCCCTGTGAAGACAAAAATTTAAGAGAATCTTCAGACATGTGATGATGAAGGCAGTATGTAGGAGGTGGAGTTGAAAGCAGTGAGTCAGCAATGTAGTTATCAGTCCCTGCAATATGGGTGGCAATGACTGAAAAGTTGTAATGTATTGCTAAGTATGCGAGTTCTTTCAGTAAAGAGTTGCACATGATGTTGGGGGAGGCTCCTTTGTTCAGTATTTCCATTGCTACTGTACTGTCTGTATAAATAACAACACGCTTATTACGCCAGGCTTTGCCCCATCGATAGGCTGCTAGAACTGCTACGGCGAGTTCCTTAACATTGATATGCTGGACGCTTAATGCTGCACTGTCCGCTTGCCAATTGATATAAAACCAGTCACCGTAGTGGAACGCTCCTCCTGCGGAATTACTGGCATCCGTGAATGCGTGGACCTGCTCGCGCGTGTCCCAGATTAAGCGGGTATTATTCCCTGCCCATAACCACTTAAGCCACCAGTCGATTTCCCCATATATAGTTTGTAGCCTACATTTGTGCGATGGTTGCTGTAACATTGATAAAGCGTTGAAAATTGGCCGCAGGTGTGTCCTGCCCCAGGGTATTACGTTAGCTGCCCACAATAACCTCCCAGCTAATGACTCCAATTGTCTTTTTGAGGCTCGTGTGCGAAGGCGAAAGTTTTTAAGTGTCCGGCAGAGATCATGCACTTTACTTTGCTCTAAAGCTAGTGTACGGACCGATTTTGATGAAATTTTCAGGAACTGTCAGAAGTGGGCAAGGAAGACAATGATTAGTTTTTGGTGGTGGTCCGGATCAATAATCAATCAATAATAATAATCAACAATTGCTGTCTTGGCAGAGGTCTGCGCTCTTGGAGTGCTTTTCTAGTTTTGTTATGTTTTCCTTTTTAATTTTTTCTCAAACACTGGCATTTGTGACTTTTAACTCTCATCTGCCTGAGGCTCTGCACATTTTCTATATTTCCACATAAGCAGTTGTATTGTTTTTTATGTCTTTAAACATTATGTAATATTATTTTATGCACTGTCATCATTTTTCAAATATTGAGACTTTCATCATGAGAATTTGAACTCTCATGGTCCTGAAACTGTAATCTTACTGAAGGGGTGGATTGAGACCATCTTCTGGGTCTTCCGGAAGACGGTCAGGTTATTAAGTTTATATTGACTGGTATCCATTATTTTTTCTTTTGGAAGACCATCAAAATAGAGGATGGATCAACAAAGATACTTTGGAATACTGTCAGAAAATATCTCAGGGTCCGCTCCTGTTATTGACCATGTTACCTGTTGTGCATGATTAAAATTCAGTGTTGACTGACAGTGCTATTATAAGCATCATTTATTATTGCATCAAAACTGACAAAATGACCTTTTTTGCATCTTTATTTTCTGTTTTTTGTCTGTACATTTGACAGCTTTGCTGCCTTGTTTAAATTTCTGACTGCATATTATGATGTGTTGTTACACAGAATTACTTTTTTTTTTTTACAAAATTTACAATGTTTTGTTAAATATTAAAATTGTAAGCTAGATGAAAGAATTTTTTAATTTAAATTCTGTGTTGCAAAGTATAGTTTAACTGATGCTGTCACGTGTTTTCTGTGTAAATAGAGTGCAGTATATTTGAAAATCCACAGTGATAAATTTCAAGAATAGTGCTTTCATCTCATATTCATATTTGTGTTTCATTATTATGTATATTTTTTATCAATTTATTCAAATTTTAACATAGTTTTTACATGGCGTGATGCTTATTCAAATTTAAATCTCAAAAATTTTCTACCAAGTATCCAGCCTTTTACCTCTGAGTCATTAATTTCAGATAAAGTGATATTATTCCTAACTGATGGTAAAAGAACACAGGGCGGAAATCCTCTGGAGACCATACGGGATCAAAATGCCATCCTTGGCAACCAAGTCCTCATCTTAACATTTGGTCTCGGCCAGTGTAAGTCTGCATTTTAAAATAATATTAATAATAATAATAATAATTGTGTAATAATTATATCACTCTGTAAATTATCATCCACAAATACCAGACTGAGTATTACCATCAACTCTATATGGTGAAAGGTTGGGGTTAACCAGGGGACAACAGACACCATTAATTTGCCTAAATTTATGTTTTTTTGATAAGATGGTGGAGACACTAAGACCCCATTCCCATAGATTTTAGATCGATCTATCCCTGTGGGTAGTCTCACTAGATCACTGTCAGCTTAGCCGGCTTAACCATCTGTCCCGCCTACTAAAAGCTGTAAGGGGGTAATTAACTATGGTGCGCACTCAGCTGACTGCAATTTAGCGTGAATCCCCAGGGAGTTAGGTCGATCTAAATCTAAATCTCTGGATCGATCTAAATATCTGGGAATGCACCCTTAGACAAGATCCATTCAGCTGAATTGTTCTATATTTTATTATATATATTTTTTTAGAAATCCACTACAAAGAAGTGAAAAATATTTTGAAATCGCCTTTTTTTAGTAGATTTGATAAAAGTCAACCATTCGTTACCCATGCACTCAAACATTCTATTTCAATTTTAGCCCTGGAGGAAAGTTCTCTCACTGAATTGAGGAACATGGCTGCCCAGACTTTAAGCAGTCAATCTTATGGGGAAATTACAGTGAGGCTTTCAAAACTTTCATAATTGCTTTTTTTCATTGATTTAAAATTATGCTACTTTAAAGGAGAGATGATGATTTTCTATTAATGCTATAAATGCTAATTGGTTGAATTACTTAAAAATTACTTAAAGTATTTCTTTATATCACTTTTTCTCACGCTTGAAAAAATAATTGTTTTGTATATCAGGTGTGTGACTTGCATATCTTGATAATTGCTTTTGAGGGGGCTAGAAAAATTATAGAGTTAAACAATAAAAGGGAATGAAATATTTACTTAGAAATTTACCAGAAATTTTTACAAACTCCTTGCAGGCTGGCACCTTCACTCATGTTACGGACCCAAATCGTCTTCGTTCTGCCATGGCGTCTTACTACGACATCTTCAGCTCTACTGGCAGTCCCATTATAGACCCCCAGTTCTCTGTACCATATATAGACTTATTTGGGACAGGTAAGGCTGAACTTGATCATACCAACACCCAAGTGAATTGCTAAACTAAACTTCTTAATTTCTATGTGTCAGGTGCCATGATTATGAAACTGCACTGATTGACCCTAAAATCAGATCAGCTCAGTTAGAGAAATATGATTCATGCAACCTAAAACTATAATGTGAAGCTTAATGATGTGAGGCATTTGAGCTACAGAACAGAATAAGATATAAATATTTTAAAATGCTAATGGAACGTGGAATTACAAAATAATAAATATTTTGAAATGCTAATAGAACTTATAATTACTTAAACATATTTATAAGGTCAGAAGCAGGTAATTTGATGAATATAATTTATATATTAATGTTTTTCTATAGATTGCTTCCTATTTAAAATCATTGTTGTATGTGTGTATATATATAGAGACAGATTGTACGCAGATGCACATATATATATATATATTTCAGGTCTCATCACCTCCATCTGCTTGCCTGCATACCACAGTGGCCGACTGATTGGTGTAGCTTGCTCTGATGTTGCCATGAGTGAACTCCTCTCTGAAGCCACCTATTTTGACAAGGGTGAACTGAGCTATGCCTTTGTTATCAATGGCTATGGCAGGACATATTCCCACCCTCTGCTGCCAAGACCCTATGATGTCACAGATGATCCCATCTTTGTGGATATTCATCACTTGGAGAGGGCACCTGCTGCGAAAGCAGTGATAAGCTCCATGATCAGGTTAGATCAGTTGCTTTTATTTATTAGCTTTATAGACAAATGTAATTTTCTGAGTCAGATCATACCCAGATTTTAGTGCTGTTCTTATAGAAGTATATCTCAAGCTTAAATATCCTTAGTTCTAGCATTTTATTATCTTTTTTAAGGAATTAGAGAGATGATATTTGAGATTTTGGGCATCAGATAAATCCAAAGAATCTGCAACTACATTTTTCTCATGACATACTGCTACTTGAAGATCTGTCTTCCAGCAGTATATGCTGTGTTAATCTCTGCCTACTTCAGGTCATTTTTTTAACTCTCTTCCTGCCACAATTAAAACATCTATTTTTTATTTTTCTTCTCAGGGGTGAGGAGGATAACAGCAGCTTTGTTTCCACCAGAACACAGGCCAGAGGAGATGTGTTCAGAGAAGGTGTCAGCATAACAAATGTCATGTCACATTACTTCTGGGCACCAGTAAGACTTCAGCTTCAAATAAAGACTAATTTCTGATTATAAGTAACTTTAAATGACTAGGAAAGATGCATTTGAAAACTTGTGACAGGGAGCTACTAAATTAAAGATTAATTTCAGTTTCAGTTGTGCTTCATTTAATTTTAATTTTTTGGTTTAAAGAAAAAGTTAAAATGTGCATCTGCGTACAATCTGACTAAATGGTTTACATGATTATGTGCATTTTAGACTGGCCCCATCATTATATCATTCTGTTATTTTTTACTTGTTTATTTCTGTCACAATCTCACTCTTGATTACATTAAGTACTGTAACAATGACAATATATCACAACACCGTGGAAATAACTCTTTTATCCCAAATAGGTGGCACTACAAGATAGGACCAACTCACGTTTTTTCAGATTCCTGGGAGTAATATCTCGGTATGTCTTGTCATTGGAGAGGGTGACAAAATCAGTGTGCCGTCACCTCAGACTGCAACGTTGGCCATGTTTAACTACCACAGATATGACCTCGAACCTCCATCAAGTCCATGCAAGCACTTTTCTCGATATGCATCGAAAGGTTCGTACTCTTTATAGTAACATATGCAAGAGCTTTAACATGTGTGGTATGCTGTGATAAGCCACATGGTTTTTTGAATGAAAATGATTTAGGAAATTGATATTATAGTCGTAAAAGATCTCTCTTTAATTTTATCAAAATATACCTCAAATAGTATTCTGCAAAATGGTAGTAATAATGATGCAGAGTAGAAAAAGATGATATTTGTTTGATTTTAAATTATTGTCCATATTGCAGACTCTAGTGCAGTGATGCTCACCCCAGGGGCCTTCAGACAGCCATATCACTATCTGAACACTGAGGAAACAGCCACCAATGTCACACAATATGAGAGATATCTCACAGGACAGAGCTCACAGAACCCTGGCTTGAAGGTTAGTTGTGTATTCTATATAAGGGCTCCTGAGGTAATCTGTGCCTTAAAAATGCAGTATTTGTGACAGATCTAATTGTCAATTCTAATGCAGGACAGGTGTCTGAGGCACAGTGTGGTGTCTGCAGTTAGGTCATAAGCCATAGGGATCATTCCCAGACCCTGTCGTACTAACTGTGGATCCATATATCTCCAAGGAGATTCTCACTAAATTGCAATTATCTTGTGGCTTAGAATTCTGTCACACCTACTGAAGCTGCTTGGGGGTAATTAACTATAATTGTTTAGCAGCTTCTTTGGGCATGCCAGACATCTATAAGCCCCTTAAGCTGAAAGCAAATTAGTGAGAACCCCGTGGAGATGGATCGATCCTGTTAGATTGATCTAGGTATGGAAATCCAGTCGTAAATACTCTTCCCTCCCCCCTCCACACATTTGACTTGTGATAGTTTCATGTAAATCTCTGGTGTGACATGATTCAAAATGTTCAAAGGAACACATCTGTGAGGATGTGTTCTCCTGAATTGCCTAGTAATTTAGAAACATAGGCAAAGACTAAGTCACCATTGTAAAGTGAAGTTACTTTAAAATAACTTGATATTATTATTATTATAGATTATTAAATTCATTAACCCATTAAAATATTTAGACATTTTGGTTGTTTGTCATTTAGTATTTTGCTGTCTGTTTTTCTTCCAGTTACTTAAAAATAATTTTATATTATTATTATAGAATACTACTTTACTTAATCCATTAAAATATGGATAGAATTTGATTCTGTTTATCATTTGTAGTATTTTGGTGTCTGTTTCTCTCCCAGACCTCCATTCTGGACAGTGTAGTGATCACATACAAAGCTGAAGAAATCTGGAAGAGGAAACCAGCAGACTTTGTTGTATATAGATCTATTGGAACAATGGACGGATTGATGAGACTTCTCCCAGGGTTGCAGCTGACGAAAAATTACGACCACACCAGGAGAGCTTGGTACCTGTTTATTTTTGTCAGATTATGTTTAGTGAATTAACTTTTACCCGAGTCTGAAGAAAAATCCAGTCTTATTATTGTTAGGCTAAGGCCACATTCAGAACAGTGGACTAACTAGTCTGCAGGTCAAATATGGCTTCCCTCTAAAAAACATGCCATCTAATCCACTAATAGACACTGAATAGATTCTCCTTGAACTGTTACCTCCATTTTTTAGGTTCAAGAGGACCTTAACATACAAGGACACAAATGTGGTTTCGCCGCCATATTTGGATGTTTGGGGTTCTGGCTATGTCATAACTCTCAGTCATACTTTATATGAGGGAAAGTGAGTAATATCTGTAATAATGATAATAATAAAGTAGAATAATATCATATTTATTTGGTAGCAATATTCTAATGAAATAAAAGTGCACAATGCCATATTTTTAAAGGTAAAAAATTTCTTTGTTTTTAAAGACCCATACCATGTTTTACCCTACAGGCACATTCATAGAACATCATTTCACCTCCCAAGCGACAAATTTGATAATGTTTAACTTTTTTGGGCCAACTTTACACAAGACAGAAAAGTAACATCAAGATAGAAATATGGACATATTATACTTCACCATTATTTTTTATGTATTATTATTATGTCAGAGCTGGAGGAGTGCACACACTTGATGACAAGGTGACAGCAGTTATTTTGACAGACTTCACCATTACTTATTTCTACCAGGTGATTCAGGACAGATATGCAAACTGTAGAGATGCTGGATACAGGTAACAACCAATTACTTAAATTGTTTCATTATATGTACATTATACAAGTATTTTAAAGAAATCTTTTACTTTTGAAAAACTTTGGGAATTTTTTAATTTTAACCTAGTGCTTGATGATAGAAATATTATATTGAGAAAAAGAATATGTTTACATACAATATTCTTTTTTGTTAATTGGTACGTATGGATATTTATTATGTTTTAGCTGCTTAGTGATGGATTCCAGTGGTTTCATAGTAATGCATGATGATTTTGTAAAAGCTACAGACACACCTGATATTGAAAATGTACACATTTTAAAAAAGGTAAGCAATGCATACCTTGAACAGGGTGAATTACTTATTGTAAATTAGAATTCAGAATTGCTTATACAAGTTTTCTAAGATTGGAAAAACAAGGCAGTGATTGTCTGAATTATTTTTAATAATCAAAAGAATTAATTGCTTTTTAAACATGCAAATTGCAGTATTTAAAACAAAAACAAGGCAGCAAAGCTGTCAAATGTACAGACAAAAAACAGGAAAAAAAAAAGATGCAAAATAGGTCATTTTGTCAATTTTGATGCAATAATTAATAATGCTTATAATAGCACAGTCAGTCAACACTGATTTTTTAATCATGCGCAACAGGTAACTTGGTCAATAACAGGAGCAGATCCAGATATATTTTCTGACAATATTCCAAAGTATCTTTGTTGATCCATCTTCCATTTTGGTGGTCTTCCAACAGAAAAAATAGATACCCATTAATATAAACTTTAAAATCCGACTGTCTTCCAGGAGACCCAGAAGATGGTCTCAATCCACCCCTTCAATAAGATTACAGTTTCAGCACCATGAGAGTGAAAATTCACATGATGAAAGTCCCAATATATGAAAAATGATGACAGTGCATAAAATAATTATATTACATAGTGTTTAAAGACATAAATACCAATACAACTGCTTATGTGGAAATAAAGAAAATGTGCAGAGCCTCAGGTGGATGGGAGTTAAAAGTCACATCTTAAAAATGCCAGTGTTGGAGAAAAAATTAAAAAGAAAACAACAAAAATATAATTCCAATGAAGCTGCTATTCACTGCTTCCTTATTATGAACACTATATTAACAAGTGTGCTTTATGAAATCTCATTTAATGGCCACTTAATTAGGCAAATGAGTTTATAGCACTGAATTAAGCCTGAATACCCAAGGGGAATTTACAGACTGACCACACAAAGTTGTCTATCAAAGGTCTTCAGGCCCATAAGTCACACCTTATATTAAGAAAAGCAGAAAAACAATAATGCACAAAAACAGGAGACTGTCAATTCTGATGCAATAATATATAATGTTTAACTGCACAATCAACATCAACTTTTAATTATGCACATCAGGTAACACTGATGAAAGTAAAAGCATAAGGCTTCAGGCTCATTAGAGTTCAAGTTTACAATTAGAAAGTGCCAGAATAAGAAAAATGAAAATTTCACAAAAAATGCATAAATTTAATAAAAATGATAATCCAATAAAGCTGGCTTTCTAATATGAGCTGTATGTCAATCCTAAGAATCATTCTTGTATAAGACTAGTTAAAAAAATAGAAAGTAACACTTCACTTTACATAATATTAATGGTGGCAGAGCACTAAGTAGTTTTTCTATCAATTTTGATGCAACATTACATAATGATTAACTGTATAAATACCACCAATTTTAAAATATCTACTATTAAAAACATGGACATTAAGAAAATTTGATTACCACTGGGCTTCATGCCCAAGGAAGCTCTAAGTCCCATATTGAAAATTGCAACATGTGGAAGATAAACATTTTCACAAAACACCTGTATTACTTCCAAACAATTAACTAATGAGACAATTTTTCAACTGAAGCTGTATTTCAATCCTATGTTTCTTTCCAGTAAGTGTGAGAAGAGCAAGTGACATGTTCTTTCTTTCACTGCCACTACGGAGGCATTGCCCAGAATAGGGTTTTGTGATGGCTATATATACAGACACATGTGTCTGTACATGAAAAATGTTTCCCTTTTCATATTGCAAAGGATGGATTTCATTTTCAGGAACCTGTAATAGGTTCAAACCTGATCACTAGGGGGCTGCTGTCCAAGAGAAGCTGCCTGGATTTTGAGTCAATCAAGGAACAATATTTTTGGCAGGTAAATGGTAGCAGTTTTTATAAATGTTTGATTAATATTTTATTCATTATGAAGGCATCTAATCTGATAAATTTTTTTGTACTGTCTCTTTTAACTGTTCTCTACAATAAAGTTAGAAACTTTACATACGTATTTCTTAAGTAAAATTTTGATATATTGTCCTATTAAACCAACTTGTTTGAATCATTTCTCAGGTCAGTTTGCCAAATCCTAATGGACTGGATCTCATGCAGAGCAGTCCATCATATGAAATACAACCAATTAATAACAGCAACATTTTCCTGATAATCTACAGGAAGAATATGTCAGAAAGTATTTCTTGTTCTTGTGTAAGTCAATTATATATGACTTTGAATATTATTTTAAATATTAATAATATTGATATAGCAAATAAATTGATTTATCATGTAAAGATTTTTATAAAAATGACAATCTTGAAGGCTTACTTTTCAATATTTATTTACAAATTGTTTGATTCTTCATAAATGAATCCCAGTTTTAATTGTTTTGCTCAAGTTGAAAGAAATATTTTGACCCTGTATCATTTTTTTAATGTTTTTTACTTTCACAGCCTTCTAAGAAGTCATGAATTACGTCGCCTGATTACTTAATTACCCACTCACTTCCACTGTGGTGGCTTTCTGTAAGGAATGGGTCACCCATTGTTGACAGTTGTTAGCATTATTTTTTGGTCAAAATCAAAACACTGTAACTTAGGCTTACATCTCTGTAATATAATGGATATAATAGAATACTCAGTATCTGATACTATAAAGTGATAATTATTTTACAGCCTTTTAGTTGCGTGTCTCCGTCCAAGTTTGAATGTACTCCAAGACAAACTTGCGAGTGTCCCTGTCACAGCAAGGCCGACAGCTTTAACTACTGTACAAATTTTACACCTTATTATAGTAAGTGTCGCTGTCACAGCAAGGCTAACAGCTTTAACTAATGTACAAATTTTTACAACTTATTATAGTAAGTGTCCCTGTCACAGCTAGGCTAACAGCTTTAACTACTGTACAAATTTTTATTATAGGAAGTGGTTGTGAAACATGCGGTTATCTTTATTCTTCCTAAACAAACCTTAAGGCACAACCACAGAATACAATTTTACAATACAATACAATGAATTTTTTTTCATGTCGGGTATAAATTGAAAGGAAACATTAGCCTTGCTGCTATTCATCTACTTTACTTCTGAGACAGATAGACCAGTTCATACTTCACCATTCTGTTTTTTCACCATTCTGTTTTAGATCTTCAATTATGATATTTACATTTATCAATTTCTTGTACTATTGATTCTATTAGACCAAAAATAATGAACCTGTATTTGAAGTAAATGTAGTCAATCGGCGGTTTCTGTGTAAAAAAAAAAAAAAAAAAAAAAAAGCAGCCCCCTAACTCCCAGTTTCAGGGCCAAAGGGCCCCTTTTCTTCTAATATTTTTCTTAGCAACTTGTATTCATATCAAATATGAATGTCTTGTTCACTCTAGTGATTCGGCCCAAACCTGTGCCTCCCCAGCGCCTGACCTTACAGATATTGCCAAGGGGGAAGTCGAGAAGGTGAAAGACCTGGACCTCTGCATCCCTGTGAACTGCTCAGCAAAAAGTTCCCAAGAGTAAGTACAACTTGAGTTCATCCTGAGTTGAGAGGTCACTGAAACCTTTTTTTTTTTTCCATCGGTGTGCAATTTGAAATAAGACTTGTGGAAGACTGTTTGCAAAGTGCTCAAAAAAAGCTCCTAGGAGTTAGTAGAAGACTTAACATATGATAACTGTTGGAGGTATTATGGAATTCGCCTGGGGAATTCTGCAGTCAGGCAACTAGAATTTAAGACAAAGACAAGTGTTTGCTAATGAACCACTTGCCCAATGTAAATTGGCTGTTATAAAGCCCCCCCCCCCCCCCCCCACCCACCCATCCACCACCACCACTATTTGATTTTCTTTTTTTTTTTTTTTTTTTTTTGCCCCTTACTTCCCCACAACCTCCCAAGTCTTTTAAAAATTGATTTTGGATTGGGGCAAGTAGAAATTTAGACGGCTTGTCAAGCTCTTAAGTGGATTGCCCTGAGTTCCCAAGTTTACTGAAGACTCCCCTCTGTTGTCAGGGTGCTTCTGTTGTTATAGCTCTCCTGACGGTGGAAGAGAGATTCCAGTTAACTCTGTACCACAGGGCTAAGCACATGGAAGTAGAAGTTAGAACTATTGGATAAAGTTTTTACTGTAACATATGTGGTTAACTTGATCATAGAAGATTTTTAATGATTTGAAAATGACTTTCTTGATTATTTCCATTGAATTTTTGTTAAATGTAATTGTTATTATTATTTTGCAAACTTCACCATTGTTGCTTGTTCACTAAGTGTTACCAGTTATTAAATTAACATTTTCATTTTATGTAGTGTGCTTGTTCAATCTTTTTCGTGTTTATTAAAAATTTTTCAACTTACTAATGTTTTTTAAAAAGCTGTATCTTAATGTATTCCAGCTCCTGTTTCTTAGTGGCGGGGTGCAGTTGGTGCTCTTTGGGCAAAGAAGGAGAAACTTTAGAGTCCCCTTTCTGTGCTAGCCAGTCTGTATGTTACTTTGGAAAACTGGGTCAGTCCTGTTCTAATGGTATGTATTGCGTACACATGCACAAACTCGCACAAGTGCTTACACTCAAACTCTGATAAAAAAGCAAAAAATTCTGGGCATAGCTAGTCGAAATGGTTCACTTCAACTTTAAAATATATTAATTTATTATAATTATTGTATTAATTTATGATAATTATAGATTTATTTATACTTACCCCATTACAGATACCTGCTCAGATCCTGAATGTGAAACACAAACATCTGATGAAAACAATGCAGGGGCAGTGGCTGGGGGAGTCATAGGGGCAGTTATACTACTTATCTTAATCATCACCATATTCATGTTGTACAAGAAAGGGAAGATCTGTGCATCTAAGCCCATAACACCACATACTGTGAATAGCCCCAGCTCCAATATCTTGGCTGTCTCTGATACAACCTCCCCCCCTGTGAACCCGTCTGCTCCACCCTCCTTTGGACACGTTGATGTGGACCCCCCACCAAGTTACACAGAGGTCTATCAGCAAGGGTTCACTTATAAGTAACAGTGCTTTTTTATTTCATCTTCAAATTTCTTATAGACAGGTGATATGATTAGGATGTGAGAGACAGAGCACTTGGCTTAAGCATCACTTGCACTTTACAAGTCTTGCCATTTCCTGATAATTTTATCTGAAATACTGGTATCAGGTGTGTATACGGGATTGCAATGAAGTTGCTTAACATAGGTACATGTTCCTCACGTTGTATAATGTGATTTATTCATCACAATTCAGATTTAAGATAGGACAACAAATGACTTGCCCAAGTCCCATTCCAGACATGTTAATGTGATATTCAATACAAATTCACATTCCAGATGTGATAACATGATTTTCATCCCAATTCACATTCCAGATGAGCAAAAAAACTGCTTTTTATCTCTTTATGTTCTTTGTATTACATATATTTAATTATTAACTATTTTTATAGGATATTATTATTATTATTAATACTCAAGAGAAGTGAAGTGAGAACTGAATCTCTATGCATTCTAATTTCCATTTAATTAACACAGGGTTGAGCATTATTTACATTTTTGTTGAATATACTTTTTCTTTTATACAAAAGAAATATCCATTGAAAATGTTCATGTTTTCTCAAAGAATACCCCACTCTGCCAGAAATGAGATTTTAGACTATATATTAATACATATCATATAACTGTCATTGAAATTGCTCAACTCATCTGGAACACTGTTCACGCATTATCATTTTGAAACCAGATGGAGAAACTGAGCAGTTCAGAAATGATGCATATCTGTATGGAAAAATATTGCATAATATACAGACATCACAGGCATTGTGAATATCTGAATATATGTGTCTGAATATAATTTTTTACTGGATTTATTTTACAAAAAAAAGTTAACAATGACAAAATTGTCCTAACATTGAGGACCCCTGCTGTAAACCAAGTAAAAGAAAAAAAATGTTATTACTGGAAGAATTATTTATGCTGTATAAATTATTTATAGTATCACCTTGACCTTCGAAGAAATGATTTTTGCAGTGTTCTTATCAGTCAAGGTAAAAACGGTTTCAGTCTGTATCTGTATGTATGTGTTTACAGTTTATATTTATAATGTTATACACTGGGACAGGTAAGAATGGTTTTATTGGCCAATGACAACTTTTTCCTCTGTCTTAGACCTCTTTTTCTTTTGCTCAAGTAACAGCCATTTCAATTTTTTTTTTAATTTGATAATGTAAGCTTTAATTACTCCAGATGTTTTATGCTGGGAACTTTTATGGACACACTATGCAATGTACAATATCCTAGATGTATTTTGGAAATAATTTTCTGCATTAATATGGCATATACAATTACTTTAATAAAGTAGTAATGTTTGGCACCTTCTTTATCCTATACTATTGTTATTAAAATATTTGTTTTATTTACTTACACATTTCCTTGCTGACTCAAATCCAACTTGTATTCAGGATTTTCATGTCATTTTCTAAGTTGAGAAACAATTTTTTTTCATTGGCAAAATAATCAATTATTTGGATTTCCTGGAGAAAGTGCCTTGTTTTTACATTTGCTTTTGTTGGTGCAAATAAATCTGTAAAATCTTGAAATGTTTCCTTTTAATCTGCATACCAATAGATAAATGAAAGACACTGTAAAATTAAAAATAACAAGTTTATTAATTTAACATGAAGCAATAACATTTGTACAACACAATTATGTAACTTTGTGACAGAGATAGAAGTGAACTTATTATAATGATGGCAGCATGATTTTTTGTACAATTTATTTTTAATTAGAAACATAGATGCGAGTTAAAATTTGATACTACAAATGTCATATTTCTCCTTCCAAAAAGGCTTTATTCTGAAGATGTTCTTTTTATATCACAAAGTTGATAAATTAAATGCTAAAATTAAACTATACAAAACATATTTAATAATATAATTATTAAGTCAATTTAAATGATTTTTACTAAGTCTTCATAAATGAATCCTAAAACATTTATATAAATTAATAAATCAAGTTGACATAAAAGCATAGTGGCACCATTGCTCCAAGTGATCTGACTGGCACATAAACATACAGTATTTTAAAACAAGCTAGTAATTTCAAGTTTCTAGGATCCAAATTGTTTTAAATATTTTATTTGTACAGTAACTTACCAGACCAGATGAAAAAAAAAACTTGTCATTGGTTCACTTATTAAATTATGTATGGAAACTAAGGTGCACTGGATTTTCAAATACAAATACTGATATTAAAACAAGGGTAAAAGTTCTGTGTCCTGAATCAAATCTAAACGTTGTTTTATAATATTTTTTTTTTTAGTTTTTATGGTGCTTATCTTTCTTCAGAATAAGCCCTTGTAAATAACTTATTTAGTGGTTTTTAATTTACCCCCAAAATATCTAAATTTTTTAATATTAAGTTATCCACAACCCAATATTTAACATTTCCATAAGATAAAGTTCAGACAACTGAGCATATTTCCTACCTACAAGAATAACAGTTTATAGAGAAGTATTTCCACCATAATCAGAATAGAGCAGCAAGCTGAGAAACATTGTACATGGACTGGAGGTAGTCACAATATTGGCCTGTAATAAATATCCATACATTTACCCTAAGCTTGCTTTTTACCACAGATAATAGGATTTCAGCCAAAATTCTGAGATAAAATTTGGACATAACATTTCAGAAAAAAAAAACAACATGGCACAGTTAGAGAAAAAAATTATAAATAAAGGCCTATTCACTGCTATATAAAAATATGAGATCGAAAGATGAGTAAGTACAACTATTTGCTTTTTAATATCTGTAAGCTATGGAATTCTTAATGGAGAGGGATGATGGGGGGGGGAGGGGAGGGGGGGCATTCAAGGAACATTGTCTTTCCATATCGCCCCTTGAAACAGCTGAGATTTCCCATTATCTGATGCGAGGGGGGGGTGCGCACAGTAACTTTTTTTTGCCATACTTGGCTTAGCATCCTCGCATACATATGCCAGTTAAGGGAGACTATTACACATAGGCACAGGGAAGGCAAACATTGCACCATATGTTTTGATCTACTCTAATTTCTTTTTGGATGAGGGGATAAAATGGGAAAACTGCGCAAGCTTGGGGGGGGGGGCATGCCTCACAGGGCACCTGCTCCCAACATGGTCATCAGTAATCTCAACTATCCCTTCTAATCTCCAAGTGGTAGCTTAATTTCTTTGAGGTGAACCTGGAACAAAAAATATATAATTCTGTCACAGCATTTATCTATAGCTTTGACCCTATTAGAACCAATTAATATCAATCATTGTACAATTTAATATTACCCAATTACTGAAATCTTTGAAATATACATATTCTGCAAGGCATTCTGCAGGGGGGTCCAGGGGGTATAAAAACAACGCTCCAATGTCCAGACGACAGACGATTACTAGATAAATATGGAAAATTAACCTGGCCCTTTGTTGTTAAAAATCATTAGGGGTTATTATTATTATTATTATTACCTGGACCCAGTGTTGTCAAAGATCAGTGTATACAGCCCCGCCTGGCGTGCCTGTAGCTCCCCAGTGACTGGTTTCTTATGCGAGTTCACCTTCGTGGTCGGGATCAGAGTCTCCGGGGCTGTCTCCTCACTGGTCCTGTACGTCACGGCAAAATGAATGTTCTGAAATAGTGATGATAAACAGATATTGTACTTTTTCATTCCTTCTGAAAAGTATATTATTTAGATTCTTGATAAATTGAATGTTTTTAAATAGATACTATAGCATACAGTCTTTTTCCTTATTTTGGACATAAATATTTTAAAATTATTGAAAATTAATGTCATATAATTATTATAATGATCATAAAGATACAGATATCCATAGCAAAGAAAATTTCAATATCTTAAAGCACCCTTCCTCCAAAAACACACACAAACACACACACACACAAAACAAATACACATTTTCTTTTTTCTATCAAAATAACTATCTTCAAGGATCCTTAATGAATCTGAATCAGAAAAAGATACCATCCTCTACCCACCTCCATTCCCCTGCCTCTCTCTCTCTCTCTCTCTCTCACACACACACACACACACACACACACACACACACACACACACATTAAAAAATTTCAACACATAAATTATGATTCTGTTGTCACTCAAGATACCTTAGGATCCGTAGTAAACTCCCAGCAGAGGATAATTCCTGGCTCTTCAATCAAGACAGGCACAGCAAAGGACTGTCCAGCTTTCACCCAGAGGTCATCAGGTACCAGTCCCTGACCGTTCTCTATCTCCTCTGCGGACAACGTGAAACTGCTCGTCAGTCTGAACACAGAGCGAGAGAGAGATTTAAGTGTTTATAAATAATTACCACAAATACAAGCAATGCATCGTTGATAAAAAATAAGAAATAATTTCTAAAAAGACTAATCAATGTTTTCCTACCTATGAGGCATGATAATCCTACATGTAATCTACATACAGCAACAGTCAGTGGTGTAATTAAATCCCTATGAGAAGGGTCAAAACATAAATATATATTTTTTTTAATTTATCTTCATGCACAAGACAATGAAAAACTGATTCATCAAACCATACTGTTTTACTATGCTTCTATAGTTTGTTACAGTATTTAGATTTGTATTTATAGACATAGTAACAGACATGCTGAAACATCAGAATTTTTTTTACTCACCAAAGATATATGAGGACGATGGCTGAGGGGAAATCAAAATTTCTCAGGAGTAAAAATATGTCTTAGTTTGTGACAAGAAAGCTTTGGATCAGCTTGTAGCTTCAACATAGCAAGTCATCCTGGCAGTTACTCACCCCTCTTGGCTGTGCAGAAATTTTCCAGATTCTGACAAGGATTTGGCAATTTCTTCATCTGTAATCTCTTCAAAAGTTTCATCATGGTGAACAGCTGTGGCACATGGTATTTCAGTCGCCTTTGGAGGGGAGGGGTGGCCATTTTGTTTAGTTCTAGAAAAATTATGAAAACTGATCACATGAAGAGCAGCAAGAAAAATTAATTGATAATATTGTTGAAACATACATAACAGCAAAATATGTGCACCAGAGTTAGGAGAATTTGGCCTTGGTTTTTTTTTTTAATCAAAATATCCCAAACACAGTTTACTTGGTCATATTGTTACAGTTATCTGAATGGAAGGAGCAACAGTTATGAATCACGTACCAAAACCAGTGTAATAAAACAAAAATTAGTTCATTTCAAAGACAGGAAGTAAGAATGGTCAATTTCAAACTTGTGACAAAATTCACAAATCGTTCCCCATCTTCCATACCCCGTCTCTTTGGTGTCATCTATTTCGTTGACAGTCTCGTGTTTCCTGTCCCCATTCCCCAGGGCAGAGGTCACCGTTTTTCGGAGGTTGTCTCCACTTGCTTCCGGTTCTGGTACTGAAGACATCATGGCTGCTGGAGACAGAGGAGAGAAGAATATATTCTCTTGTATCATTAATTTTTCTAAAATATATATTGGATTAAAATCCAATCCCATTCACTTTATAAAAAAAAATCATGTTGTTTTATTCTGACAAAAGAATGCTGATCTATCTTCACCTATCCAGATGGATTTTTTTTTATAAGGAACAAGGTTAAACTTGAAAATCTTTGAACAAAAGTGACAATAGTGTGTACTGTAAGATTTATGCTGTGACTGAATTCTAGTTCACACTTTTCCTATTCTATCACTTGAACATTTTGTTTCATTAATATTTTTTCCATGAAAATTGACTGATGTTGCTTTAGAGACGCTCCTGTTAGTGCAAATATAAAAATAATTAACAATTATGTTTATGTGTTGATGCATAATTAAGATAAATACAAGTTGTATAAAAAAATTTGCTTTAATCTCAATAATAATGTTGCAATAACATTTTCAACTTCAAATAGTTACTGTTATATACTATTTTACTGACAATCGTATCATTATGATAATGATAAAATTTAGTAGATAAACCTTCTTCCTTCAGTGAAGGAGACGATCCTTTGCCTGGTCCCTCTTCTATTACATTGGATGCGTTTTCTATACAAGACTTTGTCTGAGGACTTTCTTGTACAGCTCCCCCTACAGGAGGGCTTTCTTGTGGAGTGGGGGATTCTGAAACATTTTACACACAGTTATCATGAAATCTTAAACATTATTATGATATATCAAATACATATAATGTTACTTGGTACAAACACATCTTGAACAGTTATGCAAAATTATCAATTACCTGCACTCTAATTTAAATTTTGTTATCTATTTGCAACACCTCAAGAAAAGTCAAACTAGAGAAAGACATACTGAAGCAAGTGATAAAATTTCAAAGTTCTGATGGAGGCTGGACTGAAACAGGGATAAAAATATCAAATCTGATTTCGAGTGACTAACAAACCCTCACCATTATCTAGCTCTCTGCTGCGGCTTTTCCTGAAATCTTCCGTCTGGTCGACCTCTGAGTCACTCTCTTCCTCTATCAGTGAGGTGTTCTGATGTTTGTCCCTCACCTCCTGGTACTCTATATAGCAGCCATTGCACACCCTGGCCTTCTGCCTGAATAGATAAATAGTTTGAATATTTGGAGTAGCAATGTATACAGTAGATAGTCCGTATTTCTTAATTAATTTTTGGGATGAAAGAATTTGTTTAAGTTACACAGTAATTCCAGTTAGGCAATGTTTATCAAAGTTTCACCTTAGGCCAAAGAACAATCAATTTCACAAGATTTATCACAAAACACATGAGAATTGGAATCAAAGGTGAAGATTTACAAGTATTCTATTCCATATGACATCATACACACACACACACACACACACACACAAGCACACACACACAAGCACACACACACACACATGCATGTACACACACACGCACACACACACATGCACACACACACATACACACATCATATCCGTACTTGCTGTGAGGGGTATCCAGCCAATTATCACTACACTTCCAGCAGAAGATTCTCCCACACAGCCGACAGTGGTGTTTCCTTAGCATCAGCGAAAACTGAGACTTGCAGCCCAGGCAGTGCGCCACCGTGCTGTCATCCATCCACTTCTCCGAGGCTTTCATTCTGTGCTCGAACTCCAGCTTGTCTGTCCTCTTCCACAGGTTGTCTTTCTCCCTGGAGAACACAGAGAGAGGTTGTGACAGAGAATTGCGTGTTTTGTCTCACCTAACACATTTCTGAACACTGCATTGTCATTCTCCAGAGAGATGGTGACAGGGATGGTTACCGAGACACTTGACTTGAGAAGTGAAAATGAATTGTGATCTTTGTCTCACTAAGCACATTTGTCAACATTTCAGTATCATTTTTTCAAATTGGAGATAATGACAAGGAGTGTGATAAAATTGAAACTTTTTTTCTCTACTATGACATTCCTTAAATCTATTAGTGTTGAGTCAATCATATGTTGAAAATCAAAATATTTATAGTATAGCCATGATGCCCAGATTTTACCTCTAAAACATTCGGAACTTTTGTCAATATTAAAAATATCTTAAAATAGCTTTTAAAAATCATACAAACTAAAAAAAAAGCGACTTCAAACTGTGTATGAATTTGCCAAAAAACTGAAATATCACGATTTATTAATTTAATTCAGTGTTTGAGATCTTAAGAGCTGACAGTGTCAGACATTACTCCAGACTTACTTTATCAATTTAATCAGCTTCTTCTTCAGTTCCACCATATCTATGTTTAACTGTTGGATTTCTTTGTCTTTTTCTTTTATCACAGCATCTTTGCTCTTCTTCACATTCTGGGCTTCATTCTGAGAAAATTTTCAACAGAGACATGAAACTAATTGGACATTGTATCAGTTGTATTTTTCATTATTTTTAATCGTACATAAAAAATCATTCTGGTTTTTTAAAGTCCTATAAAGAAATCAAAAGTGCTTTCTGTTCAACTGATTCATTTGCAAAATAAAAAAAAAAAAAACAAGTGAAGTATTTCACATTGCAATCTGAGGGCAAATTGTGCAATGTGTGAATAGAAATTCAGCCATATGCCACATAAAAAGATGATTTATTTGCCAAAATTATCAAGCACATGGCATACCTTCAATTTCAGCACTAAGTTCCTTTCCTCATCCAGCAAAGAATTGGTCTGTGGAGAAAGAATAAGTTCCATCAATCTCAACTGATAACAGTACAATAAAAATACTTACACATCTACAATGTACACACATGCAATCATATGTGCACACACATATACATTTATATACTCACATATGTACATGTAGACTTTACACAATTTCTTTTTTTATTACAACAATTTCAGGACATACCCTCCTCAAAGAATCACTCATCAGTTTACACTCCTCTCCTTTTTCTGACAGTCCTTGTCTCAGCTCTTCTAACTGAAAGAAGACAGGTCACTATGAACAGAAAAATAGTTTAAATTTCAATGCTTGGCAGAAAACAGTGGTCTGTGTTTGTTTAAAAGTGTGTGTGTGTACGTGTGTGCATGTGTGTACTAAAACGTGTGCATATGACCAAAGAATTATAAGACACTCCTTTCTCCAGTTCTGTCTGTTTGTAATTTTGTGTGTATGAGCATGTTTATGAAAGCACTTGTTTTTGAAATAGTGTGCACGTGTGAGCACACACACACACACACACACACACACACACACACACACACACACACACGACCCAGGGATCCCTGAGAGCCCCACCTCTCTCCAATTCTGTTCCTTCTCCAGGTCCCTCTCATTCTTAATGTCCTGCAGGTGCATCTCCAGCGTCTGTATCAGCGTCTCCTGCTCTGACATCTGATCTGTCATCTTGGCTATGTCCATCTGCTGGCTGGAGTAGCTCTGAAAGAAATAACATCAAGATGGTGGACATTTTGTTCAGAGAAGATTATCATCAATTTCATCGCTGAAATTCTTTCAGTAGAACTATTTAAAATTATCTCTGGTTCAAAATATTTATATGATAGTTGTTTGTTCTCAGAAAAATGCAATATCCGTAATTTTAATTATCATAATGAAACATTCTGTGTCATTTGCACCATAAGTGCATTTCAGTAAATGTTATATATCAACTTACATCTATGCAGATTATGCATTTTTGTGAAAGTGTGAAACACAAAAACAAAGGCTATTACTTACTTTCAAGGCAGTTTCAAACTGCAGTTGCTCTGCGCTCATTTGGAATTTCAAAGAAGACACTTCTTGCTCTAAAACATTCCTCTGGTTCTGCCACTCCTCTTCCATCTTGGTCATGTGGTCCTGAAAATCTTCCGACTGTTTCTGCATCTCAGCTTTAGCCTCCTCCATCTGGCTCAGAACAGACTCGGAATTTTCCTGGTGTTCTCTCTGTAAGTCTTCCACTTGTTTCGACATCTGTTCCCTTTCCGCCAACAAGCTCAAAACCCTCTCCTGACTCTCTGAATCCTTGGTCTGGAATTCCTCCAATTTTGACTCCACGGCCAACTTTTCTTCCTTCATTGCCTGAAGAGTCTGCTGCGTCCTGTCGTGTTCTTCCATCAATGTCCGTAACTTTCCGTCATTTTGATTTTTCAGGGCCATCAAATCATTGACCTGACTCTGTATGTCTCTCTCAGTCAAGGTAAGATTTTCTTGAATTTGTTGTTTTTCAGTCAAAACTATGTCATAACTTTTTTGTAATTCTTCAAGTTCTCCTTGAACCTGTTCAAGTTCTTCTTCCAGGCTGTTTTTGGTAGATTCCAATGCTTTGACATTGCCTAACCCTATTTTCAACTGGGCCTCTGTTTCTACTAATTGTTTTTTTAACTGAACAACATCTTCTGTTACGACTTGATGTTCGAACTTCACCTTGCTGAATGCAGCACTGAGTGTATCCAGTTCATCTTTCAGGGACTCCTTTTCTGACCGCAACACATCTCTTTCCTTGGTCACAGATTCTAACTGAGACTGAGACAGTTCTGACGAGGCTTTAAGATCATTGATTTCGGAGGCATGGGCATCGAGTTGAGTCATGTTTGCATCCAAACTGGCACTTTGAGCTGACATATTTTCTTTCAATTCTGCAATGATCAAGTCCTTTGCTCCCAACTTTCTCTGCTCCTCTTCCCTCATTTTCTTACTCAACTCAACTGATTCTTTTAACCTTTCCTTGTAATCTTCAATCTCCCGTGCCATAGTAGAACACTTATCCTCTATTTCTTCCCTCAGCGTTGACGCCTCTTTCAGCTCAGTTTGTAAACCAGCAACTGTGACCTCCAAAGCATTCTTTAGCTGCCCCCTCATCTCTTCCAGATCTTTTAACAATGAATCTTTCTCATTTTTCGAGGTTTCCAAATCTGTCTCCAGATCATGCTTCTCTTCCAATAATCTGCCTTTGTCCTGGGAAAGTTTGGCGACAGCTTCTTGCAGCTTGGAGTGTTTATCGGTGAGATCCTCCTTCAGGGTGGCCAGGGTGTTGATCTGGTCTGTAGCGTTGGACAACTCATCCTCTAAACTTGTGATTCTGACTCGTAATTCCGACATTCCTTCTTCAGAGTTCTGGAGATCCAAGGTGACTTTCTGAAAATTGTCTGACAGCATTTGTTTCTCTATTATAAGATCTGAGAGTGTTTTTTCTTTTCCTTCCAGAATGTTTTCCACATTGCCTAGCTGAGCCGTAAGGTGTTCGATGTTTTCTTTAGCGCTATCCAAGTCAGACTGGTGTTTTGCCATTTGTTCCTTCTTTAGCTGAAGAGCACTAGTGGCTTTTTCAAGTTGGGAAGCTGTGTCAGCTTCTGTCGTCTGTAACTTACTGAACTGTGTCTGCAAATCTGCCAGTTGTAACTGAAGCATCTTGTTTTCTTGTTCAGTTTGGGAATTCTTTTCATTTAAAGTGCTCACCTGGATTTCTAGGTCAGATTTGTCAGTTTGCAGCATTTCCATCTGAGTTTGTAATTCACACCTGTTTTTCTTTTGCACTTGAATTTTTTCTTTTATTTGTCTAAAAATAGCCGATGTCTCCTGCAAAGATGAATGGTGGAAAAGAATTTGAAGAGATGTACATGTCAACTTCATTAATAATACAGACTACCAAATGGGCTTTATGTAAAAACCACACATTAAAATCACATTTTCATTCTAAAGTCTTAATTCTAACTTCAATTTAAAACAAAGTGAAGCATTATTACTGGGCAAAAGTCTTGCAAATACCATCCATTTCTTAGAACAATCAGTTTTACTTTAATTTCTTTTACTAACCCTCCCATCCTCCTTTTCCTCATCAGTTAAGTTGGCAGCAGTGTCCTCCATTTTGCTGACCAGTTGACCAATAGTAGACAGGTCGGAGGTCAACATCCGCACTTCCTCTTCTCTCTCGGACAACAAATAGCGGATCTGAGATGCGTTCGAAGATTCTTCCTGACTAACGTCCAAGATCTCCTGGACTCTGCGTTCCAAGTTCACTTTGCTTTCTGTCTCAATCTGAAGTCTGCCTTCTGTATCTGCCAGGGTAGATTTTGCCATTTTCAACTCACTTTCCATTTGAGAAACTTGTGCTTCCAGGCTTAATTTATGACTTTCTGCATCATCAAGAAGTTTTTGATAGTCAATCTTAATCTGCTCTTTGTCTTTTTCTTTCTCTTCGGCAGCCGTTCTTAGCTCAGTCACCTGTAGTTCCAAAGATGCCTTCTGATTGGATAAGTCAGCTTTCATATTAACTAATTCGCTTTCCTTTGCTGAGAGTGCTTCTTGGAATTCTTTCTGCTGCTTTTCTGTGCTCAATTTCATGGCTTCAAGCTGAGACAAAAGATTTTCTGCCTTTTCCTTTTCTTCATCTCTTTGCTCCAAGGAAAATGTAATCTCCTTCTAGATATTATAAAAGGTATACATTATGTTTAGTCTTCACAACTGTATATTGGTTATTTTCCATACTGCAAATATATTAAATTAATGCAATTCATTTTTATCACTTAAGCTATATGAAATCATTATTTAACTGTTGTCTATTTTTCAATAAAAATTGTATTTAACTTATATCCTTCATATTAATGACAGCTTTCAAATATTTAAAGACAGTGCGGCTACAAAATTACTCCTGCTATACTCATGATACAAAGTTTGAATTATACCTGTAATTCCTTCAAATCTTGCAATCTTTTATCCTCAGCCTTCTTGATTTCTTCTTTAAGGTGACCAACATCTGTCTGAAGTCTTGTTGCCACAGAATCTTTTTCACTGACAAGTTCCTTCAAGTTCTCTATCTGTTTGCCAAGATCACAGTTTTCTTTCTGAGCTGCCTGCAGCATTTCTTTCCCCATATCCTCCTTCTCCATTGCACTCTGAACTATTTCTTTCAGACTGGAATCTTTTGACTGTAATTTCTCAAACTGGGTTTCGCAGTCTCTCTGCAATTCCCTGTTCTCAGCTTCCAAACTTTGTAATTTTTCATTGAATTTTTGTGCCTCTCTCTCCTTTTCCTCTTCCAAGATTTTTGTCTTTTGCAACAGATCGCTGACTGTTGATTTCAGGTCAGATGTTGTCTGCTCAGACACCGTCAATTTTTCCACCAACTCCTGAACATGCTTAGCAGACTCCAGCTGATTGGAAGCATTATTGTCCTTGAAATGGATCAACTCCTCTACTCTTTTCATTAAACTCATGTTATTTTCCCCTAAAGTTGTCACTTTCACTTCCAGACTTTTTACAGTTTCAGTTTGCTTTTGATTTTCACTTTCCTTGCTTTGAAGATCTTGGGCAAGGCCTTTTAATTTTAATTGAAGATCAGAATTTGTTTTTTCAAGTTCCTGGATTTTTGTAAATTGTTCGGTTTCCTGTTCCTTTAGTTTCTGAACTAGAGAATCTGCCTCTTTCTTGTGTTGTCTGCCACTTTCACTGTTTTCTGAGACAGACGTCTCCAGCTCAAGTATCCTTTGTTTCAAGTTCTCTTCTTTTTCATGCCATGTCTCCTGCTTCAGCTGCAGCTCATTGGACAGCTTCTCACACCTGATTTAAAAAAATTCTTCGTTTTACTGAAATTTGACATCAACAGGTCAAAATATTCAATTCTGCAATAATCCACTACTAACAATAATAGACTGGCCAGTACGTAGTCTAATACATTACAATTTTTTGTTTGTTTGTTTTATGAAAAAGACTCAATGTACCGTTTAATTGAACAACTAACTGTTTCAAGTCAAAGCAGCCTAACATTATGGTCTAGAAATTTAGACCAATTTCTGGTCCTTACTTCTGCCATTGGTCTATACCTGACTTCCAGTGCCCCGCATGCCTCCCTCAGCTCCTCCATCTTCCCCTCCTTGTCTTCTACAGTTTTGGTTAATTTCTCCTTCACTCCTTCCATCTCTTCTATTTTTAGCAACAAATCAGTCCTCATTGTCGCTGCGCGATCCAGGTCAAGCTGCAGCTGCTCTACCTCTGATTCTGATGGTGTCAGTAAGGGTGGACCCTCACTTTTTGGGGTTTCCTAAAATAAACCAAGGGCCATATTGAGATACGCTGGGTAGGACTTTCTGGTATATGTTAACAAGCCTGCAGGAGAGAGGTGTGTGCAGGCCCATTGCCTGGGGGGGGGGGGGGGGTTGGAGGGGTTCCAAAGAACCCCAATTTTTGCTAAAGAAAAGGTCCTCTGTGGATAAAATTTTGTCTAGACACATGATGGTTTCATGGTAAAAGGTCCACTTTTTCAGAAGTAGAACCTCCCTTTTGAAAATGCTGGCTACAGACCTGGTGTGGGGACCCTGAATCACAAGTAACTGACCAACATCACTGCACCTCAGTGACAATCTAGAAGTTTTGTTTTTTTTTTTTTTTGATTTCCCATACCAAGGACGTTTCATACCATAGACACTTTCGTGCGTGTGTAATACCATGTTATTTCTGCTGTGCAAAGGACACTTAAACTGCAACTTTTAATTGGATTAATTCAATCTGAAACACATCCAAAAAGTGCCAGTAGGTTGTGGTTGTAGGAATAAAGACATTTTAAACCAATATTTGTGCCATTTTAACAGGAGGGATACATGACAAAAAACATGTAAAAAAATTCTTTTCAATTCAAACAATACAAAATTGCTTTTAGTTTGCATGAGGAAGATATTCTAAAGGCTCGGGTTACAACTTAAAGCTGAAAATAGAAATGAAAGAAAAGAGACATTGACACACGAAGCATGCAAGTTAAACAGATAATACATAACACTTCACTGAATATCATACCTTTGAGAAAAACAGACTTCAGACATCCATAGTGAAACATAAAACCTCTTTATCAAAACCATACAAAGCGTAAAAGAGCATGATGATTACGAACATCGCAATTCGATCACTTTCTAACTTGGGTAACAGTGACAGACAGAAGCCCGTGTTATTGCACAATCAGAGTTGCTCCATTGTTAGGAAAACAAAATGAAAAACAACCATATGGGCAACAGTCTAGGAGACATGAGAATAAATAAAATGGAAAACAGAAGAGGTGGACCTAGGTAAGTGTAGATAGAGCACCTTTCCCTTGGGCGCCACTGGCAGGGAGTGCAGCCTGAAAAGGGTGCCAGTGAGAGATCTTTACCTTAGTGAAAGCAAGGGTGAAGCCACTGGTATTTTAAGCAGTGCCAAAACATGTTGATTTTCACATCAACAAAGCTGACTTGTATTTTAAGCTGACTTTACAGGAAAAATTATCCAAATAAAATTGGTTTCAGATGTCTTCATGGGTGTTAATTCAGTGCTTGTCATACGGGTAGGTGTCACTGAGTAGGTATGCCTCCTATTTTAACATGCAGGAATGGGTCTGAGAGCATAAAACTCCACTGATGGATTCTTGCTAAAAAGTCTTAGTTTTGTGACCAATGGCAAATAATAATTTCCATAACTCTTTTTGCACTTGGTCATGTACTGGAACTTGAAATGTAGCCAAAGGTTTTAAAATCTCATCAGCAAGAACCCAAGGTGGTGGGAATGTTATCTGGTATGCAGGATGAGGTATATGGAATATTATGAAAGCAAGACAACCTGCTCTTGCCATCCACCCCAGTTAGTGGTATCTATCTCTAATTCTGGAATTTCTTCACTCAGTTTTACTACCACTCCGGGAGACTCCTAGAAAACAAGGCACAGCTACAGGTACACATACTACATAGCATGAAACACACAAAAGTATGAGTAGAATGCTTCTAAATTAAGTACAGGGAGACAGACGTGGAAAATCATGCATCTCCTTCCTGTATAAGTGAAAATGGAATATCTTAATGTCATCATGGACATTACTACTTGAATTCATTAAATAAAACCTCACTGCATTTCAAATTTCAATCTGTAACATTACTTTCATACTTTTTGAAGCAAATTTTTTTTCAAAGTCCCTTTTGCAACATCATCTCAATTGCGATTTCTGTAAGTCCGGTAAAAAAATCAAAAATACTACAATATATGGAGAGTGCAGTTCATAAATGGCTACTCACATTGGGTATGCTGAGGAGGCTGTTCATACTAGAGGTTCTACTAGGGGGGTTCCACCCCTTGGGCGAGCCAAACGTCTTCCTAGAAGAGAACAGATGTATGTGGTAGTCAGAAGTCACTGTACTTTGTTATTAACAGTTAAGACTTGTACTTAAACCAATCTAAATTTTTTGTAAGTGCCAATATCGCATTTCACATTATTATTATTATTTTGGGGGGATAGGGTACTTTGGAACAAGTCTGAGACATTAATCTTTTACAAACAATGACAATACAGATATTCTTATTCTTAAAATTCAATAATTCTTGAACTCTATTAATAAATGTTTAAGAAATAGTTCAAAATTATTTTATTGACAGAAACAATTGCTCCAGAAAATATTCTTTTGGATAAAAAATTACTAAAAGAAAGAACTAAAAGAAATTTCACAAACTTGGCAAATGTCGGCCACGTTGCATCAAGGTCGTATCCATGGGGAGCAAGGTCAAACTGCACTTCATTGAGGTCATACATGCTGGCTATCACCTCCATAGAGTATTCATGCATTAGCCAGACTGAGCCTGCGTAGTACCAGTCACTGGAAGAAGAAGAAAACTGCAAATGAGTTTCCATTCAATTTTTACGTCATCAATAATTTCATCAATCAAGTGTATAATAAATCTCTTCATGTACATCTTACAAAGAGGAGTGTGTAATGTTGACAAAGGAAAAATGTCAAAATTCTGAATTCTTTTTTTTTTCTGTATAAAGTTCTCATTCATGAAAAATTCTCTCTAAGACTTCCACTGCGCTGTGGCCAATTTTATAAAAGAACTTTTGACTGAATGTTGGTCTTTACATTGTGATTTCTTGATCACACCCACTTTGTGATATAGTTATGCCCCCCTTGTAATATTTTAAAAAACCCACCTTGTGACCTTCTTATTTACCACACCTACCGTGTGACCTAATTACACCTTCCTGTGACCTAATTGCACCCACCCTGTGATTTTAAAAAAACCCACCTGGTGACCTTCCCATTCATAGCACACTGCTGTATGGAGTCTGCCAGTCTTTGATGTACCAAAGCAAACCTAATAAACCCACGCCCCTTGCCTAAATTGGTCTTCAACTGAAATGTTATAATGTCAGTGTATTATCATATCATAATATAGTCAGTGGAGATAAAATATATCACTTACTTTATCAAACACATGTTAGTACAAATTTTGAAAAATAATTGAAAGTGATAATATAATCTCTAACTTAGACTATGGCTGAAAATGGTAAGGTTACTGACAAAGAGCACATTCTCAACGAAGTAAGCCAGGCTTTACAAAGCCAGTGACCTAAAAATGGCAGACGTACATGAAAGAAAAACCGCCTAATCTTTTAATAGTCTCTCTGCCTCCCCACACGTCGTCCCTGCGGGGTACAGTAATTAAATCGCGTCTCCGTTCGCCATGCGGAAGCTACCTGAGAAATATTAAGTGCGCATGCTCATCAGTTAAACTCGTGGTGAAGAAAGCATTGCGGCTGAGGGCGATCGAAGGAAAAAAGCTCTTCTGTTTTATTATCTTTGAAAACAGAGACGAAAAAGGAATAATTTGGCCCGTAGAGCAGCAATGAATCGACTATCTACGGAGATAATATCACCAGAGATATTCACGGAAATATAAATGTTCGGAGCCGAGATTTAATTACTGTACCCCGCAGGGACGACGTGTGGGGAGGCGTGTGAGAGGCGGAGAGACTATTAAAAGATTAGGCGGTTTTTCTTTCATGTACGTCCGCCATTTTTAGGTCACCGGCTTTGTAAAGCCTGGCTTA
>NW_019774158.1:71732-241545 GCF_001039355.2 Lingula anatina
CTCTCTCTCTCTCCCTCTCTCTCTCTCTCTCTCTGTCTCTCTCTCTCTCTCTCATGTTTTAATAACTCTCTCTCTCTCTTATGTTTTATAACTCTCTCTCTCTCCCTCTCTCTCTTTCTCTCTTATGTTTTATAACTCTCTCTCTCCCTCTGTCTCTCTCTCTTATGTTTTATAACTCTCTCTCTCCCTCCCTCTCTCTCTTATGTTTTATAACTCTCTCTCTCTCTTATGTTTTAATAACTCTCTCTCTCTCTCTCTCTCTCATGTTTTAATAACTCTCTCTCTCTCTCTCTCTCTCTCTCTCTCTCTCTCTTTTCAACACCAAGGTCACATAAAACAGCCTACGGCATTAGCTAGTCGTAAAAGTGCGTGTCACCAATCTTTTTCTAGTCATTCACTTTTTTTAAATAGCACCTGCGCTATTTGTTCTCCTGTTCCATAATATCTACCTTCACTTTCGCCAGTGTGTTATTCAGCCTTGGTGTGCAAGGCAGTGCAAAACAAATCGCTGTTGGCAGCTTGCAGAACTGAATGAGGTATATATGTGGGTCTTGTCAGCGCCATATTGGGTTTCCTTTTAGTTCGCCAGACACTCTGTCAGTGGTGATTTCCGAAAGACATGTTATCTGAATGCAGCGTTCGTCTGGTAACTGTGTACACGCCAAACTACAGTCTTGCTTTTGCAATAAGTCACGGTGCTTTTTACAAAGATAAAACACTCAGCTTTAGTGTAAATAGTAAATTTTCATGATCATTTTGATAATTGTGTGATCATTTTGATAGTTGTGATGCAAAAAAAAAAAAAAAATGACACGCTCCCAAACACGCGCAAAATGGCACGCTCTCAAGCACGCGCGTAGGCCCTGTCACACTCACAGACATTACACTCATGCTGGATTTGTCTTTAATATAAAAGGACAATGTTTATTTGTTGAGTACTGGAAGTTTATTTCCATTCGCTTACGACCAAAATGTGTATAGTATCACTTTTATAACAAACTGCATTTTGAAGTGTATTTCAACTTGTACAAATGTCATTTAAAGGCTCACTGTGCTCTGGGAACACAGAACGTTCACTGCTTTTTTTAACAGTATAAAAACTATAAATTGACGTCAACAATTGTTCTTTTGAAGTTTTAGAGAGAAAAGAGGAGATTTAGATGAGAAAATTCTTTTACTCTGTGTGTGTATGGGATACCCAAAGGAACAGCCTTACACGTGGATATTGAACAAAAATCACTTGGTCGCTTCAAAGGAAAAGTTATCAATCTTCTAAAATTTCATTTAATGCAGCTTTCGAAAATATCTTAGTGTTACTTTTCTACAAGGGACTTCAATGGGTAAGTCACCTAATGAACTTTTTTTTTGTAAATAAAGATGCATACTTATGTACATGTAAAAATGAGATAGATCTCTCAATAAATAGAAAATATGCCAGTGTACCTGATAAAATTGTTCTTTTATCTTATAAAGTGTCAATTTATATCTGTTACAAACGCGATGGTTGAAGGAGCTGTTTCTTGTCCTCTTTCCCGACCATCCTCAGCCACACTAGATTGTTTAAAATCCCCGTTAAGAGGGGGATCTGCAATTTTTAGGCATCCTCCCAAGATAAAAATTACAGATACAAAACACGCAGTTCTTATCTGTGCCTTAGGCATCTGAAGTAAGAGCAAATGACCCAAAAGCCTATAGAACAAATTGCAAGCCAGAAGAAAAAATTGGATTTTTTAAATTAATTATTTTTTTCTTTAATTTCAAAAGGAACTACACTGCGAATATATTGGTTGGCGTCTTTTGCTATGTTCACTGACTACTTTCGTCTGATTTTTTTCCAAAATGGAATACGCGTTTTCCCCATCTGAGCATTGCCTTCTTGTCGTCGGGTGTATCAAGTTCACTGATTGGTTCCAGATCGTCTGACGTCATCTCCTCGTCCTCAGGGCCTCGTTTGCCGTACCGCCACATTCCGCGTTTTCCGTAGCGCCAAATTCCACGTTTTCCATAACGCCAAACGCCACGCTTCCCATACCGCCACATGCCTCGTTTTCCATACCTCCAGATTGGCCCCCTCTTGAAAGCCCCGATATCTTCTAAAAAGTAAATAAGAAAACAAGTCGTAGGCTTAATTCCTAATTTTAAATGTTTTTGAAGCCACGCAGGCATAATGATAGACTAAAGTAAATTTATGACATGTCAATACTTTCGTATTGACTTTTAAATAGACCGATTAATCATACACTGCGAACCAAATCTCTGTCTAAAAGAATAATGGGAAAAGGTGCAAAGGATACGAAATATTCATGTCATTTTAATTAGTTCAGCGTAATTAGATCAGTGCTCGACAGAAATCCGCAGATAACACTCAGTGAAGGCGGCCACAAATGACGATGTTTCAACACTGTGGTTACTGAACACAATCGGAACCATATGTCTTTAAAGTGTCTAAATAAAAACAGATATTGTAAATGTATCGATGCTCCCGCGTGTGTGTGTGTGTGTGTGTGTATGTGTGTGTGTGTGTGTGTCATAATAAACATCTAGGATTTGGCCATTCTCAAACTTCTTGCTACGGAGAGAATCAGAGTCTCTTGGAGTTAAGGTGTTTGAAGTGTCTTACCACTAATTTCTGCGTCTCCAAATACCGCTGCCGTTAGCACCACGGAACACAGGAAACAAGCCCACAGAAACAGTCGAGTCTGGTCCATTATCTGGAATGAGAGTAGACACTGTACTTCAAGGACGCTTTAACACTATACGTGTGTGTGTGTGTGTGTGTGTGTGTGTGTGTGTGTGTGTGAGAGAGAGAGAGAGAGAGAGAGGGAGACGGAGAGAGAGAGAGAGAGAGAGACGGAGAGAGAGACAGAAAGAAAGAGTGAGAGAGAGTGTGTCTTTTGTGTGTGTCCTAATACGATATATAAGGAAGTAGCACATGTTCATATTTTGTGTTTACCATAATGTTTTGGCCTGTCATTATTTGCGGTAAAGTCTAAACCGAAAGTCAAGCATATCACAACAACAATAACCCCAAGAAATAAACACATTTTAATCAGGATATTTGAAAGGTTTGGAGTCGAATCATAGCGATAACCTGTTTAGTGATCTTAATTTTCAGTTTATTTTGCATTGGTCTGTTCACAAATAAAAAGAAGTGCTTTAATCGTCAATTGTCTTACTGGAAACTTGAACATATTCTTCAGAAACCTCTTGGTCACATGACTAAATTGGACAAATCGTCTCAAAAATCATTAGGAAATGAAAGTTTTGCTTCATGCTTTAATATATTGAATCCATAGATCTGTACAGGTACCTGTCCAATTTATTGGGTCTTAACAAGGTCAGATGTTTCAATAATTGACTACTGGCAGTCCGCTCAGTGCCCGGACAACGCTTCATGCCAAGCCCTATCGATGGTACCCAACTGCGGAAGTTCAAACCGCGCTCCAGACAAAATGTTATCTTTTTCTCAAATCTCTACGAGGAAATTACTTCTAGATCGCAAACAAAGGAAATGGTCGGTTCATTTACTCCTTCTTGGTAACAACAGAGACATAAAACAATCCTGACGCGAGCTGCAGCACCAAGAATCCCCAATTTAATCAGAGATAAAAAATAGCTGTACGTAGCAATCAACCTACGTAGCTGTCGAAAAAATTTCCCCTACAATATTTCCGGCGTGACACTCGGACCGTGAACCAGAACGAAATTGAAGTTTTATCTGATGGTCGCTTTCTGAACCAGCCCCTAACCCCCTAACCCGTGAGCAGGTGCATTTTGTCTTATTCCAAGGTCGCATCGTCACCACTGAAGGTGAAGGACGTGCCGATAGCTTGATCGCAACGCGCCGTTACATAGTGTCACATGTATTTTACTGCGCCGAGCAAGTTTACGTCCATTCATTCATTCATTCATTCATAAAAGGTCGGTATAATGTTATATACTTCAATACTGCTAACCCACAGTGTATAACAGATCAGCTGACTTTTGACTTTTCGTCAGTTATTGGCTTTGTTGTGATAGTTAATACATTGTATGAGCATCATGACTTTTGCAAGTCAACAAGGCGTAATCCCAGCCTGTTTGAATATCTCTGTTTGTATACAACACTCCTTAGATGTTTCACCAAGTTGATATTTCAAAGAAGTTTTTTTTTGTAAGTTGAAAACAAAGTATTTTTCAGAGGAAAGAATAGTGTCCATTCAGCATTTACACCTGCAAAGATCTTTGAACCTTGTGTTGCTGAAATCATGGTGCGTGCATCTAAAAGGATTGCATGTTAAATTTTTGGCAAAGAGTGAAGCCGTTTCATTTACAATAAGGTGGATAATTAAGTTTCCAATGCAATCTGCTTTGAAAATGTCTACGATTCCTATTCTAAATTTTGTGAATAGAAGGGGGAGGACAAATAATGGGTAACCATAGAAACTGCCACAATATTATCACAACAATATTTTAGACACAAGGGCGTAACAATCTGAGTTTTTTTTAACTTTGACTTGTTTCTTTTAATTTGGCTTTGGCTTATAGTTCTCAATGATCATTGAATGAAAACAAATCGGATACCAGAAATCTGTTTCTGTTATTTTTGAAGCACATATTTTGATGAGGAAATGCAACTGGCCCTTAATAAAGTCTCCACTACATTGGTCTTGAGACCGCTTTTAGAACAGATTTTGGTCGACTCACAAATATGGACCAAACGAAAGGGCTACAATAATTAAAGGTTTTTATCACTGATGTAAGAATTTGACGTTTGACTTTGCACTTGGGGATCAATTTGACAACGGCTTATATTTTCTGAAGTTTACCGACATTATAAAGATCAATTTGGGATAATCAACAAAAGATTACGAAACCTCCCACGTGTTGGCTTTGTAATTACATAGACTTGCAGAGCGAATAAGAGTGTATAATTATAAACGAGTGTGGTTTACGATGCAGTGGATTAGGAATCATAATTAAGCTGCAAAGTGAAACAACTCCGTTGTGTTTTTTTTAACGTTATCTTATTGCGTGTAAGAGTTACGTTTTGTTCCAACATTCCTCACTAACAGATAATAAAACAAATCAAGTATTAAACGTCTGTCTCTCTCTGTGCTGTCTTATGGCACACATTTTATGAAGGTTATTGAGCTAAAATTCTTTTGAAACTGCCACTTAAGCGAAATGAGTCGGTTACAAAGAGCTCCTTCAGGAACAGAGATACTTACGTTACTGTTCCTCTAAGCACTACCTACTGCATCTTAAGTGAAGCAAATACTAATCCTCTCGTAACGAGTATATGATCCAATTAACAACCAATTATAAAAAGCTGATTAGGCTTCGTAATTACGCACTTCTCGATAATGTACTCACTCGATCACGTAATTCAGGACAACTGATAGGCGTTTCACCGATATTAAAGATAATACAAAAGATAAGAACACGTTAACCACGTAGTGATGTCAGATGAAAATTAGTTTATAAGTTGATCGTTTGGAAATCATATTTCGATCACAATCTTTCGCGATCGATTATTTTTTAGGCATTAAGGCGTATGCTCTCTAATCTACTCAAGGCTTATTCTTATTCAGTGCCATGGTCACAGAAAATTGTGCCTGTCATGCTGATACGCTGAAAATCACCTGGATAGTGAATTTTATTGAAAGGGAGATAGAATTAGGTGCTTCTTTGTCACTTCACCAAATGTGAGTTGATATACCGAGTAGGGTTACCAGAGGCCATGCTCGGCCTCGTCTTAATGCGTTTTTATAGCAATAAAGCTTTCAGGATACCATGAATTGCCCTAAATGCGTAAAGAAATTGGAGCCCTTTGGTTTTCAAATAGCAAAAGTGATCCTACTTTCCTAACCATACTTAAAAAAAACATAAATACCATTTCGTCTTCGTAGAATTTAAAACATTGCAAAAATATTTTATAGCAGGAATTTTCACTCAGTACCTTTAGGTTTTAAGTTTAAGATATAAGCGTGATCTACTTGAGGGGGTGTCGTAATAAAAGTCTTATAACTACAGTGAAATAAACTTCAAAAGGCTGCCGTAAACAATAAACAGATAAACTAAAGGAATTCCTTAACAAATGATCCTTAATCAAAATACACGACGATAGGTGGAAGATATAGATATCTGGAACCCATGTTACATGCTACTTGAATTAAACGTATTTCCTTTCAACTGTTGTGGGTTTTCATCGAATTATTAACGTCATCTGTAAGATTGATAAGTTACACCGCCTTAATTACCTGCGCACAGTTCTGCTTTCATTTCAAATTATCTCCAAACTGAATATATATGAGCAATTTTGAACATTCCGCCCAATAAGGCAGATGGGTAAAATGGTTAAAGGTTTGCGTGAAGGGAAACTGCCTTGAAACAGTAACTGACTTGATTAATCGGTTTTATAGGTCTTTAAAGACAGTTTAACGAGTTAAAAGCCCAGAGGACGAAGCTATTTGAATAAAAGCTTAAGTTTATCACAAGTTTATTACATTCTCTTAAGTTTTATTTGCCTGTTGCCGCTAGAGAACGTTTAATTGGGTTCATCGGGTTGCCTAGAAAAGTGTACAATTTCATACGGTAAAGATAATCGCGAAAGGATTATGTAAAGCAGCTTTTCCGACGCTAATATGTTGATATTCTAATGCATCTTGAAACGTGTTTTTTTCTCACAAGTTGCTCCAACTGAAACATATAATGCTCATGATGTCTCGAAGAAATATTTATAATGAGAAACAGAATAAAGACTTGCTTCAATCACACTGATAGAGGATTTTTTTTACGAATGCGTATTTCTATTAAAGCGAAATTAGAATTGCACCTGTAGTCCAGAAAGAATCCATGGTATACATTTCTCTAATAGCAGGATCATTTAAGTAACATCCAAACTACTTCAGGCTTGGTACTTAAGTCTAAAAATGTCCGCCGGGATGATCGTTAATTGCCCTTTGTCTATCTACAACTAAAAACTCGGTATGTTCTTCAATATAACCCCCTCCCCTGTGATAGTCCAACTGTACATACACTGTTTGTCCCTTCATATTTCCACTACGCTTATACATGTAGTTTGATAAGGGCGGTAATGTATCCATCCAGCACGCCATCAATCCAGTACTTCCGTCACATCAGTGAGTGACGGACAGACATATCGTCTTTGATTGAGATATAATACCCGGCTCGGCAACTGTTTCGTAGTTCTCACCACAATCTCTAATGTGGGCAATTATGCCGGCCGGAAATATGCCCGTCTTTTATCTTAAAACTTCAGAAGATGTGCCATTTCTCTGACAAACGAGAAAATCTTTGATGACAGTTTCAATTATATGGGGAGGTTTAGAATAGTGTGCTTTAAGCACTAATAAGTTACTTATATTATAGTGACAACCACGATTAGTAGGAGCTTTCACACATTTATTCACCGACCGATTTTTTTGTAAAAATTTAAATTTATTATGTTTTTTCCGCAACGATCACGCACTAACTTGTTTTCGTTACATTGACTCTCGCGTGATAATAAGAACTTTCTATTCTCATTTGTCAGTCCATCATTCGATATTTCCTTATTAGGAATACTGTAAAAGCCTTGTTTTCAATTAGAAATTCTAAAGTATTACTTGAATTACATCACACTGCGATCATACCTAAACTCGGTTTGCATGTGCTATTCACGTACAATTTGAACATGAAATTTGCCAATCAAATAAAACTATATGACGTTGACATTTTCTGCCTTATCTTAAAACGAAAACAAACTCTACACTTGTTGACACTTAATGAAATGAAACTTACACTCAGTTACTCCCTAGCTTTTTACTAATTTCATTCAATTTTACTTATTATTCGCAATTGGTGAAGGCATTAGCCAACAGTGACTGTTTTTGCCTGCCAGTTGTACGAAATTTCACTTAAAACTGAACAATAATTGGACTTGGAGTAGAGTGGAATCAGAAATAGTGACTAAAACGAGTGCGGTGTGACAACAAATAAAAACTGACATTATGATCCACTTATTTTTAATAGTAGTTTTCTCTTAAGTTCTATAGCACAACTGTACATGCTCGGATTCAGCGTGGTTTGGGAGTCAGATTTGTGTTGATTTTGAAGACGACTTTCTAGAGACACAGACCTCCACCCTTATTGCCAAAAAGTTAACCCCACCTTACGCTGATTCTCGCACGTTTTTCTAGTCTCGTACGACATCACACAGGACTGAGAGCCTCGTTTTGGGCTCTCACGGATGATTTCCACTCGCCCCTTTGTCCATTTACCACCACGAATAGAACAGCCACCCACCCATACTACACTCTCGCTATACAAAAATGTATACCCTTGCCCTGTCAAATCCTTAATATTTGCAGAACTGATGACATGCGACTAATGCCATGCAGGCAAATGCATAATCCTGGTTGATTTATGCGATAATCGTTCTCTGACAGCTGTTTCGTATTGACTTATATCCTTCTGAACCAAGCACGGTGTCCATTAAGGTATGAAGCAAATGCTCCCCGAAGATAAGAGCCTTGGAGCAAGTTTCTAATATTACACTGGTAACCAGGTGAAATCGTTGGGCACTAGAATCTCTTAATCCTACATTTCTCAGCTGAATGAAATTTCACAAAAGATAATGAATTGGAGGGGGTTGAAACCGTTTCGAATGCAGTTCATTAAAGCTTCACCTCTGTGTTCTGTAAGAATCTTTGTGTGCAAATTATGTGAAATAGGTACGAGCGGCCAAGGAGTTTTAGCACTGACTATCAAAAGCCAGAACTGGTCCAATATATGAAAGTTTCTCGCCAGTGATATTTTTGTCACGTTATAGGTACCAGTAAAATCTCACACAGAACGTGAAACTGCTTTGCGACAACTTTCTAGAAAGCCTGAGTGTCATATACCGTACAATACAATGCAGCGTGGAGACGCAAATAAAGAAAGAGCCTAGTAATTAAATCGCGTTTCCCTGTTATTTCACACGTATGCTCTGAGCCTGGCATTGCATCCGTTCCATTGAAAGTTATCCTGTTTCTCGAGGGGAGATAAACATATTTCATTAATCTGTTTGGGCATTGTTCCAGCTATGTGTTAAGGGAGTGCATGGGATCCAATAGACCGATAGGTCGATTACACGAACAATGGCTATATACTATCTAGCATTGAGTTTTAGCAATTTTCCTTACTATCACGAAACTGGATAATAACTTATTTGCAATTAGATGTAATTTGATCGTAGGTCAATCAACTTTTTTTCTATACTGCGTGCATTGTCTCTATTGCGTGCTGTCAGATTGGAAGCGTTGAGTTTCTCAATTCAAGAGCGAAATATGGACACTTTGCAATATAATAGTGCAACGCAGTAACATATCTTAGGTACTAAAGTCCTGAAGCCAGTAGATTGCATTCAACAAAGTAAACGTTTCATCCGATATGGCGTATTGGTATCAACCAATGCACAGTTCACACACACAAACGTGCTTTCACTGTTCATAAGGTCGGTGAAATTTGGTGGGAGAATTCACGCAAATTGGCCGTTTAAGTGCGCTCTGTCATAAGTTGTAGAGTGTAAAAGAAGTAAATACAAACAGAAACTAGAAAAGCACTCAGAAAAACAATAAATATTAACTAATAATTAAATATTGATTATTTAATGGGTCATCACCAAAATCTAATCATTTTTAAGTAAGCCTATCATGAACATTTTCAAATTCCATAACTTTTTAAGGTAAGCTGGTGACGAACAAACAGATAATCAGACAAACACAGGCGGAAGTAATTATTCATCTTGCGAGATACTTAGGATACCAATTTACCAGATTCCACACCTTCAATTTTCTTGCATTATCTAATTATGAAAATTAGACCCAATCTTGTAGCATAAGACATTTACTGGAACAAATAAAGAGGCCCTGTAAGGCATCTGACTGAAACGAGTCCGGGATTGGTGCATACGGAAGATAATGTAACAGTATTTTGTTTTTCTGTAGTAAGCAAGCAGATTGGAAATAGTAAATGAGTTATATTTGCTAATGACACCAATGAACAAAGGAGTGCACACAATTATAAATCATAAATAATGAACGAGTAATCGTGTGAACTATACTAAACGAATAAATGAACAAAGCTTATGAATTCCCTAGTTATAAAACACGGAATTGGTGGCGGAACACAGCGTCATAAACTTGCGTGCTAATTGAATTTCAAGGGCATTTTCCACACAGCCAACAGTAATGCAGCAAGAAATTTAGGGTTTCAAAGCCAATCATTGCCACTGCGCACGTAGAAGCCATTGAATCTTCTCTCAACATCACTTGGCTTCTCCTATCTCTAAGTGAGCAATAAAATCGTTTGATGCATTTCATCTGGCATAAAATACCTTGACTTGGCGACATGATAACTCTATTTCTCCATTAGCACCCTCTAATAGCTAGTAACAGTTTGTTTCAGCTTGAGTGCCCCGCTAACGTCACAGAAGATAGCCCGGTGCATTAAGCTGATCGTCTGCGCAATTTGGGCAATCGTCTGATCTATTTGGATGGATCGTACTTAAACCATTTGGCCCATTTGTCAAGGTCCCCAAAACATTTTCTATACCTTTCGGACAAATCTTTCCCATTCTTTTTTGTTAATGCAAAGTGATTTTTATAGTTAATTCAGGATGCAGTAATTGTCCCAGAGAGAAACCCAAACCGTTTGAAAAGATTTACTTCGATTCATGACTACAAATGGCACATACATCACCCCCACTGAATGCAGAGGCGGAGGGGGTGGCAGGGGTAGAGGCAGGGGGGGGGGGGTGAACAGAACCTTCCATTAAAACGCTGAGGAAGTTTCAAGGCCATTAACTAAAGAGTGTCATTATTTGAATGATTTAATCGAGTGCCTTACTGATATATCGATATCTGTTGAAAGCCAACGCCATAGATCCCGACGTAAGAGCGTTTATCTGGTTTGGGATGCACTAAATTGCGTCTTATCTTTGGGATAAAGACCGTGATGCTGTAAATTGTTTTTATATAAGTATATACTGGCTGAAAGATCCCGAAGACGCATAAAACTGACTGAAGGATTAATGCGTGGAAATCAAATGCAGATGTCTTCCGATCATTGCCTCAATCAGGCAGTGCAGCTGGATGCAATCGGCAAATGAATGCCATTCCGGCACGTCTTGTATCTGGATGCATACGACTTATTTATTCGAGGCAAACACGTTCGGGAATTCAAACACCCATCTTTTGCATTCAATTGAGTCTGTAAAACTAACTCAGGTTTAAATAGAAAACAAAACGTAAAAACAAGTAAGATTAACAAAAAATATTCTTAACATTGCCCTTTACTTCCGTGAAAATACAATTAGATTGGTTCATTCTGTCAAGAAAGTTAAGCGGAGTTTTGACTGGAGGGGGGATAGCATTGTTCTGAGGCAATGCATTAAACTGTATTTTAATTGTATTCAATTTCTGTACAATCGATCCCACGGCATCCAGGACCTTCTCACTCCTCTTGGTAACGTTCAATGATATTAAAATGACGCCCGAGAGCCATGAGATTTGAACCCTACTTCGTCCCGGGGCATTCCTCACAATTGTTCGTCTTCTTCCCTCAGACAAAATCTATGTTTTGTGCAATAAAGTGATGACAGCAATACGCCCCACAGGCTGTCAATATCGATACGTTTTAAGTTGGTTCTGACTTTTTGCTGCAATAAGACACGACCTTCTCTTTTAACATGGGCTGAAATAATTGATGAGCCATGCACGCTGTACTGTAGTTTGATCATGTATAATTATTGGTTTTAAGGACAATTTTTATGAGAAAACTATACAAAACTACCTGACCTACGTGGTAAAAAGTACTTCTGACCGTTATTTAATTATATAAACTAAAGTATCCCTTCCTCCATGCTTGTATTCTCTGCGATCGACTCGTATTAAACGACTAACAAGGGACAGGATGGGAAAGGGTGAAAAGGATACTTGACACTCCGTCTTCACTTTGAGCCATGGCGTAAGCCCAGTAACAGTGCATTTCAGCCCGAAATTAAAGTACAGCAATCACGGCAGTCGAGAATCCGACATGAAAATTGATCAAGTTGTCAATTCCCACATTTAAACTGTCAGTTTCGCACTTTCTCAGATAAGTCCTCCATGATACGCAGACAGAAAATTGCATCCTCAGCTAACCAGACTGAAAGACTAAATGCTGTGCTTTGCACTACATCGCAGTGGTTCTTGACTACTTGAGCGCTTCTATAAAAACTATTTTTATTTCTCTTCATCTCTGCGTCTGATCGAAAGCAGCTTTGGTAAATGTGATAAACTTTTTATCTTCAAAAAAACCAAAATAAAAAAAATACATATCCATCTTTTGCAATTATAAAAAAGAAATATTGCGACATGTTGCATTAACACCGCAAATTTTGCCTACCTAAACATAAAAAGAGCATACAAAAACAAAGAACATAAAAAAGAACACAAAAATAGAAAATATGGTCCCTAATTAACTGAAGGCCAACTGGACATTTTCGTGACAAAATGGTGGGGGCGCCACAAGGTATGGGTTATATGGCTTGCTGCTAATAATCCTCACACACAATCCTAGTGAAGACATTCTACCAGAAAGTGAAGGTGTCAGTTTGTGTAATATTCCGATAATTGAAATACCATAAAGTCGCAAAAACAAACAAACAAACAAACAAACAAACAAACAGAATCAATCAAACATGATAGCTAGAAACATTGTAGCTATATTGAAATGTATAAGTAATCATTGCATTTGCGTCCATATGTCACGTTTATTATCACATTCGAAATCAGTTTCAATTTAGCGCCAGGAAAGTAGATATTCGTTTGCTTCTGGTTCTTCTGGAACTTGGCTTGTTAAAAAAAACCTTATGGGATTCCATTTTCTTCCATTTAAGCCATTTATTTATTCAAAAAAGCAATAATGACATGGAGTAAATCAGAAGGAAGTTGATTCAATTTTTTTGTTTATTTTGGAAATCGCCTTTACCATTTTCGAAGGACATCTCTATCGCAAATAAAACTAAAAGCAATAATAGTAGACGGCTTCTGCAGCAATACACAGACAGTTTCATGCAGACGTTTATTGTTGATTTTTCTTTACAATTGGATAAGCCATACAGGTTTGTAATTAGCGTTACGAAAGGAGAAGGTCGCAGATAAAGTCAACACACAAACACTGCGTGGCGAGACAGAGCTATAATTCTACTTTAAACAATACTCGTAATCTAATGGCCCTAAACAGGCGACAAACTAGTCTGTTCGTCATGCACATTATAAGTGTAATCAATATAAATTATTTCATTACAGTGCAATTAGAAGTAAAAATATCCTTCATATGCTTAATCTATGAAACAATCCGATTTTTATTCCAATAATGAGGAAAAAATTGCCTACTTCTATAAAACATGCATTTTGTTTTTTTGTACATATACCACGGCACAAGTAAGTTGTGTATGGATGATGTGCAATTAATGGAATTATTTGAAGGGATGGTCACCCCCATAGGCCTCATAGGGTATACTACCACGATATTTACTATATCGTTTTTTTTTAAAGATAAGTGTTCTGAATGATTTCTGGCACCAAAGCGACTGCATTATCTCTGAGCTTTTTTTTCGCAATTCACAATGGCTGCCAATGATCGGAAACTTAAGTACTTCTTTACCTATGAACTGAAAACCAAGACCGAATTACATATTTTGGCTCAACTTACCATGACTGAATTAATCGTCGAAAGCGTTTGTAACATTCAGATGCTGGGCATTTATTTGGTTCCGTTCTCAGATTAGGCTATATTGCATTCACATGATTAAAAACATGCAAATCAATGCATATTTTAAAAGAGTAGGAACAAACGGACTACCAAGAACCCACAAATTTCTTTTGAGACTGTTTAATTGCGATTTGAAGTCTCAATTTAGACCGATTTTGGTAACTTTGTGGGGAGATGATTGGCAATCCATAATTGGTTTAACAGATAGCAGAATGCAGTTAATTTCCAAATCTTCTAAATGCTGTTTTACTGTATTCAGTCCTACTGTCTATTCTATTCTATTGTGCCCTGTTCGTACCGACGTGGTTCACTCTCATTCCAATATTGCACAATCCTACTCTGCCTATTTCTATACCAATACGGCAAACATTGACAAAACGATGACAGATGACAAGCATCAACCTAACACTCATGGAATATAAAATATCATTTTACTTGGAGATTTATCCTGATTCTTTGTGAATGTGTTAAAATGCAATTCTTTATAATAAGGACGCTCGTGGCATTTGTAATCAAGATGTATGCGCCAGCTAAAAAGTCAATTTGGGTGAGAAAAACACCAACTGCCTATGAGCAAGTCATTTCTCTACGAAAACTGCCGCAGGTTACAGAATAACACAAGTTCTGCCACATTTTACCGTCAACTTTGTGTCAAATACGTTAACTAAGTCGACTGAAATACAATTACATATCAGTTTTTGGCGTCAAAAAGACATTTCAATTACCACGCGTAAGCGAAATCAAGACTGAATGCCTAACCCAACCCTTATATATACATGACTTTATTTGAGCGCTGACGGTTCATTATCGCTTGAAGGTACATCATCGGCTAGTACTTGGTCTATTCATGTCTGTTCTGTTATATTCTAGTCGACTCTTCATTATTTAGCTCTAATCTAGTCTAGCCTACTCTACTCTAGTGCAAACAAGTCTAGTTTTTCTGATCCGTTCCGTCAAATTTTGGTCCTGGCTACTTCATTAAATCTCGTAACGTACTTTTTGTCTGTTCTGTTACAATTGCATTACAACCGGTATTTTTTTCCATTTCATTATGGTTCCCTTTTAAGAAAGGTTTGAAAAAGTCAATTCCAGGAAACGTCTATATCACTCAAGTTAACTGACAAGTGCATTCATCAGACTTCAAGCATAAACTTCTACAGTCCTTGGTGTTAGGCGTTATTGGAGCAGAGTCGTCTCAAGCATCCATCAACCGATTCCAAGAAATACGCACTTATGCCTCCAATACCTTTTTGTTTTACCAATGATTTCATTTTAAGAAACGTTTTATCGCTTTAAGGAACTGGCAGCTCTAAAAGTATAATATAATCATCTTTTTTTACTTTACACCTGTCATTTAATCTATTATTATTATAACAAGCCAGTTGGTCTTTGCCAACGCAACCTGATTTACTGTTGATGCTCAAAATTTCTTCTGGCTTTTTTAGGGAAAATATAGAAATCAATGCGGCGCTTCCTTAGGTCATTTTCTTCATTCGTATCAAATTATTCTATACTGCCTAGGGTTAAAATTTATCATCAGCTAGAATCGTAATAATCTTTTTATCTTTTAAGAGAAAAGAAAACGTTTGACTTCCCCGCAAGCGTATATGCGCCAATAATACTATGATATATCTTTCCTTGAAGAACCCTTCATTCGAAATACCACTCGTTGATGCCCTTTCTTACATTTAAAGCTAGAATAGAATTTACTTCAAACCGGCGCTAAAAAAACGCCTTTGAAAAATTTCACGGTAAGAACACTGTGCTTTAAAGATTTTTTGCTTTTATGGACTAAATACACTTCATTGTTCCTGCGTTTGAGCAATCACTAAAAGCTTATACTACTTACTTTTTATCCTCGAATCCAGTTAGTAGAAAGACTTCAGATTCTATAAGGTTTCTTCTTTTAAATGACGGAACGTAAGCGCAGTAACGAATATATTTTCACGCGGCTCTGTAGTGTCCTCTGATTGGCTCTTGTTGTCGTCTGCTGTTTTAGTATTGAAAACTAATAGTATGCCGAACAGTTTTGATGCGTCTCAACTCATAGAAAAGAGAATTGTAAATACTGAGAGTTCCCAGGTCGATGCAGCAAAGTGGGCGACGGTTGGAAGTCGCTGCCTTTTAAAGCTAGAGCTCTGTCGCTGACGCAATTGGATGCATGGAGAACTATCGATTCTTTGCTCACATCACAGCGCGTGCCTTTTGTATTCGCCGGAGAGTCAGTTTACCTTTTGTTATTTCGTCATGATTCACCTGAAACACGATATAGGACCTTCTTGCATTACTCTAAATTAGTTTAACAAGGCTGTGATTACCCTACTCTTTGCAGCTTAAATCTGCTTAACAAAGATCTGTGTTGAAAACAACTGTGTGTCTTTAGTGGCCTTAGTTCAGCAATGTTGCACACAACAGGTGTTATTGTTCGAAAGACTTGTTGTCTGCTCGAAAAGTGGCATCCTGGTATTTTTTATCTTTACAAATTGACACAGACTTAGCATTCTATTAGATATAGTCTTTAAGACATACAGGGACTTTGGATAAATTAAAGGAATCCTTTAAACCATCCACTTATCTCTCTCTATTTTTTTTTTTTTTTGGGGGGGGGGGGTTGCATTTAGGTGTAAGACGTGAACGAAAACGACCAAGGTTAATAGAGCTTGACTGTGACGTTTTTAGTACAGACAAAACGCGTCAAAATGATAATCAGTAAATTAATTTCCGGTCTACGAAATGTGTCATAGGTTAGTTGATGAACGGCAAAGAGTCATGACAGTTTTCATCTGATTGGGGGTTTAGATACGGGGGCGGTGCCAAAGATCTGGGAGGGACACGCCCATCCCCCCTCTTTTTGCCCATCTCACCATTTTGGATAAAGATATTTTCTCCAAATGTGATTTACCACTTGGTGCTTTTAGCAGTATTTCTGTGGGTGATTTTCTTTCGAAATAGTGAGATGTTGTGTGGAAATGTATTTGTTGATGTGACAAAATAAGTTCAAGTACTTAAAAAACCCATGCTTGCTGCACTATACTGATGTCATGTAGGTATGTACGCATTGTCTTGGGCGTCAAGGCAAAGTTGCGGAATTTTCTATTAATTGTCTTCAAACTATTGTTATTGTTAGTAATAATGGCATAATGACTGTAATGGCTGTATTTGTGTTTTAATTGTCCATGCATGTGTTAGGGGAATAAAGTTTAATTAAAACAGACGAACCCAGCAAGGAATTTCATCAGATGTTACAAGAAAATATCCTTCCAACGACAACTAAAATCAGACTTACTACAAATCCCAAATTTCAACGTCTTACATGTTGTTTTCGGGAAGAATATGTCACTTTGTATTTGAGAAGTACGTGTAAAGACTAAAGTGATCATGAAGTCAGATAATTTAAGCACGTTCCCGTCTTTGTAAGCAGGTAGGTCAATAGGCTAACACCAGCGTCAAATGGAATCACTTTTCTAGCCGTAAACAGGTACTTCTATGGCTTTGGCATGTGTTAGGCAACCAGAAACTACCATGGCCCTGAAAATGGCCCAAGAAGTCCACCGGCCCAGGTTACTACTTCACTTTGTCCTGAGACCTCATCGCCCACTGGCGTAATAACACACCTGCTTGGAATCTATCTGTTTTGATACTAATAGAATAATGCTTTTTATGGCTCTCTTTAAGTAGCGATCCCTGTACGTAGCAAGCATCGTTTTCCTGCTCAGTGATTCCACAGTAGTGTCTCGTATGGTGCTTCTTGCACGAGCTCTACATCAACAGAGTGATAGAGGACACTCGTTCGTACGACACAGGTTTTGTTTTAACCTACAAACCAGCTATCAAACTTAGATATACACTTTTTTGACACACAACTTTTCCATGGTGGAATCAAAAATATTTGGCGCAATTCTCGCAAGTCAGATCTAAGTCGATTAAATAAAACAGTAATTAGTGATCGAGGGGGATACAGTGATGTGCCGCGATCCGTACAGTATTTGCTGCACTCTGGCTTGACCGCACTGCGCCAGAGTAAAGAAACAGATTTCGATAAGTGACGGTCTTTTTATCTCCGCCAAGGAGGTTGTTTTAACCCTTGTTTGTCTGTTTGTTTGTCTGTCATCAACATAACTCAAAAAGTTGTGGACCGATTTTGATGAAATTTTTAGGAACTGTCAGAAGTGGGACAAGGAAGAGATGATTAGTTTTTGGTGGTGATCTGGATCAATTATCAATCAATAATCAATAATAATCAAAAATCGCTGCCTTGGCGGAGGTATGCGCTCTCGGAGTGCCTTTCTAGTTTTTTTTTTTTTTTTTTTTTTTTTTTTGTAACCGGCGGGACAACAGACAACAGAATCGAAAAGCTGCCACTAACTGAGGAGAGACAGGGCAGGGAGATTGAATAAAATACATGATAGTTTCACTGGGTCGGTGCTGCTGGTGTAATAATGCTTTTCAGGTACTGCATCATTTTCACAAGCTTTCCTTCTGTTGCTACAATTATTGTTGTCCTAGCTTTCAGCGTTGTTAATGAGCGACTACTTCGTGACGATCTCTTTCCAAATAAAGAATAATGAAGCCACGACATATTATGAGAGTGGATATAATGTCTTAAGTGTGATTGGTCGATTAGACATTGACATAATAACGTCTTAAGTGTGATTGGTCGATTAGACATGGACATAACGTCTTAAGTGTGATTGGTCGATTAGACCTGGACATATAGCGTCTTAAGTGTGATTGTCATTTGGTGATTAAGACGTTCTTAGAAAGACTTACAATTAAATGTAAACAGAGCTTAATTTACTGTGTCTTTAACAAAAATTACACAACATAAGAAGGATGACGCCCGCTTTTGTGTCAGCGTCTTCAATTATACTCAGCATTGTCCACATTAACGATACACTTAATTAGTGAGAATCTCAAATGAAACTCACAGTTTATTGATGTTCTGCTGATGATACGAAGGGCTTGTAATTACGTGTTTTGTATGGGAAGCAATGCATGCTTTCACGGAGAATCTTCCCTATTTGTGTCCATAGTCAGTTCACGTACGAAAAATCGTCAATTCCCTTGATATCCATAGTAGCCGTTTCACTCTTTCACCGACTTGTGCGTTTTTGCCATTATTAATTGTGCCTATGGCAACACTTTTTAAAATCCCCTCTTCCACGAAAAGTGGCATCCTGGTATTTTTATCTGTACAAATCGACACAGATTTAGCATTCTGTTACACATAGTCTTTATGACATACAGCGACCTTTGGAAATATTACAGGGATTCTTTCAAACAATCCATTGAGTATCTAGTGGGCGGACCACGTTTGGCAGAATCGGTACCCATTGGCAACCAACAGAGCGCACACCTTATAGAAATGGATAGAGTCATTACAATGTGACAATGACGTAAACAAACAAGAATGGACGGATTCTGTCAGTAATAAGAGACTTTAAAAAACACGGGTAATTGAAAACTGTACAAAGTTAAGAAACAGTGATTTGCAGGGAGACGTCAGAACAAAAGCAAATGCAAATTGCTGTGCGTCTTCTGTATTCAGACGTTGGTAAATCTGATAATAATATGCATCATGTCTAGTGGCACTAACAATTAATAAAAAAAAAAGATTCTTCAGATTGTATTTCAAATATTGTGGGTTTCGATTTCTCGAGACGTGGGTTGCAATAACTATGTAGAGTCAGTATACGGCAAGAGATGACATCCTTGACAATCTTTCTGAACCTTCTAGAACTTCTGAACTCAGACATATTACGAGCAAACTTAAAAAATGGTAAACCTTATGTCCACCCATACTTTAGAATTAGGATTAAAATGCATAATATACGTGTTGGAAATTTCCGTGAAGTCAGATGTCCAAATATCCTTTCCGATTCATATCTTCAAAACGATAATCACTCATATAAGAGAACCTTATACTGGTTAGTTGAAATATCAGGAAAACATGACAGTCAAAACATGGGATTCAAGTGCAGAAATGGATTGATGCGTGGATAAGAGATGATAGTTTTTTCTTGAGGAAAAATAAATTCGGCGCAAAAATTCTGATACCCCAAAAGGTACTATTATTGAGAAAAATTGTCCACATGGAGTTAATTGCCTATATAGAGACTGAGAGTTCGTGTTTAATAAGGAGACTCCGCCCCATATGAAATTCATAAGGGTCGGGATTATCATGACGTAAATAGGTCTAAATCTTGGACGGGGCTTGCTGTACAAATTAATGGTTGACTCTGTATCGAGGGACTTTATCGTGCATGTCGCCGGCAGCATGGGACAAGAAACGCCATCACTGTATTGGGGCGACACTGAAGGCGTTCACTTTGGGTCACTAAACAAATAGCAATAAAGCAAGAGGCCAAAGAAGTCAGGAAAAGAGAAAACAATCGACACTGCAAGGGATTCGAAGATAGAAAATCGAATTAAGAAGGTCAAATGAATAGGTCTGTAATCACAAATTGTTGATATTTTGGACGAACGAGTTATTGTTTAATCCACGGAAGCCATTTCCTTTTTTCCTCTTCAGGGCAATTCATCTGTTCGGTTTCTTGACTGACCAAGTTTCACACTAAACAGACACGTTTATGTCAAGCTACATTGAGCGGTTTCAGAATAGAATACACACATGACCAAATGTCTTCATTAGAAATATATTCTTTAGCTCTTAAAATTTAAACCTCTATCATTTTATTTTACAAGCATCCAATAGCAAACTTTAGACTATAGAAGTGAAGTATAAATAAAAACACTGTTTCCGAAATTTGCAGATTTAAAAGCAGTTTGGTATATTCTTTAAATATACAGTATATTATACGGGCGCCTTTTCGATCTACGATTTAACTCCCAAACATCGAAAACTTGCACGGATTCCACAAAGTGCTTATTGCGAATGTTCCCACCGTTTCATCTGTCAACTGTCATGAAGATATAGTATTATTTCACCAAGGTTCCAACGTCGGTTCTGTAGAACAAACACGTATCATTAGACCAAATGCCTACAAACCGAATATAAGCCATTAGCAACAGTTAATCATCAGTTGTCAATTTCTACCCACAGTTTTGCCATAGCTTAATGTTCCTTTCAGGAAGAACTCATAAAAGGCTTTGTGGGTCCAACACAGCACAGGTGACAGGTCAATTTATAACCTTATTACCACTGCGGAGTAGATAATATTTAGATAAGAGGAAGAGTTCCACCAAAACTGACCATCTGAAATGGCCTTGAAATTAGGGTCAAGTGTGTCGATAATTGATCTATCAGTAAAATGTTGCCCGTCTTTCTTTTGTGCCCATCATTTATGTTATTAAGCAAGCATGCGTGAGACACCAAATAAGTACGTCTGCCAAAAGGTACATGTGGTCATTAAGAGGAGTGGAAAACAGCCCGTTTTCAGTTTGTGCATTTTGTTTATATCAAAACATATTAAAATCATATTAATAAATACAGAAACTGCCCTGATGGGGTAGCTAGTATAAAAGGAGAACTGGTGTTGGAGTGATTTTAATGTTACCCTCACCATACACACCAGCGTGCATATAGCCGGTTCCACATTGAAAAAAGGTCATCAGAATTATACCTTTTAAGTCATCATACATGTATCTCCACACTGTGTTTTGAACAAAAAACAATATTCCGCTGCCCCTTATGAAAAAAAAAAAGCCTGAGCGAATTTTCATTTCATTTGACATTTGTAAGTAGAATTAAATTACGAGGCGTATCAATTGTGGCAACAGAGAATTGGGCTAGACAAATAACCTTGCTGCACAAATAGGAACAAATGTAATCTTTAAAATAAGTAATAAAATACACTTGGCCTTTTAAAAGAGGAAGATGTTTTGTTTACTGTTTCGGTGGATAATAATAAACATTGATTCAATTTTTTTTTCAAATAAAAAGTATAATGTCTGCTGTGATTAGGTTGTAATTTTCTGATTCCACATGCAATTTCTAATCTGGAACGTTTTACCAGTCGAACCTTGGCTAGTTTGTGCTTATTTCCAAGTCCACAGATAACACACTCATCAGTCACCTGGTAGGAAACAACACGGAAACTACACCGGTGTCATGTACAAGAGAATGGCACATAAAAGTCTGGCCTCTGGTTTCAACTCACTTACCCGAAACTGTACTGGTTAAATCAGCTTCATTGCATCGGTTTTTACATTGGTGTGAATACGGTTTTAGAGACTATCGTTGTACCAAAAGGTGGTCTTAATCATTTGGGCGAAATAACGCCTACTTAAATTCATGATAAAAAGTGCAGTAGTACATTAAAATGGAAGAACCTCCGCTTTTAAAGAGAGGCCATTTCTTTCTCTTATGTTTACATTTACAAATTCTCTTTCCCAGTGTAACATATCCATATGATGTCATAAGTTGTTATGTTCTCTTTAGATTTGGTACGGAGAAAAACGCTATGAATTACAATGTTAAGCGCGCAAACAGTTAGTTAAGATATGACAGTGTCAAGAAAAAGCATAAGAGATGGTTTAACCAAGTGACAAAATAATATTTACGAACACTTGCTTTGTTTACAAGGTTAGGGACCAGAAAAGGATATGACGCTGTTTAATCACGGACTATGGCACGAGGAAATGTTACCTGCGTCATTCTGAAAATATAACTAGAGATTCCGAAAGAGTAAAAGGTAATTAGGTGGAAATAAGAATAATTAAGATGATTTGTTTTGATGTTATTTTCGAAATGTCCTAGTTAATGTGGTGGGATTGTATGATAAAACATGCAATTTGCTTCTTAGGACTGGGTTTGGATATACCCCTGGCTTGTCACATGTGTGTCAAATGGTCACTGACACACTGCCAAAATCATGCACAACAGAGCGAAATAGACCCACAGGAAAATGAGACCAAGTACGAAATAATATTCCCGAACACATCCTTTGTTCATTACAAAAATCAGTTGAAAAGGGCAAAGAATAAGGTAAATTTTCTTCAGTCTACGGCTGAACATTGAATAGTTTTACCTCCAATATTTCGATGCCTAACAGAACATCTTCATCGGGGAATGAGGCTATCTAGGGGAATAACCTCTATTCAGGAGATATTCTTGATTAAAGAAAAAATAATCATTCTTACAACATAACACAGCTGATGAAATTCTTCTTTGACAATGACTCTATTTAAAACATCAAATACGTCATTCGGGAATGTTGCCTGCGTCAATCTGAAATGTTAAATAGATATTCTTAAAGAGTATGGCGTATTAAAAACGAAATTAGGTGGAAACAAGAACAATAATGATGATTTGTTTTGATGTTTGATCCAAAATGTCGTAGTTACTGAGACAGGTTTATATAATAAAGACATGGGACTTCTTTAAAAAACTGTTTAATCATATCCACGTTCTGCAACCTGAGTTAAATGGTCATCAACCAAATAAAGTCGTGGCTTCGCATTTATTTAAAAACCTCACGTTAAATGAAAAGAATTACGATGGCGGTTTTAAACTTTTCACGACTTTCGAATTTTAGTATCATTCATAGTACAACTTAATTTAAAAGTATAAAAAGGCGAAATACTACACAAGCTTCTCAATGAAACAGGTTTTGGTTGCACTTTCCAATTTTTTTCAAAGCATTTTTGATAACTCCTCCACTGGCCTATCTATTAGTTGATCACTAAAACAGTGAGTATTAAAAAAATGGCGTAGGCCGTTAGAGGTCCAGAAGAAAGCAGTGGCTGGTATTCAACAAACGCGTAAGAACACCCCTTACTACCACCGTATATTGGCTAATGGAAAATCTTTTTAACGTGGTTTAACAGGGACGTTTTGTGTTCATTATAAAATCATTGCATGAATCCACGACCGAGTTTCGAAGTCATGGATGGTGTTAAATGAGACAGCTTTTGTTCTAAGGCAGAGGAAAGCATTTATGACATCTGGATACGGTTTGGAAGAGCCGGAAACCTGTTCAATAAAGATCATGCCTACTCCAAAGTTGGTGTGTCACGTTTTCAGTGACATTCTCTTTGCAGATGACTGCACAGCTGCTGTTCACGCACGGAAAGATATCAAATTACATACAGATGCTATTGCGTCATTCTCTGAGTACTTTGGTGTGTACAATATGACAGAGACAATGGTTCTTTTTCAAGCGACACCACCTGCTTTGCTAGCCACTTTATTATCTTTCAACCATTGTCATCTGTGACAGATTAAGAAACCAAAGTATCTGAAATGTGCGCTAAATGGCAATGCCAAATCTGGGGAAAAAAACCCAACCCATGAAGTTAAGAATATCCCTGCAGCTTTGGTAAAGCTTTCTAGAAGTCTTATCTTATATGTCAATAGAGGGACGTTTCTAAATCAGCAAAAGCCTGTCTAAATAATAATAATAAAATAATAATAATAATAATAATAATAGGTACCAAGTGACAATACTGTCAGTTCTACACTAGAAATACAAAGATGTAAGTTTTAGTGATATCACATCTTGAGAATTTCCGTCTCAGATGGTGTTGGACAGTTTTTAGTCTATAACGACAAGATATCATTCTAATTCAAAAAACGACAAAAAAATAATAATGGGTGGGATTGTAGTGTGCAAGCGCAACTGAGATGAGTTGTCAAAATACTTCTGTCACATCGAGTGGTATGCTGTACTGTTTCAGTCGGAACAGGCTCATTTCGAGAGATTCACAATTTCATAGCATGGTTTTATTTTATGTGTATAAAGTCTATGCCAGTTAAGAGGTGATTCAAAGGATTTTCTTGAATCAAATAATGGCCAAATCACAAGCAGGCACGTTTTCATAGAAGCATTTCACGGGTTGAGTTTAAGCATTTTAGATAACAGTTAAACAATGATACTGGTAAAGTAAATTCTAGTATATAAATCACCTTCATAGGCCTAGATAAGAAATTATCAGCACTGGTGAATTCTCTGCTTATGACCATAACAATTTATTGATGTTTTCCTAATAAACAAGACATGCTTCTCGGATCATTCATCTTCTAGATCACAAGAGTGTACACGTACCAGCAAACACTATTAACACTTTTTTATCTTTTGAGATTTCACGCAAACACGGCGACCGTCAGCGTCAAATTTGTTAATTCTTATTATTCCTGCATGGCATGAAGTCGTTGAGATAGTCACTGTCCCACAAAATACGTGAAAACTGAAGTGCGATCATTTTATGCTTCTGTAAGGATTAATAAGAAGCGATTAATTTGATGTTGCACAATTTTCCAGTTGTGCGAATATTTAATCTGTTCTATTAACTCAGTGGCAAATGGTCACGCTAACCTAATCAAGCTTTTGATTGTTCTACGCATGCGTGGTCTGCTCATGTCAGCGGCCAACTTTACCCAGGAGAAGAACTAGTCTGTTCCAGATTATATACCGCAATGTGATTTATAACCTCTCTCTCCCTATCTCTATCTTGCTATCTGCAAAATTTAACATCTCAATCCATACAATGCTACTTAGGACTGGTCAATCTTTAGCTTAACCAACTAAATGGCGCAATAGTATTGGTAAAGCAATGAAACAAAAACGTTATGTAAAGTTATGAAAATAGAAAAAAGTGAAACACCAAGCATTTTTTTCAATTCTAAAGAGTTTCACTTTTTTGTAAGTTTTTTTTTATTTTACTTCCAACGACAAAGATAAAACAAGCAAAAAAAAAAAAGAATCATTATAAAGGGATTTTTATCTTGATGAAACTTAGCAACAAGCAAACATTTGTCTTTTCATATTTCAGTTTTGTCAAATTTACCTGGCACATTTTTAATTTGTTCAGTCAAATGCCTCATACATATATATATAGAGTCTACAAATAGCAGTGAAATCCTTACTAGAATGTCGTTTCACCATGGAATAGATATATGATTCTTATGTTGATCTTTTTACCCCATTTCAACCAAAATGATGAAGCTTATTTCAGTCACAGTTAAAAGTGAAAAGATTTTAAAACACATAAAACATATTTTTAATAACACATCAATTTGCTGTTTATCATAACCAAGCTATTGATCACAAAGGGCATCTTGCAATCCACAGAAATACGTGCAGTATGGTCGTGTGATATTGGTACCACATTAACGTCTTACAGCTGAAATATCAGTGACCACAACAATATGACACAGCTTTCAACGTGGCAATATTAACCCATGTAAAGTTGCCAAAACGTCCGTCCAAATCTCTACTCTCACACAGGCCTCAAATGTTCGCCGTTGAAAAATGAGTTCACCTATACTTCCACTGTATGTTTCTAAGGTTAAATGAAGATCGAATGGCATAATTATTCTCATTAATCTCTATCAGCACTGAGTTCCGATAAAATCTGTCATTTCCAATGGCACTTCAAATGAATGTAGAGTACTTTTGATCGGCTTCGTGATATAAAATGGTAAAGTCATTCCGAAAAGAAAAAAATGTCCATTAGGGTTGAATTTCCCTCAAATTGGTCCAAAAGCCTCACGTTCATATCCAAATGGTGAAGGTATTTCTATAATTAAAAAAATTCAGATATCCATGAACTCCCTTAACACAAAACGCTTGATAAGCCACTTCCAAAATACCCACATCCATATCACCCAGGTGAGTCAAAACCGCGAAGTTGTGATAGGCAAACGCGCTCCCAATCACCCGCACCTGAACGTTAAATCGCGTGGAAATGACATTTTGTTTTCGACACCTTAACCAGTCGACCTTCGTTTTCTTTTCTATGAATTTTCAGGTCTTTATATTTTAATTCCGATAACGTTAAGCCTTACCAGAAGTCTAAATTATTCTCACCATAGAGAAAGTAGAAATCAAATGTTTGGATCTCTACATCAAGGACTTTGATAATTACATGAACAATTGTTCCCTATTTCCCATTAGACTTTCTATTGTACGACGATTATTTATCGTGTATATGTCAAGTATGCATATCCACTGGTAAACAAACTGATAAAAAAAGCCAAAAACGATGAACTAACGTTAACCGGAAATATACATTTTGCAACTGGTTCCAGGTATTGAGATTCGTTTCCAATCATCTTGGGTTATTTTGCAATCTCCTACACGATATTTGGTGAAGAGATAGAAAAGGAAGGCGGTGAAATGAAGGCCTGCTATATACACGTCAATGTAGCGGTGTTTTTAGTTTAGTAAAATGGCTGACGTAAGTAATATGACAAACGGTTATTTGCAGATTTGAATAAGAATACAATGTATCCTCAAAATACTTGTTTTTTTCTGTAAGACTTGGAAGATATTGCATGCATATTATTATTATCTATAAACTGCACATAAATGCAATCCTTGAGCTTCGTATGAAGCACGTGTGAAGAATAAGAATAATAGAACTGAAATCAGAAGCAAAATATTTCCGTTTATACAGAGTCAACAGGTTCAAAGTATGATTTACGACAGCTTTGCCAGTTATCTGGTTGGCATTAAAGCCAACTCCGCGTGCATCTCCAGTGTTCGCGAGAAGGCTGAAAACACTTAAAACATCTAAAAACGCGATTCTAACGTGTCAATCAGCTAATGGCGTTATCGTCAAAAGTCATCTCCCAAATTCTCTTATTCCAAAACGCCAAGCAATTCCATCGTGTTATCTGAACAATAGAAAGGGTTTTCATCAAAGGAGAGATTTGAACGAACCTTCTTAATTAAGTTTTCACATTAATTATGTATCAAAAAACGGTTGCTTATTCAAGATTTATCTTTGATCTAAGTGCCTTGACTATCGAGAATGGAATCACACAGACAAATACATGTCCTTCTTTGTATTTTGTATCGATCGAACAGACCCAATTAATAAGATATTAACAGCAACAATTTACAAAAGACCACCTGAAACCTTACAGTAAACCCCTCTTCTTGGTCAATGATTTATTTCAATGTTTTCTTTCTTCGAATCATTGATTATTATTATTATTTTATTTTTTTGCTTACAGACGGAGATTATTGTCTCCGATTCTTCCCCCAGCCACCCTTTACATCAAACCCACCCATCCATCACAATGGCGTCGAAAAACTGAAAAAATATATATTCATATGAGAAGTTTGTATTGAAGGCGTATGAAACAGTAGAGTTGCCTTTTTTCTTGCTATCGCTACACCTTCCCACGCCAAATGTTTGCAAACCAGTAGTTACGGAATAATTCTCCCCAGGAGCCTTGAAGAATACGCACCTAAGTCCAACGTCTAGTTAAGTCGTAATTGTGCTAATGGCGCTATCAATTACTGGTAGCTAATTAAGACGTTGATAAACCACACGGCCTTAGGTTAAAATGTGTTCGACTTCGTACTTGTATCGTCCCTTGTGTAGAGATAGTAGTGCTACACAGTTTAACGTTAAGCAGGGGCGGTTTAGGAACCTCACTTGGTGCTAATAACTAGTTTATGTCGAGGACACCCCTCAAATAATCAATTCTAGGAGAAAGATGGGGGGGGGGGGGAGAGGGAGAGTGGTGCATTAACGATCATTTAAAGCTACAGCATGTTAAGATACATATTAATGTAGCTTCCTAGTTTCACTAAGGTTGAAATAAAAGCTAAAACGTGTTATTCAAGGGTGCAGAAATTGGTGGGGAATACTGCCATGACACGTTGGTCGTTAAGATTTACCATGGTGGTCCAAAAGGTCTGGCCGGAAAAAAAAAACGCTTAGAAATGAACATGCAATTCCATTTTTGCGAGTGTAAAATATTCGTAGTGTTATAAATCCCAAATGTCCCAAAGTAATTACTTCTGGGTCTGCTTCATATTCCTTGCACACCATGTCATGATTTGAAGATTTAGACTGGAATTTTTCTCCTATCAGTGTCGTGAGTTGACCAGTCAATAGGAGCACTCAAGTTGGCGCCTAGTCTCTGGTGACTTGGACCGTTACTACCATGGAAAAGCTAGGAGAGCGTGAAAACGCACTGCTCAGCAATCGAGTCAATCCCTTCGAAAATGTCAGCTTGGGTTAAACAAGGTCAAATTAACCTTATAACCGGCAAAATAGCCCCTCCTATTATTAATAAGGTATTAATCCTTCCGAAAGGAACAACTTACAAAAAATTGGCACTTTAAGTGTGGTTAGCAGTCTTCAAAATTTATTATTGTAGACCTTTTAAAGCCAAAATCTGTAAACAGACACTACACTCGCAATTATGGATATTGAGGGACAACTTATAGACTATGGCTGGATACGCCACAGGACCACCAGGGACATTGGCCCATTCACAATCAGTTGATCGGCAGACTAACTAGTCTGCGGATCAAATATGGCGCACACTTGAAAGCAAGCTGCATAATTCCCTCACAATAATGTAATGTATTCCCTGCCTCCCACGCGCGCCGTCCCAACAGGGGCAGAGCTAATATATATCAGCACATGCTTTCAAGTGGGTCGCGCCATATTTGAACTTCGGACTAGCTAGGAGGCGGATCAACTGGTGGTAAATGCTCCCATTGACACTCACCATACATGTCCAGGTAAATGTTTCGAATTACATCAGGCTTTATATTCCATCATAAAGGAAAATTCGTTTGTTGACTAGATTTCCATGACATGAAAAGAATATTTTTAGATGTTAGATAGAGATGAAAACACAAAAAGTGAGAGAAAACCCGAAATCACCATTTTAGGCGAAAACAAGGTGACCCCACCCCCTTTCATGTGTGCCAAGAAATACCGGGCGCCTAGCCATGGTTGAGAGACACAAAGCTGAACAACAGCCAAAGCCCTCAATGATTCATTTCACTATCTACACAAATATGTTAGTTATCAGTTGTACTCTGTTGACTCCAAAATAATGATATCTGCGCATCGCTATTCGGAGAAAATGGCAAAGCTATGATTGGTTTCACGTGAGTAGATCTTGGCTAAAAATGCAAAGACGGAAACAACTCAAACAATAAGCAAAAACAATTAAAAGAAAGAAGCACAGTTATCAAAACCATCATCAGATATAGTGATGAAGATATGGTACATACACATAATATATTATTCCATTTCCTCAGTATTTTAATAATCTTAAAACGTGGCTGAAGTCATTCATTCTTCTAGGAAAAATACACAGAAGAGAATGAAACAATAGAATTTTAGCAACCCATTAAGAAAGTCTAACACCCGGAATCAGTGCGGTCTAAAGCATTGTTTGCAAAATAAATTAGTAAATAAATTAGTTATCGATCATGCAGTTGGTCTTTTCTTTGCTTGCAAGGATTTTTATAATTCGTCCAAGAGTCAGTAGACCTATTTCATTTCATTTGAAAATGATAAGGCACAAATTTCATTGTCAAGCATGTCGCCGAAACCCTCTGGTTGAAAAGTATCGTCTGCTGGGTAAAAGAATATATAAATATACAGAATGGTTAAAACGTGTAAGTTTCATTTACATTGGGAGGTCGGGACTGAATATCTAATTAAAAGATATCAAATATGAGTTCCCACCCTGACTCTCCTCTTTCCCATCTCATTTATCGGCGGCACGTTAAAAAGGTTTTTGACGTCAACACCAAGAAAATTCTTACTCCACGTTTTGATAAGACTTCCCGTTTTCATCTTTTGAGATAGATCAAAGGTACGATAGGGGAAATATACTAGAAGCGATCCGAAACTAGCACGCATTGTATAAACAAAATCAAAGAGAAAGATTAACACAAACTAGTTCTAATTTCTACGCCGTTGTGTTAACTTGCAGTCGGAGAAATTGCGGTGATTTGCATGTTAATTGTATTTCTTCCGAAGTAGGAGCATAAGAAAGCATTCTGAATCATCTCAAAAGGCTAGAGTTTAATTGTGGCAACCTTTCGTCAAATTAGAGGTAATATTAGTTCTCACAATAACATAAGTTAATGATTATGAAAAATGTATCGTGTCTCTGATTGCCAGGATGGTGATCTGTTGGCCGTATGCAGATTGTTTCATTCAGATCATGATTTTCTGCAGTCATTATTGCCATGAAAAATAGTTGTGTTAATTCGAAGTGAAAACTTCCGATGTGCTACGGCCAATTGTATTCTGAATATCATATAAAGACAGTATTATCCTGTGCACATTTGTTGATATGTATTTTTCATCACATTGACGTCATGTATACTGCCCTCTTTCCCAGCCTTCACGTTGTTTATTTAGGTACCAGACTTCAATCCATTTTCCTTTGATTATTCTTTGATAACTAAGATTCATTTTTAATTTTTTTTATTTCACAAATTGGAAAGTTTTTGCCTTCGTTTCTGGTGCCATACGCAATATAGGGGTAAGTCCCTTAAATTATGCCCTTCGAAGTTACCACGGCGCTTCCTACGTCGTACATTTCTGGTTTTTTTTTTTTTTTTTTTTTTTTTTTTTTTTTTTTTTTTGTTCTCCGATATTTCCGGGTGCCAGGTAGGCCTATTTTGTTAGACCCTTCTTATGTTTCTTTGTCTGATAACAGATCTTTATGTTGCGCACGTCAAATATCGACTTACTATATTTCTTATGTAAGAGTCCAAAAATGCCCCATATCTGTTCTGTGACAAACGCACTGCGCGTCAGTGTTTGATATTATCGTACACTGTATCTTAATCTTTTGGTCAATTTTGCCCTGCCCACGTAAAAGATCGGTTTACTTTTCATGCTTTTGTAACGTACGAGTCCGAATACGGTCTACGTGTCAGTTATTGTATATGTTATTCAAGAGTGCGAAAGACGGATAGATATATAATTCACCTTCACGACTAGTGTTGTATCTGACTTTTGCACCGCTGTTCTTTCATGTAGGCGGGAAGCACGTTGGCGTCTTTTCTTCTCGCCATCCTCCAAGGTAAAACGAAATACTTTGTAAAAGTGGACTGATAGCTTTGGTATCTCTAAAATAAAAAAGCTGCACGTTAGTCTTGTTACCGTGTTTCTTTCACAAGGGACCGCATTCATATAGAGTATTATTTCCGATCAAATCTTCCAAGACAAAGGAACTATTGTGATGACATCCATACTTATTGCATGTCTTGCAAAAAAGATATAATCGTGACTGAAATCTTATAGCTGCGAGCCAAGAATGACAAAGGAATTGACTCGTGGCAAAACTCGTGAATCAGCCATCTGAATCTGATTAGACCGGTGAACAATCGGTTTATTGGCTCCATTGATCTCATCATAGGCGGAGACAACGAAGAGAGAAAGCAACAATTTGTTCTCTAATAGTACGCAAATATCAGGCGTTCGAAAACAATCCTTATTGACTGAAAACAAATTAGAAAGTCCTTAATGGTTGAGTAAGTTCAATTTTACGTGATCAACAAGCATCATGTCCAAATAATTTTTTCTATAACGCGTGTTTCCTTACATTGACTTCGCTCTTGAAAGCATCTGTGCGTAACGTAAAACATCACTAAGTATTCAAATTAGAGAAACAGGGTGTCGTAGAGCGAGTCTATTTGCAACATCCTCCCTTAGTGAAAATACACTATAAATCTGAACCGATTTTCAAATTCACTCCATTTTACAATAATAGACATTTGGTACGCTCTTAAAGGAACAGTAATTGGAATCAACCACAGATCGAAACAACATAACAGATTTGTAAACGACGATGTGTCCGTGTTGGACGACTGAGAACGCGATCTACTCTGGTGGAATAGGAAAGAGCTGTACAACATTTTTGACCTGTCTATCCCAACGACTATGTCAGCTCTAAAGCTCTTTGTACATATTTGCCCAATTATTCATTTTTCTCAAATTCTTGAAATAACTAAATTGACCCCATTCCTACACACACACACACGCGCGCGCACCGGAGTCGTTATTTGATCATAGGATCGTGTTCAATTATTCGGCGCAATGGCGAAATGGTAAAAATGCTTCACCCAGCCACATAGGGCCGTCTCACTAAAACTTAAAACTGTTCTTCCTAGTAACATGACTTTTCGGAATATGCATGGCTTAAGACGCTTCAGATTAGACCACTCATACCAGTAAACGCATACCCCAGTGCGATGCTCTGTCTTATTGAAGTGTTAGATACATGGCCACTTACATACATTCATGCTCTCCTGGACAAGAAGAATATGTTCCAGCATGAATATCGCGACTTGAATATGGGTGGACAATTGCTCACATAAAAGTTTGAAAACGAAAGGCATTTAAATTTCTATCAGGGAAATTTTGAGACATCGGCACTTTTCCTTAACGGAATATGAATGTGTATAAACTTTAAAAAGTCGCCTTAAGCGTCTGTTCCGTCGTGTTTAGTACGATTGTAAAACAATTCTAATTGATTCCAATTGTTTCTATAAAATGGCATATAATGAATAACATTACACATTCGGTGTCATTGCTTGTGTCATTCTGACAGGATTATGTAGAATACCTTGCTTTTCATGGTAACAACAGAGAGGTCGAGAGAGAGAGAGAGAGAGAGAGAGAGAGAGAGAGAGAGAGAAATTATACGAAATAGACGACGATGAGAGAGAGAGAGAGAGAGAGAGAGAGAGAGAGAGAGTTTATACGAAATAGACGACGATGAGAGAGAGAGAGAATTAATACGAAATAGACGACTATGAGAGAAGGAGAGATAGAGAGAGAACCAGAGTCATTGGGTTACCATATCACACGAACTAAGAACTAATATAAAAATGTATACAATGCAAATGAGAGTGAATGCAAATAGGGAACACGGAGTTATCCTGGTGTGTTTCCTTGATTAACTCCTAGGACCCAGTCGGGTGGATGAGAAATACGAAGTCAATTACCCGACCAACCGTGCTCGGCCAAAGTGAATAGAAAACAATACATTTGTCTGCTCATGCATGTCGCTTGATTGTCACTAAAAATACTACATTTACATATGGAAAACAAGTTGTTTTGTGAACATTCACTGTACTGAAACTCCCACTTGGGTGAGTCCCTATTAAAGACAAACGTGGGCCAAATCGTCTACATCTTTTTCAATCGAATAAAACCATCAATTCAAAAAAGCCTTCTTATAGTGAACCAAAAAAAGACAAACAAATATTTTTCAAACAAACAAAGAGGAACCCTGATATAAAACGTATAAATGACACATCCACCTAGCAACTACATACATTTGCTTTTTTCGTCCAAAACGTGCCCATGAAATATTTTGCAGGTGCTGAGCTTACTTACATGTACATGTAAGTCCCCGATTTTATTGTGCATCGAAATGTTCATCAATTCCGGCAATAAGTAAGCTCAGCTTTTATTGCCACATTTGGGACGAAGAAAGGCAAAATATGGTTGCATATATTAAGTTTACTTTGTGTAAAAGGAGACAAAATACCAGGATTAATATTCTACTGAATAATCCTCGTTCTTGGAAATTCAACCCCCTTGAGTTATACATATACCTACTGTTTGCCCGTCATTGCCAGCTAATTACCACTCCCATCTTTAACTCAACGAAAGACCTGTTTTGTCAATTATACGTTCCGACAGTCATACAAAGAGCGCTCTAAACCCAATGACATTCTGTATGCTATTTTCCCTTTTTGATGATAATTTAAGCTTCATTCATTTATTCATTGTACGATTCAGTCAATTCTTTGTATATTCAATTGTCTGTTGTAGCATGTATCTACAGTTTATCTATTATAAATCAGTCGATTTATCCCACAATTGGTTGGATGTGATGACAGCGAGAGTGAATCCAACGGCCTATCGAGGTATTGGAAGTGGAAGCACGGTATCTCGTGCTTCAGTCACACTGCATTCTCTTGACTATGCACTGATGGAACTGTGACCGGAAAACCAGACGATTGTTATCGTTGGCTTTCATCCTGTGATTCAAGTAAACAGATTTTCTATTGATATGGCGTCTTTCATTGCAATGGCATCGCGTGATAACGCCAAGTACTTTTACGTGGAAGTCAAACATTTCGTCTTACTTTACTATCATTTCTTCTGAATCAGTTAAACTACAATGGTATGATATCACAATGAAGCTTTTTTCCTTTTTCTTTGTTTAATAATATGAAAAAAACTTTTGATAACTTTTACTCCTGCATACCACAGAGGTCACAGTTAGATCTAAAGGGAATAGCGCCACTGTACGACGTATATAACCCGCCTGTAACAGAACTACAAGACGATTATATATTCTTATTTATTTATTCATTCATAAGTATTTATTTATTTATTTATTTATTCATTTATTTATTTATTTATTTGTTTGTTTGTTTGTTCATTTACTTATTTGTTTGTTTGTTTATTTATATTTACATTTTTATTTATTCATTTGTGTTTGTAAGTATGTATATTTAAGCTTGTTTACGTTTGCCAACCATTAACAGATCATGTTTACCATTATACGGGAAATTGAAAGACAAAATTCGTCTCCATCCATTGAATCGTTGCCAAAAAAGCCCTGTGCACTTTAAATGAATCCCGCCTACGCAGTCCCCCCCCCTCCTCCTCTGAACCTTAATCAGTAACACAACCCTAATCCAACCCTAATCTAAGCCCTAATCTATTAATGTGATAGCTTCATCAATGCGTGGGCCATGGAAGACTGGTCCTCAATGATGCCATGTTAAGTCAAAGTCGTTAACATCTAAAAAGAAATAATAATGTGTATACCATCGATAGTTAGAGACGCTCTAATAAACTGTAGGGTTAATTAATCCTACTACTTTAGTCTTTATACATTGGTCTTTAACCTGTAAGTACAACTCAATTAAAAATCAGTTCTTACACTAGCGTTGCAACAAGAAAAAAAGCAGCTTACAGAATCCGAACGTTAAATTAAACTCAGAGACGGCGTTCTCTGCTTTAAGCCTTCAAAACTTTGATCACTCATGTGTAACGTGTTAGGACATTTCTCCGGAACCTTTCCTCAATGGTCCACCAGAGGGAGGGGAAATGTACGCCGTTTTTTAAATCTATGGTCAATTTAACTCAGCACCGGGACCCACTTACCATTAGCGAGCGGCAGAATTCGAGCAGCCGCGAATGGCGCGAGATAGATTGATGTTTTCAGGTAACATTTTCAAAGTGGGCATCTGCTAACAAAGCATGTAATTAGGTCTATATTTCTCTTCGACACGGTCAACGGTTTGTCGCTGCGTAATGAAAATATAGCTTGAGTGGCGCTTCTGCGGGATGCCTATCGAACCCATCAGCTTCCCGAGCCCTGAGAGACCGATTTTTGAACGAAATACAAAGCTTTATTGAAGTCAGTGTGCCTGCTAGTGGTGAACTGTTAAGAACACCATTAAACCCGGGGGAGGGGGCGTATAGCAGGGTTGATATTGGTTATTGGCATTCAATCGGCAATGTATGGAGAGGAGGCCCATATAATGACACCTGGATATGCTTTACCATGAAATGAACCCTCTCTCTCTGTCTCTCTCTCTCTCTCTTTCTCTCTCTCTGTGTGTGTGTGTGTTTTATAATCATATCATTACATTTGTAGTGTTAATTGATTGTACATTAAACATTTAGTTTAAAAGTAATAAATTATTTCCAACCCATCAAATTGTTTTGGTGTTGTCAAATGTGTTTAAATTCAATATATCATTTCATCATATTATAATGATATACCCGTGAAAGTTGTGAGTAAAATAAAATTTTAGTTTCAAGATTGATTGCGAAAATTACGCAACATAGATTTTACTGTTTTAAACATAAAGAAATTCAGTTATATTTGTTTACGCGTTAAATGCCTTAAAGCTGTACTTAGAAACGTAGCTGGCTGCAAACATTCTAGGTTTGTGATGGTGTTAACAATGCATTATACAAAAACTGAGACTCAGCCTAGGTGGTTTTATAAACTGTCTAAAATGGGATTTCACCAGTGGCATACTGTATACAATATATAGTCATGCATGTGCAGGTCACAAAGATTTTGAAAATGAAAAAAATGATTTACGTCAGTTTGCATCACTCGAAGTTTCAATAAATAAAATCGAAATGGTATGCAGTCCGTCATGTTCCTTTGACTGTGGCCTTAAATGCGTTAGATGTGACACGACGACGGCACAATTGCTTGCAACTGTCCACGCCGTCGTCTTCTCCAAGTTCTCGCATTCTGTGAACAGCAGAAAACAATGGCAGAACGTTATTTTCTGAAATACCGGCTACTAGTTACCCGGTTAACACAAAAAAACGAAAAGGAAAATGGTGATAAAAAATCCAAAGGAATGCACTTTGAGAGACATTGATGACTTGATAAAGCACATTATTTGGTGCAATAATGATAACAAGATATCTTCTTCAACAGGGATATTAAAAACAACAATCTAATTACTTTACGAAAATGTCCTACTCGGAGATAAGACAGAAGCACATCGAGGGCCTCAGAGTATCCAGCGAACAAAAGAGATAACAGTCCACTGTTATTATCACAAGAAAGCTAACATTACAATCAAAATACGTGCAATCTGGCACTCTCTCCGTGTCGGCATTCCCTGCTATTGACAGGGGCATGGCATCTCCATCGCTACCTACATATTAGATATAATTAAACACTGGTTGACAAAAAGGCTGTGTGCGATTTTGTCATGTATACTAGATTTAGCCGTTTTAGCACCTCATCAATTATATAAATTGTTTGATATTAGGGTGATTTGGCTGCAGTAATAACCGATATGTACTCACCATATTGCCCACTTTTATTAGATTTTGGAACGCTCAGTTTTTGTGCGCCAGCTCATTAAGTTCATCTCATTTTATTTAAATTGGTCAATTCGTGTTCCCGTCCTTATACCCCGAAGAATGCTCCACATGACACGAAGTTAATGTATTTGACTCAAAATCAGAATTAATTAAGGGAACACAAGAAGGACGCGATTGACAGAGATTGCTAACACTCACACCCAGGACATGAAAACTTGAGCTTTGGATGATGTTTTCAGTTGTTTTGTGAGTTGCAATAATTTTAACAATCTTATGTACATGTATAATCGATTTTACTGGTTTAATTTTTTGTAATTTTTCACTAAATTTAGAAAATTGTTTGATAAATAAAAAAATACAACTGCATCTCCCAGTGAGGATATTACATGTACATACACGCTGCATATTTGAAGATCGAAATAAAGAAAACAGTCAACTATGACAAACAGGAGAAAATAAGGCTGCTATTAAAACTGATCAAAAATCATCAATACGCTTTCAGCACCATACTATAAAACTTCACCACGACTAATTTCCATTGTTTTAACTCACGAGGTCGCCTTTAATAGAGATACCGAAACAATGTAATTGTCTACGAATTAAATTCATTACTTCATTGACAACATTAAACATGAGCACCATGGATCGGCTCCTTAAAATCCTTAATTGAACAATCCCCCTCTTATAGCGGGTTCAATGAATTAAACAATTGCCCCTAGCCAAGGTTTATCGTCGTAAGTCCCTCTTCCACCTGCCACTAATTTAATGACTTTATTATCTCCGTATCTTCAGAAAGGAGACTGGATTACGATAAGGTAACACAAGTCCATTATAATACTGGAATTATGAAGTAATCCTTTTATAATTATTCGCTATCTCTTCTCCCCCTGACGCGGCACTGAATGCGGACTTAATCGTGTTGTGGGGTGCTCTTCAGGAGGGACTTGGAGTGCATTCCCAGAGATTTAGATCGATCCATCCGGATAGACCTAACTCCCTGGGGGTGCACGCTAAATTGCAGTCAGCCGAGCGCGCACGACAATTAATTACCCCCTTACGGCTTCTAGTTGGCGGGTCAGACGCTTAAACCGGCTATGCTGACAATAATCTAGTGAGACTCCCCACAGGGATAGATCGATCTAAAATCTGTGGGAATGGGGTCGTTGTACTAGATAGTTTCAAAAATACATTTCTCCTAAAATTGGTAATTTTTTTCTGGGGCATTCGATAGCCTTTTTTGAGAATTTTCTTTCGTTGTTTCGGAAATATAAAACGTTGTTCATATTTAATTCAGTTTCGTGTATTCATTTTATTATTCATGTGTTCATATGTATGGCATTTAGAGGATAGCTTTTTTGTCGTTTTTTTTTACTTGTTTTGATTTTTTGAAACACTTCAATTTCCATAAACTTGTACTTAAATAACATGTTTTTTCTCCGAAAATGATTTCTAAATTTTACTAGGTGACTTATAAACTTCACAAATTAAAAGGTGAAATTCAACCAAAAATTAAACATTACGCGTTCAAAATATTCTTTAAACAATGAATAAAAGCCATAACTACAAGAAAGGTAGCCCTTTAAACGATTTTTTCTCTTAAATGTGAATTATCACTTCATTTATAACAGTAAACATTGCAGATAATACTGTGACGATGAATGATAATGACAATTATATACACATGTATACGAATATAAAAAGATAAGATTTATTGGACAATGCACTTTAGATTTAAACAACAGGCTCAATACTATGCTGCTACGTTCAAGTAATCAAATAATACAGGTACTATGTGCCATATTTGGTTAGTGTTAGGTATTGTTAACACGACTCATTACATAACCTATATCGTCTATTGTGAGCTTGTCGTTTGGTTATCTCCTTATCAGAAAATTAAGCTTGATACGAGATGTGCACATATTATTAATTATTTGTAGAAGTATTTACCCTTTGTTTCATGTGACCGAAACGTGTGGATTCGTCATACTCAGAAGGAGACTATATTATTTATATTTTCTTCATACATATCTGCGCCAGAATAAATAACTCCTACGCCAAAATGGGATTATATCATCTATGTATCAATTCCTAACTGAATGACTTTGGAAATGCCCCCATTTGCTCTTGGTGTATTTGTATCATAATCTTACCTTGTCCCTGCATAGAAATTCTGAAGTAAAATTCGTCATCTTTGCGTAATTTTTGATATATAGATTACAGGGTATAATTCACAATTACAATTACGGCGACGATACTCTAAAACATGCATTAAGGAAGCACGCTTACAGATCATTTCTTTTTATTCAAGCAATAGTACATCGACACCATTGAATATGAACAATATTTTTGAGATTATCTTGTTTGCCTGTTAGTCTGCTGTTTGAATCTTAATCTTATTTCAGTGTATACTTTGGTTAATATCTAAATGTCGCATCAAACTTAGAATATACGCTTTAAAGCGAACAGTAACTGCAGTCTGTTTTTAATTTTGACAAAGGGATATTGAGAGACATGGTTGAATTATGTGTTATTTATATGAGGTGATTGAAGAAAACGAATATGACAAATTATAAACCATGGCCAGACTACTGTAGTAGGCAAACAACAAACATGAAACTACATTTACTTTAACAGTTGAAATGTAACTTCCTCTGAAGAAAAAAATAGTATGCGAAGAAATACAAAACTTGACAAATATGTTATTGCATTGAGATTTTAAGCACGTTAAGTATTTTCATCGCTTAAATCAAATAGAGCAATTTGGCCGTGTAGGAATGGCAGGCGAAGGAAACAGGCTTTTGGTACTTCAAAACACTTTTGCAAGGTTGGAGATATAAAATTGCGAAAGAAGACCATTCACTGCTCGACCAATTTTTCAAATCCTCAATTGAAAGTTTAAAAAAGTGAAAAATATATTTTTAAAAGCCGACTAAGAAATCTCTGTGTTATTTTGCCGCCGAGAGAAATCTTTGAGGTGCGAGTCCTGGCTATAGGTTGTAACATGTAACTATCGCTAAGACAAGCGGACCAACAGTTTATACAAACAGATTAATAAAAGCCTGCTTTGTAAATTCATCCCGAATTAATACGCGATAAAACCCACCCCAGAAGCTAACCGAGTAGTTTCATGATATGGCACGCAGAAAAGGTATTCAACACACTCCACAAATCAACACCTTCGTTCTATCTTTGGATATAGATACCAATTAGCGTTAAGCCAATCAAATCGTTTGATTCATTCAGAAATTTCTCGCGCTATGATGGCCGCCAATAAATAGGGCAAGTGAGATAAAGGCATTATTTGGTCAACACTTTGAGGGACAGTTGAAATGTGACATGGTGTTCCTATACAAAGTTATACTGAAGTTATTTTGAGGGCAAACTTGTGCATATTTTTTGCGCACTGCGCAGCGTGCGGTAGCAGGTAAAATCATTGCATTTCTGTGCGGGCACTGTGATTTGTGTGACGGGAATAAGATAGCCTTCGTCGTTTGAAAGGAGAATGCCTAGGATAATTTCAGTATAATCCATTTAAAATTAATTTTCTCGTATTATGGGACAATTTCTATGCTTTTTCCACCTGCTCATGAAGACAGCAAGGCGAATAACCAAACTTCAGTGCGAGGAAAACGACAAAAGTTCTACTCGTTCATAAACATAAAAACTTCAAAAACAAGTGCGATATAAAGCAGAAAGTGTTACCTACCGACACCTACAATATGATGGAAAAACCCAAATCGTTTAGTATAGACGCTTTGTTAGCGAAGTCCGACAAGGGGCACTCAGGACTGGCCGGACGCAGTCCTAAGGAAGTGGAAGTGGACGTTACAACCTACGACATGGACAGTCCAGACCACTTGACTGGTCACGGGGGGACAAGCCCAAGATCCAACGCCTCCAGCTCCCGGGGGTCGACACCGCAGAACCCGAGGGAAACAATGTCACGAGGGGGTGGAGTGGGCATGGACTCAGACTCGGACAAGGAGAGCTGCTCACCTCAGTCAGGGTTCATTCCTCGTCCAGGACTTCTCCCTCTAAACCCCAACTTAGGAATCCCCCAGCAGGGCTCCCCGGGCTTTCTACCGGCCGGGTTCTACCTGGGCCACCATATGTTCCCCTTTAACGGCCAATCTCCCCCGGGACCCCAGGGTTTGCCCAGCGGCCACCCCCCTTCGTCATCGGGAGGCGTTTCACTCAACGGCAGTGCGTTCCATACCCCGGTGGAACAGCTGTACAAGATGGCGCAGGCGTCTCAGAATCTCCAGTTGGAATGGTGGGCGAGGGCGGCCCAGAACGGGCTCTTTATGCCTCGGGTCACAGATTATAACGGTGAGTTGGGGGATGTCACGGTTCAATTTCATTTTAAGAAGTCTTGTGATCGGTTTTCATTTTGGCTCACTTTGAGAGCTATTTTCTGGTGATTTTTTTTTTACGTCTGGTATTATTTTCCTGGCGTTTTGGTTCAAGAGAAAGGTGTGTTGTGATTTTACTGGGTGTCGTCGAAGTAAGATAATAATGGTTTTCACTTCTTATGTAGTAGAAATGTATTCCGTGGTTTCTTATATTTTTCTTATTCACCCATATTTCACTGTAAATAATATAAAAACCTTTTCTTCTTGGTTTAAAGTTTCGAATATTCAGGTTAACTTATTTTTCACTTAGGATGTGTAAAAATCCAAGTCTCTTGAATTCCTTTTCCTGTTGGTAATCTTTTGGTGAAAAAGAAACTCGTGCGTCTCCAAACACTTTTTTGTGAACGCATTCTGCTTTTAATTTTTTTTAAATATTTTCCATTACCAATTCCAAAGGTAATGATCTTCGATTTCTTTTCTTAAGGAAAGAACAATAATTATTTGTAATATCAAAAAAATCTCTTACTTTAGATTGATTATCAAGAATTACAATACGCAAGTATGATGTTACTGTTATTTCCCGTCCCTTGATTTTGTAGTTAAGTTTCGTTTCGAAAAAATTCAATAGGCCTTGCAAATATTTTTTTTTTCATTGTGAAAAGGCGATTTAATCATTGCTAAAAAGTGGATTAAAAGTTTTCACTGGTATTTTGATCAGAATGAGTTCTGATTTAGTCTCTTTGGTTGGAAATGAACGCTCACTATTCTGTCCTCACAACCAGGAGATTTACAACGTGGTTTAGGTTGACATTACCCCCTCCTCATTTTCGTGGAAGGATGTTACCCGACAAGGGTGTAATACATGTAATTAGCTGCCATGAAAATTCTAGGAATAATTAAATAAAATTTCCAGGCGTAAGTAGGCTACTTACCAAAGGTAACGGAAATATTCAGTATAATATAAAGAATTTTTTCTTCAAACGGCGCCAACATTACTGTATTCATATTTGACTCCTATCCTAATTCATTGTTTGAAGATTTTCTTCATTTTTGCTATAGTTGCTTCGATGGTTAATGGTCTCGATTTTTCATTTTCTTATAATCCAGTCAGACAAAAGATTAAACAATAGGAGCATTAGTAATACTAGCGCCAAAAGGTCCTAAGGCAAATATGACTAATATGACTCATATGACTAACAAATGGTATTAAAATTGAAATCAGGCAGTAAACAGAAAATTATTTTGTCAGTTTTGTAGTACTGCAGACTTTATCGTTAAAATTAATTTCTTTTCTCGCCGTTAAACGCGTCCTCTGCGGTCACGTTTAAGGGCCATGCACGTGTATTGAGACCCTAAGCCAACATAGATAAGTATTTTACGACTTTTCCAAGTGCTGTTATTTGCTGGACTGTAACTTAAGTATCTAACTAAAACTATTTACAACCAAGTGTTTGTATTGTACAATGTACATGTGTATAAAGTCATCACTGCCTCGTTAATTCTCTAATGGATCATAATTCTGCCAAATTTGGCCTCATAAGATGAACACATTGGCTTCTATGGGCAATCACGCTTGTTGTGTTTTTATCTTTATTGTTGATGCTGGGTTATATTGAATTCTATAGATGGAAAAACAAATATGAATAAAAGAAATATTTTTAATGTAAAGAATAAGATACGTACACTTAAGTACATGCCTTTTGGTAAAAACGTTGACCATTAAATTTCCTGAACAGATTGAGTCACGTTTTGCTAGATTTTCCTGTTAGAATTTTTCTCATTTCCTGATTGGCTCAACGAGAATCTATGTTTTGTTGATTCTTTAAATTTTATGTACTGTTTTTGAAATACAGTGTATTTAATTGTTTTTTTATATGTAAAACAAATATCTTTTATCAGGGATGTTCCTGTCCCATGGCAAAACCAACTGCCACAATATCACTTTGCCAAATTCTAGATTATCGTTAATACGCTCCCTGAAATATTTATTGCTGGTGGATTGATAAGATGAAGCACCCCATAAAGTATGTACTGAAATGTCCCCCGCCCTAGCATAAGACCATGTCACTTTATCCAGTTTATTTTATAACCAAGAATGTTAAAATATTTAGAGCTCGTTTTTCAAAAATGGCTTTTGATCGTTTTGATAGTTTTATGCTTGAACAGTGAATTTTTTTTCTTAAGACAGTCCTTCTTATGGACACAGTGTTCTATTTGTTTACGTTTATTAAACAAATTTCTCTATCATTTGCAAATCATTTCCCGTTTTCTGGAACATTGCTCAAAGATAGGTATACAATGTCATACGTTGTTTTCAGAACTCAAAATCAACGGTGTCATAATTTTTGATTGACGTAAAATAATTTAAAGGATGCTCGCTGATAAACTGGAATTTTAACTAAACATGATACGCGCGGTAGTTTTGAACTCAAATGTTAACCAGAGGAAGATACGACATTTAATTATAGATAGAAGATGCGTTGACTATCTAAAGTATACAAAATTAGATATCAACATTGACTCTAGGTAAATATAATCAAATATATTCATATCAGTCGTCGGTCATAAGAAGACATTCCATATTACTTCGTGGTAGGTATGGATTTTCTCCCAAAATTGTGACTTTGTTAATTTTGTTTTAGTTGCTAAATTAGTATTTTTCTTCGCATAAATTGTTTACTAGTTATATGCAGTTGTGGACACGATGACAGCATTGCCTATCGTTATTGATATAATTTTAAACGATTATTAAATCAAATGTGAATTAGTTTTGATATCTGGCTTCAGAAATTGCAAATGATTAGCGCTTCAAGTAAGAAGTAATGTCCAGTTAAGTGCCGAAGAGAGATGCACTTCACGGAGATCATTAACTCCAAAAATAATACACTTTTATGAAATACTTAAATTTGTTTTTGGATAATAAATCAGTGTTCAAAACTTCGTCGGTGCATTTTGTGGATCAAATTCATACTCATCGGTTATTTGAATGTTTATTTCAGATCGAAGGATCAGTTATAACTTACAATATTTTTAATAACAAACACATAACAATCATCGTCCTTCCAATTTACAACGATTTTGACCTCAGTTCAATAAGGAAAAATTAAGGACTCAATTTCCACCACATTAATAAAACCTTTACCGTTTCTGCGCACGGAATCAGTGCCAATAAACCTCTTAGGCTAAAAAGTCGACAACCCAGAACAAACATCGCCCTCTCTACACAACTAGTGTTCTTCTCACGCCTTGAAGGGGACCTCAACGTTTTAGTTGACACAAACGCTTCCACCCTCTTAATTTCCCGGATACTACGTTGTTAATTACCACTTAATCTAAGATAATTTTTATGCGCTCCTCTTAAGAGTGGTAAAATATGAGTATAAAATAGAGCGTAGCTATATAGGCTCATTAAAAACTTCCGCGGTTTGCGGAGGAACAAAACGTAAGCAAATATTCATTGCATAGACCATGTGTAGGACAGAAGGCCAGGTTTCATTCACTACACTTGCCATACTTCTTAATGTGGTAATTAAAAGAAGAAGTGGTTTTATTGGATTAAGTGTGGCTCACTTTGATATCTATGTCAGTAATTGGTTCCGTTATTCACTGGAATAATTTGCTCTTTGTGCCATTGAGTCATAGATATACATAGAAGTCTATTGGGCAAAATTATGAATTTGCTTTAAATTCCACGCGCCAGAAAAATAAATTTTAAGAAAATGGCGGTAATAACATGGAATCTGATTTTATGGGAGCATATTTAAATGTCTCTTTATGTAGCACGTCTTCGCACATATTGTGTACCGACAGTTAGGCTTTCCAGTACACATACTACATTTTGGATAACTTTTTAGCCGCCTCAAATGGGCCAACTATTTTCCTTTTTCCCCATCTTGTTGCCTTTCATTTTTTAATTGCATTCATTTTCATTTTCATTTTTAAAAAATTATTCCATTTCATTCGATTATTTTTTCGCTAGCACTGTTGCATGTTTTCATGTTAACAAGATTACATTGTATGAACACGATTGTCCTTTTTGTGTTAGTTTATAGTGTTGTCATGCTTAGAGGAGGAAATTATTAATTTTTTTGGTGTATCTGTTACACAAATATATACAACTATAAATATTTTTAGATAAAAATCAAACAACGAATATTTACTTTTATTTACCGTTACAGTATATACGCCGTTAGAAACAAATTGCGTGGTGTGCGGAGCATTACTTACACCGCCAAAATAGAAAATAGGCTTGGCAATTTTGAAACTGGAGGCATTATTTAAACATAAATGAAACATAACGTTGGTCTAGAAATTATCAAGATGGGAGAAAGAGAGAGAGAGGGGGGGGGGAGTGAGGTCGTGGGCGGTGAAAAGGAACACCTTGCCAGTTTCTCTTCAAGTATTAAAACCTCTACTGCTACTTAATCCGAAACAAACAGTGCCCAATTAGGAAAACGGAGTACTCTACGGGGCATGCCTGCGCGTTCTCTGCCATTCATCTTTATTAATTCACAATATGTAGTTTGATCAAATCTCTCTGCGTTTTTGAAATTCGCATTTATCCTTCTTAACTACGGGATAACGAAGCCAATCAGCTTAATTGCTGTTTTCTAAAAAAAAATCTAAGACAGGCCATAGCAGAGAACGCTGTGGAATTACCAACAATTAATTAAGCAACTTGGCAGCAATGAAAATGCGCAAGTAAATCTAAGGAGAGCGTGCGCGCCATTCTCCGAGTAGGCCATGATTAACTCCTCTATTACTTCCATTAGAAGTGTGTATTGATTTGTTACAGAGCTTAAAATAGGCAATTGTCAACTAATCATCCTCACGCGCCGCCACATTGTGAAACATTAGGCTCTGGGACATGGATAACCATAATGAGTGACTTACGAGTCAGATTCAGGGCTGACGAGCGCTTGACCAGGGCCACCCTGTATGTATAGTAGAAAGGCAGAATAAAACTTATTCTAATTAATAAGAGTCCGGTCTCTCTTGACTTTTCCTGGTCCCTCGAGCTCGACTTAACTGATTAACGGAACCGAGCCCTTGTTTTGATCCGATCTTATTAGAAATTTAAGTGATGATTAAATAGAAAAAGATGTTCCCCCTTCCCACAGTTCTATGCTAATTTAATTTGTTCGCACGAATAATGCAGTGGGAATTACAAGTCGTTAAGTGTCAGATTGAGCGTCAAGAGGCCTCTCCATATCCTAGGGTTGCAGACATGAAAAATCAGGAATTAGATTATGATGTTCTAGTATGGAAGACATCTGTGTTACCGCCTTATTATCGGGCTGCTCTATGACTTCGGGTCTTCGTCAATATGCGAGTTATCGTTGTAAAGCAAAGGGAATGGTGAAATGGATCGAACGTGATGCACTGAAAGAGAAACATGACCTTATCTCGCTTCCCATTTTCACAGCAAATGTAATAGTTTTTCCGTTTATTTTCCTTAATTGTTTGATATTTGTATTTCCATTTTCAGAAACACAGAACGTTATTCAAAGCTGTAATTCTATTTTATTTAACCACTCATCATGTTCACTATTCACTGTTTATTTCAAATTATTCAAAATTTAATATATTTAATTTCACAACCAGAGATTCGGGTCCACCGCAAGCTAACTTCTTCGTTTTCAATCTTCCATTATTATTTGCGACAAGCGGGCAACTGAAAATTTGAGACTGAAGAAGTTTACTGAGTCGGGTTTCAAAACTCAGGTAAAAGTTGCAATATACAACGAAAAATGAACCGCTTCAGCATTAACAAAGCGTCATGCGTTCAACTGGTGTATTTTAATGCATTTCAGGAAACTCCCCGACGAGCCTGCTTGGCAAAACTCGGCGACCACGAACAGCGTTCACCAGTCAACAACTATTAGAATTAGAACGACAGTTTAAAATGAACAAATATCTTTCTAGACCAAAGCGATTTGAGGTTGCGACGTCTCTCTGTCTCACGGAGACTCAGGTATGTTTTTTATTATCATTCTTCAATCTTGTCTTGTCTATTTTTGGCGATGCGGGGGCGTTCTTCACAGCAGTTAGTACTTCAGTTTTTTTTTTTTTTTTTAAATGTAGAAATGGAATGACGGGATTTCAGAATTATTAACACGCTGCGACATGCAGTTTTTATACTCTGTATATAAACAGTAGTGTAGATCACCGACTATGTAACCACCCGTGCTGTGATTAGTTCACTACTCTACCTGCAGGTGCACAGTAAACATTTTCCCGTAAGACATGTGGCAGTTGCACAAAAAAAAAAAAAAATGTGAAAAAGATAGGTATATGATCTCAGTACAATAGCATATAGGCTCAGTGCGAAATGAGAAACATGAAAAAAATGAAACAAATAAGCACCCATGAAAAAGTTTATTCTCCCATATAAAAAAGCGTGAAGGAATCCCCGTTGGCAAACAAGCGATGTACTGTGAGAAACAGTCAACAAAGGTTCGACAAGGGATTCCAAGCTATGCCGCCCTCATCAAAGTTTATCCCGGATCTGTGCAATGATTGTCGCCTCATTTCAAGGTAAACTAGCGTATCACACCGGCAGATCCCCTGAGCTCTGTCAACACTGTTCTCCCCCTAGCTTCACAGATAACACAGGTGCGCGCAATTACCGCTGATCCCGGCTTTGTATGAGTGACACAGTGGGACGTGATTCCATGATCTTCTCTCAGTTACCCGCCTGTTATTATTGGAGGGTATATTTAGTAGGGGTAGATAAACGATTGGCACAACTTTTTTAAAACAACAAAAGTTAGACATACTGAGCGCGAGTAATGGCTGCTCCTCAAGTCTCGAAGTTATGCGTCCCATTCGAGAACTTGGTAAACATCTTTATTTATTTATTTATTTATTTATTTATTTATTTATTTCCATAGATGTACATTTTATATTGACCATAACCCAGCAAGTATAACAAGAGCATTCAGTGATAAAAGAGTATTCTAAAGTTATTTAAGCCCAGAGCCTGGATTTGAATTACCCTCTACCAGGTTGTTCTAGCAGTTTTTTACCTTTGGTAAAGAGTGGCCTAAAACATGCTCATTTGTCTAAAAGATGTCAAATAGTCCTTTCACAGACAAGAGGAAAGAAAAAAAAAAAAACAGAAATACAAACTTTTCCAGAAGTTTTCTGTGTGCAGAATGCTTTCCGCTTATATTTCACCTATTTGCGAGATTTATTTTGTTGCGCATCACTATGTCTTTTCCGGCTTTTTTTTTCAAGAAAAATTCGCATGTACTTTTATAGAATATTTTAGAACGAAATAAGATCAAGTTTTACAACCAACACAACTTTTCAACAGAAGCGTGTCTCTTTCAGCAAGCAATGACTAAAATATATAATTTTTTTTCAGGTTAAAATTTGGTTCCAAAATCGGCGAATGAAATGGAAACGCTCCAAGAAAGCAGTCGTGGAAACAAAAACAAAGCAGCAAGAATTGAACAAAACCGACAAAGGAGACAGAGAAGTCACAAAACTAGCGGACCACGTTGGCTCCAAATCAAATAGCTCGAATAACAAGACGATTAGAATTCCACACGAGGAAGTTAGTGGGGGGAGTGGTAAGAAAACCGGAACACCTTCAGACTCCAGGAATGGAGACAAACACTGCAGGTGAAAAAGGAAAGGGATCTCATTGACGATATTCAAACATGTAAATATACATTGGCTTGTTATTTATTGGATAAAGTAAAATATGCGAGGTCATAGTTACATATTTATTGGAGAAAGTGGATTTTATGACGCCATAGTTACATATTTATTCGATAACGTGAAGTATGTGACGTGTTAGTTTTATATTTATTCGATAAAATATTGTGACGTCATAATAACATTTTCATTTGATAAATTATAATATGTGACGTCATACGTGCATGTACCATTTACACGTACATATGTAATATCATACTAAGTCCACATCTGTTTTTACGTAACTTGAAAGGCATAATGTAATGAATTCTGCGGTTCAGTTTCAAGGTATGAATTCAACTATTATAACCATCTTCAAGACTGAATAATTTGAACGGGTATTGGTTAGTAAAAATTTGGAGTCGTGATTTGTGTTCCGACATGAGAAAGACACGACAAGTTGTCTCCCTTTTTGAGGCAACACACAGGTATAACTGTTGGTGCATGTTGCATCTGTTCCATGACATTCTAATCGTAAAGTATCTGACAAAAGTGAGGTTGTAAATTTGTAATATAGTTACACTAGTTCACGAGTGAGTCACGTTAGTCTGTGTTCAATGTAAACGTTTCATATTTTGCGTCATGTTTCTTACACGAGATCAGAATTCTTTAATTTCTTTACTCACAACGGGTTATGACTTCCTTGGATAATCGCCATGGCAACAATTTTTAACGTCATATGTGTCAAGGAGAGGTAACTTTCAGGGAACTTATGCGATCTAAATACACAGTGCATTACATAGATGCTTGCGGCACATGGCTGCTTCAAGTTAAGTTTGTGATTAGAAAATGTTGGTTTGAAAATATTTTTGCAGGGTAAAATATAGGTGTACTACCAAAAGCTCTCAAATCGGTCCATGACGTTGTGAATGTATTCAGAGATGCGCTCAAGGATATACCAAATTCCATATCACGTAATGCCAGTCTAATTTTTTGTTCATATTACCAATTATTTGTCAAAAAGAAAGCATTACGTGCGTCAGAGTATCTCAACGGATAATGTATTTTTCTTCCCTCTACTTGTTCGGGTCACTGTTGTCATTTTAGACTTGTGGAATTTTTTCTTTTTAAAATTTTGTGACACAACAGTGACAGTTCTTCCTAGAAATCTATTGGTCTTGACTAATTTGAATCCGTGATGTAGTTAACTGCTGTGTTTTTCTAATCTGCTGATTGTGAAAGTTGGTGTTGCTGAAATAATAATAATTTGTATGAAAAATACAAATCTCAGTGTGTTTCCTTTGGTTTTACATGTAGCTTCCGAAGTTAAATGTTTGTAATACGGAGGTGAAAAACAAGGAAATGAATTAATAAAAATTCCTACAAATTACAGGTCATGATATACAAGGGACAAGAAGCAGAGCTGAAATGTCTTTAAGAAATCATGTTGGATTTTCAATAATTTTATCTCAACAATTTTAGCCCATGCCTCTCTCACATATGGCATTCAATTTGCAGCTACATGTACATTGCTACAAGAACTTCATCAAATCTTTGACATAATAATAAATTCGTTATTATGTCCAAGATCAAATAATAGTTTTAACTGTGGATGGAAATAATCATCAACACTAACAAGGCCTAGGTAGGACTGTTCTTCTAATTACTTTGTAAATATTTAGCAGTTGGTTGTTCACAAGCAAAAGTTTAACAAAACGATCATAACATTTTATCCGTGGTATTAATAACTCGACACCAGAGTATAAGCATTTGACCTTTGACCCCAATCACCACGTGACATCACATAATTCACGTCTTATCTCGGTGAGGTGCGTATGGCTGAAGAGGGATGTCATATCGTCCCCGCCACAGCGCCAGGTGGGAGCGAATTAATCACCGATCACCGCCTCGTTTACGATAACTCGGTGAACAACAACCTGATTTCAAAGTGGGCGCTCTCCGTTGCTCCGGTAGCTGCACGTTGAACATACTTTAATAAGAGCATAACTTTTCACCCCCTAGCGGAGGCAGCACTCGACCATCAGATAGCTGCTGTTTTTTCTGGTGGTTGCAGTTTGGATGCATGTGCATTTGCACTAAGTTTAAAACTGGCCATCTCTTACTAAAATAAAGCACTTGTCTATTATCCGATTAGCGGAAAAATACATGAAACTCTGAACACAGCGCTTGCTTCAGGAGTTTGTACTAAGAAGGCTGAATTCTTCTATTTTTCTTTTTCGTTTTTTTTTTCATTTTGTGAAAGGGGTGTAAATACAAGACTTTCCTTTTGTAAAAATCACTTTTTACAAATAAACCGTGGTGTCCGAATAACATCGTCATCGATTTGGTATTTGTAGAATCTGAGATTGTTAATCGACTAATATGTTGACGTGTGATAACCGAATTGAAGAACGTTTCGTCTTGATAATGTGGAAATCAAAAAAGACAAAAATAACTTTTCTTCAAATATCACGTTTTCAAAACAGTTACGGACAAAAAATATTTAAAGACCATGGAATTTATCGACACAGCAGCCTCTATAAAATGACGTGCAGCCAGAAATATACAAGTATTTAGGGGTTCAGATGCCACTTATGTCCTTGTCAGTTCTGCGAGTTTAAAGCTTCTGTCTTTTCAACCATGTGAAACCGAAATCGAGGTACCCGATGTTACCGTGTTACCGTGAAACGTACTGAAGCTCCCAAGCGAAGCCAGTGCTCCCGGAGAAGCGGTCGCAGATGTATCGCGTCCATTTCATCTCGGAGTGTCAACATAATTTTTCATTAGGGAAGAATTATACGGAAATTTGCGGATGATATGCAGCGCAATTCATTAATTCAATTTTCTATTTCTTCCCTATTAGGGATCGGTGAATCAATGCAGCTTATACTAACCGTCTTTTATCATGCATCGCCTTCAGCCGCGTTCAATGTCTCATAACCCTGACTCCGAGTAAAAAATTCGCCTCGGTGGGGATTCAGAAAAGGGCCCAAAGGTTCTTAATTCAGGGCCCTGGCAGTGGATAATATCTGAGACAAGGGAAAGTGTAATGTGTGGAATTAATGGGCCTAGCAATCAGGGGAAGAAGTCGAAGTGGTCCCTTGGCACGAGATGCCATTCGCGGCAGTTTAGGCAGCTCAGTGGAATCAATAGCGACGGGTCGCTCTCGTCTACTCCCTGAAGAAAAGCCAGTTGGAAGATTAGCTTCATTTTCGACTTAATTTGGGCAATTGCAAAATCGTAATTACCCGCCAGAACGTACGATAAGGTCTCCTGTCAGTTACACTGGCTGTTGATGAATTCTCGGAATTCGGTCTCTGAAACGTCACGTTTTACTCCGTCATTTCAAACCCGCTGTAAACAAAGAGAGAATGTCTTGAAGATGGGACGCTTCTGACACTGATCGCTACGTCCTAAATATAAACTTTTACTAATCAATTAAGCCCAAATGTAAAATAACAGTAAAAGATAACTCTTTAAGATGTTAATGTTATCGATATTAATTTTGACCAATTATATCCCAATAATTTTCTGTTAAAATGTTGCGCAAATTAATTCAGTGATAACTTTTTACAATGCCCCTGGTGAAAATGCACTGGAGGTAAAAGCATCAGACGCACATCATTAATCGTGGCGTTGCTGACCAGCATTAATTGAAACAAACAAGTCTTAAAGTAACACCTTATATACAAAGGCATTACGACGGACGTGCCCGTGTGAAAAACTTGCAGCAGCAATTTGCCACATTTAATCCATAGAGACCGTCATTAATCCCCTCCCTGCAATTCATGTAAGCAGGAACGTGTGATCTTTGCTCATTTGACGAGCTGTCCACTTCATTATTTCTCCTCATGTTTCATGTAAACGTATACCAAAACGTAATGCCCTTTTCAGGGCCACTTCATCTTATCACTACGCCCTGATCACGGATAGTGGTTGATGCGTTCGTATTATGCCCAGTTGGACCTGCCGGTGTTTGTATCGGGGCCCCGGCCCCTGATAAAGCGTATCGCGTCTCTCACCTGTGTTAACATCGTCAAGTGGCAAGTTGATCACACACCTTGATTAGATTTATTATACAGCGATTATCGGCGCATTATGCCTATAAATCCATTCAAACAATTGTTGGATTACTGCTATCGTTTACACTCGGCATGATTTGCTGTTGAACTCCGTATACTGAGATTAAAATGACATTATATTTCTTAAACTGAAGTCTTCAGCCTTAGCGCTGTTATAAATGACATTCCGAAGGCCTGCAGGTGCGGGGGATTACAGAGAGAGTAATATTTAGCGCGGACGGTGATACAAGTTAGGGGAGATTCTCTGAGGTGGGATTACGCTGTGTTTGATCTTGTTTGTTTCCCGATTGAGCAGAGCCTCGCAGAATGATGATACTCGCATTCCAGTGACATATGAGCTTTGGATCTGTCAAATCAAGGTGGAAATCCGAACTTTCTTTCCATTTGAAATAAAAATAATCGGAATATTACACGGAGAGTAAATATTAATATGAATTAAAGAAATTGAAATACCAGAATGAACCAAAAAATCCAAGCTCTTTTTTAAAGGTTTGCGTCAGAACCGAAACATGCACGTGCGCTGAATTACCATACTTCACATTCCTCGTCCTTTTTCGAGCGGGCCTCCAACTTCAAACCTCGATAATATCTCAATTAAAAGCGGCTCTCCTCTTTTTCCACGGGCCTGATAACGCAATCATTTTAATTCGTTTAGGAACAAGTTAATCATTAGAATGACTCCGTCTCTAGAATAAGAAAGAGCTTAATCCTCTGGCTTTTGTTTACGTGCTGAAAGGGCCGATCAAATGCAACGTTTAGATTAAAATCGGCTCCTGCGATGACCCAAATTGTGCTTACATTTCTGATTAAGAAACAATTAAGATTAAACGGGGTTTCGTCGTAATCACCGAGTTAAGTATTTATTAATAATAATGGGACGCTGTAGTCGTGCTCCGGGTTGCTCCTCAACTACCTGGCTGACGTCTCCCGGGTAGGAAGGGTCACTGATTTTATTTAAATCACTGCCAATCAGTCTTAATGTTTACGTGAATTGTTTAATGTTAAGTAAGCACCAGTCATTACCCCCGTACCCCGTCCATCCCGTACATAGATCACCAGTACGACGTTTTTTATCGTTACCGGTATGAGCTCAGGCTAACTAAAATGCTATCTCCAAGACACGGGGTTTGACTGAGCAACAGTGTCCATTACCTGTGGGACGTCTCCGTATAAAAACGTTTTACGTCAGTGAACATTACAGGACATTCCCGGTCCCATATGGACAGTTTATACCTCTTGTTTAAAGGATATCTTGTCCAATTCTACTGGTTTAATGAATGAAAAAGAAAGAGAGAGAGAGAGAGAGAGAGTGAGAGAGAGAGAGAGAGACAGGGGCACACACACACACACACACACACACACACATACACACACACTGTACTCAAACTCTCACTAGGCTCGCCGGACAAAAACTTATTATATTATGTAATATCATATTTTAACTGTTCTTTTTCTAATTTTTTTTTAGTAAAACGCACCTCTGGTCCCCCACGATTCGGGAAGTAAAATGAAAGGAGAATTATAAATTATAAATAGTGTGACTAATGTATTCCCAAAGACCTTCTGGTGCACACTAAAATGTCAATGGGCGATTTTCATCAATCTGTTTATCTATTTATTAATTCATTTATTCATCGTGCATCTTAACCAGTCCCATCGCGTTCTAAAAGTACATAAACCAAAGAACCTTCAAGAAAATTCCTCCTGCTATAATTCATATGTATCGAACACACAGAGTGACAGCTGGGCCTATTCAGGATACTTTGATTTGTTTAAGGAGATAAAAATGGATTCCGGAGTCCCTATTATATTTTTATCAAGTGAAATTTAATGGCAATATTGTCCCTCAGTGGGGGACGCAGCGCTGAAGAGTTTGAAGGTAAATCGATATGTGTTGTTTAGGTCTCATTTATCTGCTCCATAACCTACGTGGTATGATTAAAATCAACCAGACCCGTTGGTGATGTTGACAATTTTTTTGGCTTGTTTATAGTTTTCTGAGTCAGGAGCAAAGCATTTTTAGTGATTGGTTGACAGTTTCTGGAGTCAATATCTCGCGTATAGTTAAGCCAATTTACGTGCCGTTTACGTGTCTTGCCAGAAAATGTTGCTTAAGATGGACAGTAATGTATCAGAAATTTGAGCTTCCATGAAAAACGCTTACAGTGCTATGAGTGTAATTGAATTTGAGATACCAAGCATTTAGACGCTTGTCATTTAGTGTCTCTTAGACTGACGCGAATCATTTGACTAATCATGGTGCGATCAATAAATATGTCAGGCTTTAAAATGTTTGCGAGAACTTTCCGTAAATACTGGTATAATACATTGACACCCGCGTTAAGCTGAATTTTTACGTTTCTCTTACAATATTATTTAACAATAAATATGTTAACATTATAGGATTAAACATGGTATATAAATGTGATTGTTCTCCTTGCTACAGTTGATTAAATATATGTACCCGTTATAGTGATATTTCATCTTGCCCTGGGGATGTGTAGAATTCAATATACAATGTATATGTAGGCCCTGTCAAAGAGACAGCAATATTTCTTTTGTGAAAAAAAGAAAATACCCCAACAAGCAACAAGCCTTAAAATCCGATTTTAACATTCGAGAACTGAGCTTAATCCTCTGGCTAATTGAATATTTTGTTTCATGTGAACTTTCAAAAGTGTGGCTGACTGAAGTAGCGACTACCTTAGGTCATCAAAAACGAATCCTAACAGATTGTAGAATCCTATAAGCTTGTTTAGAGACAATAAATGTATGGAAGGTAAGAACAGTGACACATTTTTGGACAGCTGATTGCAAGGCGCCCCGCGTCTCGCATCACAAATAACACACCAGTCTCCCCGCTGCAATACAGACAATTAATCATCAACATTTCCACCCGCGAAATTAACAATACTATTATCAATTAATTACGGACAGCTTAAAGCGATTAAGAGATTACGATATTAATACCGATCCCCGCGACGTAACGATGAAGGTATGTTGGCCCTCTGTGGGTGACTTTAAGTCCTCTAAAAACATGCGGTAGTCAGTGTTTTATGGAGTGGCACATGGAATCATTTCATAACGCACGTGCTGGCGTTTCAATTTCATGTCGGCAAATATCGACCTTATTAATAAGATTTCTCGTTACATTATAGATGTGGTCCTCGTATCTTAACGTGTTTACACACTGTGTCATCAAAATGTGATGAATGTTTCTGGAGAGATACTTAATTAACGTGAAAATCAGACGTACAGGCGGTCCCTTTGGCTCCTATATGCCCCCCAAAAGACATCTGTTAAGTTTTGAGAAATCGCAAGATGAACTAAAATCAATGTATTCGAAATTTGAAAAAGAGGGATAATGAACATCCACGTACTATTGGTCTGCAACAAAATTCAACAGCAAGATTAAAACACATGTAGTATATGTATTTTAATTTTTTCTCTGGGGATCCCAGAAATTGTCCCTAAGTTTGAGAAAAATATCACTTAACAACCTTTTCTTTAAAAAACATCGAGCTTACTAATTTTCTGGACGTTTCAGGGATTGTGAATTCAGTTGATAAGAACAAAGTGAATCCAGATGTATGTTGATCTACTACAGGTTCACTTCATGGCTCCACAGAGGTAGGTATAGTAATACGCTTCATGCGTACTGTATAGGCCATGTAAAAATTGCATGTAATTAGATAACTATATGTATTGATAATATGCCGCTTTATGTCCTTCTGAATTTTAAGTCGAGTTAATGTTAACGCTTTTGAAATATTTACACAAGAAAATCGGTTAGTAATCTTTTTTTTTTCATTCATGAAAGCGTATGATATACTTAAAGCCAAGTATATTTGCGTCAGTTTAACGGGGTCGAAGATTATTTTGTGGTACATTTACAGTGCTAGTAATATTAATCTTACACGAAAAACGTCCCATCTGGCACACCTGTCAGCAAATATGGCGGCATGAACACGTACAATCTCTGAATAAAACATGGCAGTCGACAGCTCTGGTTTTTCCAATATTAGTCTTATCTGTTGTGTGCCAATAAAATATTCATATACATATGTAACACGTCGGCCCGGTTCGAAGTGATATTTTTACTGAAGGAAAAATTTGGAAGGGGAGTCTCGAATTGGAATTTGCACTAAAAATCAAGTTTTTGACAGCACAATAAAAAAGACTAAAGCATACATATATATTGACACCAGACGTATTTCTTATGTCGTGTGTTAGTGTACATGTGCGTGTGTGTTTGTTTATGTGTGTGTGTGTGACTGAAGCCATGTAACTGTACTAGAACTAGTCAATCTGGATAAAAATGGCTTGGGTGTCATGTACAAGAAAGTCATCGGCAGTGAAAAGAACGGTTCCAATTAATTCGTACAAATGAGCCCCGTCCTAGATTTTCAAACCAACCTACGCCACGCTAGTTAATCCTAACCTGTACACATCTATGGTTGCCGGAGTACCTTATCCTGTAGGCTAATTTTCCCCTCTTGAAATTAGAATTGCCTAGCTGAATTATAGTTCTAAACCGTACCAAATGGCACTTTTTGCCCTCCAAAACACATTTTTTTGCATATATCGTGTATAAACAGCCGTTTCCTGTTGTAAAAATAATACTACAAATATGTATGCACGGATGACACCAGTAGATTTACACCAGTACATATACAACATGAAGTTATGTTTGGTACAACCATGTCTATGAAATTAAATCCGTTCTTTTTTGAATCGTCAAAAATCTCTGGATGCGTTCTGTGACTGAAACTTTGAATGGGGGTGTGACTGTCATTCTTGGGACAGCAATGTGATACGGATTAATTCAGATATTCTCATTTCTCGACCTTGGTCCGCCAACTACCCCTATTTGGGTATTTACTGTGTCTTTTTACGTGCTTAACACAATGCCTTTGGAGCTCATATTCTGTTTGCGGTGCACTTGTTTTCGTTGTCTCTATTGACAATAATAATAATAATAATAATAATAATAATAATAATACAGTTTTATTATTTTTCCTTCATATTCCATTTAATGTAAAACATTATATGTAAGTGTTAATTTGAAACAACATAGTTTCAACTAACCGATTATCTACACATGCATACTGTCGCTAAATTATTTTCTAACCCCTTTATGAGAAAACCTCTATAGTCTACGACATATTGTATGCCTTGAATCCATGAAAAATTATCGTGTACACTCGAAGAACTTTTTACAAAAAAGCTCTGGACAATGATGTGGCATTAGTTATATGAGAAAATTGTTTCGCATTACAGTTTTAGCTTTAAAGATAATATTTTTTTGTTATCGCTTTCTAAATTGTCAATTCTTATTTAAAAATGTCGCGTTGTTACAATAACTATACGAGTCCAATATCATCCGCACATTTTTGTAAACTACGTCTTAAAAGTTGAGCTACACCTAATTTAGAACGCAAGACCGCGCTTAAGTCCATTCTACGGAATCCCTCTAAGTAGTCTTTGTTTTGCAGTACGATCAGATGGGTCTCGTTCATTTCCTTCGCGAAATCTCGTTGGTCGCTCATGAGATCTGCGGTACTAAACTGAAACCAAGCCTCGGAGCCTTCAATGTTATGGAACCGTAACCCAAGTCCTAGTTGTTCCTCAAAAACAGGCTGGGCAGTTTCTGTGCCCAGTTCCGTGCCTTTAAAAGGGTCGGCCCCAGACGCCAGAGCTTTGTGTGCCGTATTAAATCGAGTTTGGTGAATTTTCATAATCCAGTTCTTGGTAAACTCCGTCTGCATGCGAAATGGGCCCATATTCCCGACATGGAATTCTCCTGATGGGCGTCTAGAACCCACTATGTCATTACTGCCCAGCAAGTCTAGGTATTCCCTCATGCTCTTAAAACTGATGGTATCCACATCAAAATACATCCCGCCATAGTTAGAAAGAATCGCCGCCCGGAAGTAATCTGATTTGTGGGCGGGGTTAAGGGAATGGTACATGGGTTGCAGGTAATCCACGCTCTGTGCAAACTGGGTCGAGTTGAAGACTTTGATGTGGAAATCTTTCTCATTGTGGCAAATTATGCTAAGAATACACAAGTCGATATAGGCAGGCCGCAGAGGACCCTCCCAAAATAACCAAATGAACGGCTTGCCGACAAGTTCGTACACCATTGTAATGGGATTCTGAACAAAACGTACTTTCATAACCGGGTCACTGTTCACTTTATAGATGTCTAAGAGCTGCCGCACTTTTCTCTCAAATCCGTCATAGTCAAATGTGTCAACTGGTGCTTCCGTCACAGTGACGTCAGCTTGCGCGGTACCGGAAGTGATGATAAGAAGTCCGCACACCATGACGACGGCCACGAGACCTAGGAGGGCTATAATGCGCCGCTGTCCACGTGACATGAAGGTGATGGAACGAACTAACATTTTGCCCTTTAATCGGAGCTTTTCTTTGTAATCCATCATGCGCTGGTGTCTGCTTATTGTGGTTTGCATTGACCCTCCAGAAGTGGTGCTAAAACACAAGTAGAAATTATATATATATATATATATATATATATATATATATATATATATATATATATATATATATATATATATTGGTGTTATTCAAAATTCATTCAATTTTAAATTTGAGGCTTGTCGATTTCATAGTGCTCATTGCGTGTTGCTCCATGACACATGTACTGAGCGTAAAGGGTGCGTAGAGTTAACAGCTTTGTAGAGTTTTTCTATATATGAAAATGAACTTTAAAATCAAAGTGAAATTAAAAAATAATTGTAGCCTCGCGGTCTTTTAAAAGTTGGTAAACTCATTTAATGTACAACATTAATAGCAGAGAAAACGGTAGAAATATATTCTTGAGGAAAAAATTCTTAGGGGAGATTTTGTTATCAGTTTATTATGATAATTTTTTATAAGTAATAAAGTGATGTATAAATCTTATATGCTAAACTGGCAAACAAGGTTAATTGATCACGTGATACACAATAGGTCGCTTTTTCGCAACGATAATTTCAAACTTTTAAAACTGGTCGTCAGTGATTTTCAGCATTACGTCAACATGTAAAAATCTGCTTATTACTTTCCACAGTTGAATAAAAGCCGAGAACATGCAGAAGACATTTTCAACAAGTTTAAGCCATGAAGAATTCCATGAGCGGGAATGGGCGCAATCACTTGTGTGCTACATTTCGTGTGGGCTGGTAGATCTCCAGAATATTTGCATTATTTTGCAATGTATCAAATGTAATAATTTTTCAAATTAAAGGCAGAAATGCATTTTATGAGGCAGATTGAGAGAGGCCCGTAATCCGTTGTTCAAAGACTCCCAATAACGGCCCTCCTGTCGTCTGCGAAACTTTCGCTAACAGATGCTGTAATTAAACTGATCAAACACCCGTAATGACTAAGCCAACTGCGAGTTTTGTTCTTTGTCACGCGTATTATGATAAATCAACTGCGCTCTCTATAAACCTCTCCAAATGTGATGTGCAGAATTCCAAAATCACCGAGGTTTATTCCGATAATGTCATTAAAATACCATTTTTTCGACGGACAGACTTTAAGGAAGATAAATATGTTCATTCTATCTGAATATAACCTTTTATCTAAATTTAGCAGAAATTAAGGAAATGCTCCAGGATTGGATAATTACAACAATGGAATAATACTGAATACCTGATTAGAGACAAAAAATTAACATTCTTAAAGAAAATCATACAAGGGAATATTGAAAAGAAAAACTTTGGCAACTACGCTAAAATGCGACATAAAATCGAAACTTCAACATTCAGTATTTAAGCCTAAACGCATGTACACCTCTACAGATTTTAAGAATATTTTTAATATGTATACTGACCTCTTCTCAAAGATGCGGTTGTCCAGGCGTCTTTTCTCCGATCTGTATTGCCAGCTCATCACAGCTCAGCAATGAAAGAACAGCAATTTCAATTATTCAAGTCCAGATGACGTTAAAAACCGCCACGTTTGCCGCATTGGCACATATCAGTTTTTCAGTTGGTGTTGGTTGAGATTACATATTAATGAAGATGGTGATTATCTTGCACGTTGGATTTATATGAAATAACTGAAAAATATATAAAGGGATTTTGCTCATTAGTGACGATGAGGATTGGTCGGCTTAAAGTGAGGTAGATGTATATGGATTCTTGGTTTAAATACCGTACCGGTTATCCTAACAAATAATTTTTGTTCTGGTGGGTGGAATAATCAGATATATCAGAGTAAAAAAACAACTTTTTATTTCGTGAGACAACGGCACTTAACATTCGTGTCTCCTACATATTTAGGTGTGTGTGGATGCGGTTTATGTTCGACTTGTTCACTTAAAAATGAAATACCGGGAGATTTTGTCATGTAAGTGAAGAAGACCTTTAATAGATAATAAAAAATAAGGCATTTCTGTTTGCAAAGTGCAATTGTACAATGATTGACCTTGATAATGGTTTTTAAATCCAAGGACTAGCTTGATTTATTTTGTGAAGTGTGATATGTCTACTCTCTATTTGTCTACTTTTAAAGAAATTGTGGCTTGACATATACATTAGTTGAGTTTACAATTCTTGTTATTTAGGATCTATCCGCTGTACATGTATAAAAGTTAGCCACCAGGCACCTTTCAACAAGTTGAATCACACATTTTCGTTTTGGAAGCGTGGGGATAATCTTCGGTTAACGTGACCATGGAAGTATATTGGACCCATATACTTCAGTGGCGTGGTTGAGTGTGCGCGGTTAATAGAGCGTGTGCGCGCGTGCATGCATGCGTGGTCGCGAGTTCAATACATGACGTCAAAAATCAACAGACTTAAGCCACAGGTGTGCACTCATAGTAAATGATTGTTCGACTTCTATCATTTCGCTTTCAATCTCTATATGAAATCAGCTACTCATTGATGCATCATTTTCACTGCAATATGCTAATAACGTACACAGTATTAAAAAGGGAACGGGTGTGACATGTAACCCTATGAGTTGTATGTTTCAAGAGATTTTTTTTTACAAATCCATACTGATATCCTGGACCCTGCTTTCACTGGATCCTTATTTGGAACACCAGTATCATCAGTATGCGTAAACACTGAACAAAGTCGATCAGGGTTGACGACATTATCACATAGTAAGCATCATCACACGGAGTTTTAATATAGCCACTTGTTTAACAATTGCATGCATCTTTTTGCAATGATTCACCACCCCCCAACCCCCTACGTCTTCCGTCATCCCGGTCCACCACTTACCCCCTCCCCCTTTAATGCACTCCCTCTCGCCCCCAGAATATTGTCAGCTCCATGTACAAGGTAGTATCTGCGTGCCACTCTCTACAAGAATTAAACCTCTTCAACATTCTCCACCACCATGTATCACCGTCATTGTCTCTGTCTCTGTCTCCCTGCTCCCTCTCCCTCCCACCTTCCCCGCCTCCTCTCCCCACCCCCTAGCTCTCCCTCCTCCCTCCCCTTTCTCCCCCTCCCCCCTCCTCCCCACCCCCTCTCCCTCATTCTGTCCGCGCTATATGTATATTACTAACTTTACCATAGATATGTATACATCTGTTCGCTATAATTCAGTAACCCCCCTCCTCTCTCTCTCTCTCTCTCTCTCTCTCTCTCTTTCCCCCTTCTCTCTCTCTCTCTATCTCTCTCTCTCTGTTGTGCATTCTCTCAGGTCCCCGCCATATCACAAGAGACACCATGTCGTCGCACCCTTATGATTTCAATAAGACCGCTGTTTACAAGGTAGCACAAACATGCCCAATAACATAATCACTCGATAACACTTAATCACATCTGAACGTAATTAATTGATAATTACAAGATTAATCAATAGTGAATTCCGATGGAACTTTGTAATAAATAATTGTATCTCTATTTTATCGGGACAGATTCAATATTTTGTGAGCACACATTGCGTACTGTCGATCACACCTGGGCAGAGCCGCCCCTGGCTGCCAGTGGTTCAAGTTTACCTTGCCAAGCGTAGGCAAAACCTTCACCTAACCTATCGCAATATATGAAGCACTAACACATGGTTGATGACATTGTCGCCCTTAAATGCGATGTATGTCATAGAAAAACATCCGAAAGAACGGGATCGGATAACCAAGAATTGCGAGGGAGTACGAGTAATATGAGTTGTGCGAATTTTTGATCCTGAAAAGTTAGAAATAGTGCCATCAGCGGTTCTTCTATACAAACAAACAAACACTGATATTCACAAACAAAAAATGGGAAGGAAGATAATACATAACCTTATCCAGGATACAGCATTTCCCAGTCCATCAAAAGCCCTGGATCCAAGGCTTGTTTATTAATCGCAGATCACCCATATTGCTTTTATCTAAATCTTGGATGTGAACCACGGCTGATACGGAGAACCAGATATTACCTACCGCAGAGAGGTGCCAAGGTGGGGGGGGGGGGGTCTCTGAGAGTGGACAGACTCATAGGCAACGAAGAGGGGCGTTCGGTGGACTCGATAGAATCGTCCTTTTTGGTCAGAAAGAACTCCGCTCTGAAGCAAAAGTTGATCAAAGGTGGACATGTACGTTATTTCTCAAGTTGGTCCATCTATAGAAGTAATAAAAGGTCCATTTTTATTCTTCAGAAAACGCTCTTGACATTGCTGGGCTCATGCTTAGTTGACCCAAGGTGGAATTGGTCTATTGCACACAGTATATTTAAAGTGACCTAATAGGTTTAAACTACATGTAGCGCCCCCAGACACCCCCCCCCCCCTACACACACACAACACAGTCAAACCGCCCCTCCAATTTCTTTAAAATAAATTATTTATCACTTGTAACTGTAGCCCACAGTGGCCCACTCGAGGGGGGGGGGGGGGCATGATGCTCACAAACATGTGTTTCAAGAGCTTGTCAATCCAGGTGTGCAACTCACATTTCCAAAAAATAATAAATTGCACTAAGTTTATCTATATTTACTGTTTTAGATATTCTGCCGATCAGGTATTATTGCACAGTAATGCGCTGATTAAAACTGAGAAAGAATAGAAAGAAATGAAAAACTGAAGGATTGGTTTGTAGAAAGCTCACCAAGTTTCATAAGAGCTAAACTTTAATAGTAAATCTATTCGTGGATACAATGGATTACTGACCACAATTTTTACTTCTGAACTATTTTCAGGAGGGAAAGTCTTTTCGAATAAGTAAACGCGACGATAAGCCAAGTCCTTCGAGATACCCATGCCGATTCCGAGGTGCTCTTCGTGTGTGATTCGTCTTCTTTAGACACTTAAAACATTTGTCAAATCCATCACTATGTAGATCAGCTATAACACTACATCTTTACCAAAGAAAAAACGCTTGATCCCGACATTAATTGAACACCGGAAGAAGATAAAACATATTCTAATCATTCTATTCACTGTGCTAGCCAATTATCCCCGGCTCCTGAAGCGAAAGAAGAAATTAAATTAGCATAGAATAGTGCTACGAAGCACATCTTTTGCTATTTTATCATCACTTAAGAGCTTTAATCACATTTCATCAATACATAAGAGCAATATCTGCAATTGCTGGCAATTCTGCCTCACCCGAGACATCCCCGGGAGAATTGGTCAGAGGCCCGAAAGGGAGACGGGATATTCATTTTCAAAGATTGATCTGGATTGTTTTGAAACCCATCACAACCCCACCCGAAAGAAAGTGTCAAATTTGTCAATGGTTCTTAAAGAGTGTTGTTGTACTTTTTCATTTTCAACCAAGTCAACTTATGAGGGATCCATAATATTTGCGACAATGTTGTAGCAATGACACAATGTTAACGCATTTAATAATAGAGAAAAACAGAAGCCAACAGTGCATTTCCGTGTGCTCTTCTGTGATTAAAATATCTCAATACAAAGTTTTGTGAAATTTGGGAAATTCGGCAAATGGACAAATGATAGGCACTCTGATTATCATTCAAGATTAAATTAAAAAAAAAAAACAAAAAAACAAAAAAAAAAACAAAAAAAAAAAAACGCTCCGTCACAATTTTATTTCTGAAAAGTTGATAGAATTATTGAAGAAACGCAGCTAGGGTGCTTTATTCAGACCCCAGAAGAGCCCCATGTAGCAATCCATTGCGAAGTACATCTCTTGCCGACCAAAAGTCAATTCCTCACAATTAAATTAATTTGTGTTTTTCGAAGTATCAAACACACGCGCCGCGGAGATTCAATGAACGCCAATTTCAGGGAATTAAGAACATGATTAACAACGTCATTCTTTCAGATGAATTGTTTCAACTCTCATAGCTTCATCTCTTAATCGTACTGAGTGGTTATTAGCTAGTAATTCATTTCGGGGGTGTGATATAGAGACAGGGTTATTAATCAATCTTTTAGGGCGAAAAAGAATATCTGCACTTCGCGCATGCGCACTTTCCAAAAGCCGTCCTCCAAAGTATCGTTCGATCATCGCTTTAAATAACAATTCTTCTACATTGCTTATAGAAGTGAAAACAGGGAAGAATAATAAATTTTCAAGATAACGACTGATGTCATATTCGACTGGTCTTTTAAGCAAAACACCACATAATACATTTTCTTCGGTACAGTGCGCCGGGGTACCGGAGTATGTCCCCCCCAAAAAATCTTTTTTTTTTACACGAGTACGCAGTCTAGCTATCACTCCATATTTTGCTTAAAAAAAACGGACTGAATCAATTCACGTCAAAGCTATCAAGACTCGTATATCAACATACTGAGTTGAACAGAAACCGTTTCTATAATGCAGATAAAAATAATTGCATTGTTCACGTAATTCTTTGGTAGATGCGGGTACAAAATACAGCGTATATACCAGTAGAGTAAAGGCTACAAACAATTAACGGGTGTTAATATTATACCTGGAAAGTAAATATCGTAATATATTTAGCTGTTCCATCTAAAAAAAAATTCTGGAAGCTTCAAAGCAGATGTTAGTTTCTTGACTTGATATGCAATACTCAGCAACAAGAAATACAGGCCTAACCTTCTCAAGCGTGGATTTCCTAACAAGATTATAAGCATTTGAGCACAATAGTGGTGCTACCAGTTAGCTTTAAAAAATATTAGCCCCCCCCCCACCCGCCTACCCTTCCAGCCAACACGCCCCACCTCCTCCCCATCCAACTAGAAAGTTATAAAATGTATTTTTGAACAGGTCGTTCATTACCAAAAACTCAAAAATATACAATCGAATGCGTTAGATGAGACACAGTTACAATAGTAGCGTGGGATGTGCTAGTTGCGGTTATATGTTCCAAGTCCCACTCGTCTATTGCCAGAGACGTCGTGGAGACCAAAAAGGGTAACATGGGTAGAACGTCGACGTTGTGTAGTTTTTGGGGCGTACCTAGATGTCATTGTGTAGGCTACCCAAAACCTACAGCGGTTGTCGGAATAAATCACAGCTCGAGATCCTGTAGTGATAATCTATCTATACCTAAAAGACATTAGGCCTACATCATATGCCAATGCCACTTACAGTTGTTGTGTGGTGGATTTCGACGTGAAACAAAATAACAAATAATAATAATAATAATAATAATAATAATAATAATAATAATAATAATAATAATAATAATAATAAAAAAAACATTGCAAATTATAAGTGTTTTAACTTTAATAGTACTTAACTACAGCCCTAGATCTGTCTGTGTATCAGTGAAGAATTCCAAGAGCTAAGGTAGGGGAGACCGGGGCTAGTTGGACCCTGGGGTAAGTTGCCCCCCCCCCCCCCCCACCATCAATTTATGACAAAGTAATTATGGGGTAAAAGAACTGATCACATCATTTTGTAAAGCGACCTTATCCAATAGTGCTAAGAAAGCGTCGGCAGTGAGTCCAAATTAAATAATTTTGCATCANTTTAAACCATCAATTCACAAATCGCAGTGAATAAAACTTTATTCACATCTTACTGATAATGCCAGTCGAATATCCTGAAAATCACAAATCACTGGGTATAATGACTTCGTTTCACGAAGGGCGAAATAATAAGCAGTCACGGGTATGGGATGCTTCACTGATCACGCTAAATTATATGAACGTTTCACGCATCTCGGGGAAAAATGGCTTTCGCGGTTCACAAAAATACCCAAAGAGACCCTCGTACAGAAACTTATTGTTTTCATTGCAGTACTTTTCCAATTTGTCAAAAGTAATCTAACTACTCAACGCAATTTGGACGGCGAAATCTCTCCCCCCCCCCCACCCCCACCCCCCATAAGGAATAAACAAAATCAGCGTGTGCACGCGCCGTTTCAAATTTTTGGGAGTCTGGCGGAAAACGCACTCGTATGCTTCTGCGTCATCTACGGGAGCGAAGTGCAAATGGACGTATCGCACACCTTGCTGACGAATAGTGAAGACTGATCACATCACGACTGATTTGAATGTTAACTGTTTCAATCATGGGAGATCACCGTGTAGGCTACGTATGCCATGAATATCACTTTTCATATTGTGCCTTTTTTTCTGTTCAAATTAAACTTAGTCAGTTGTAATACCTAACATGCTCAGTTAAATGACTTTAATGTGTGGAGATGGACATACTTGAACATTCAAGTACTATGATGGAGATACCGATGTTTATCTCTCCAATTCAATTTTGACTGCTTGACTTACTGATATTGTGAGAAGAAAAAAAAAAAAAAACAAACTTCTCTTCTAATGCTTCTGCCCACAGGATAAATCAGGATAAATTACATATCCATCTATTGGCCTTCCTGCTAATTTTAGATAATTTTTAATAAATCGAGTTTTCGGGGAGAGGTGATAAAATAATTGACCAGAATTTACCTATAATTTCCTTCTTTTTTATTTTTAATTCGTGACTTTTGTCTTTGGCCTTGATGCACCAAAAAGTAAGTGTGTCAGCTCTCATATGTTAGTAATTTTTTCCAGTCAGATCAGAACAGTAGATCTAAAGTTATAAAACGCATTTATTAAAAAGGTCATTCCTAACCGAAAGCTCGAAAATGTCAAATAGTCAGAAAGAGAAAAATGTCAAAAAGAATGTGTTAGATGAGTCACTATTACAATAACAAATTGGAATGCGCTATGATAATCACAGACAAAGAAAGAAAGACAGAAAAAAAAGAAAAGAAAAGAAAGAAAGAAAGAAAGAAAGAAACGGACCTTTCCAACAAGCTGCAGGTCGAAAGTAACATTGAACTTGTTAGGTCTGTTGTTCTGATATAATAATACTTAGTGTTTTGGTGTTAAGTGTAAGGGCATGTGTGTGTGTGTGTGCCTGCGTATGTATGTGCATGTTTGTGCGTGTGTGTGTGTGCGCGTGTGTGTTATTGACTGAATTTTATTGACTGGTATTTGGTGAGAGAGAGAGAGAGAGAGAGAGCAGAATATATCAATAGTAAACATATAGATCATTTGAAAAAGCCTCCTGGTGAACAACCATAGAAATATTTAGGTGCGTACTTCAAACATGACAACACGGTCCACTTCCCGCCTTTTCTATTTGTTGCCATCTTCCTTTCCGCCTCTCTCTCTCTCTCTCTCGTAACATAGTAAGGGGGAGCACTCGTCGGCAACTTACATTAATGCAGTGGGGGGTTTAGTGGGGGGGGGGGGCAGGTGGGGTGCTGACCCCCCCCCCCCTTCGATTTTTGAAAAAATCTGACCAATGTTGTCCTATTGAAATTAGAATTTTGCCTAGCTGAATCATAGTTCTTAACCGTACCAAATGGCACCGTTCGCCCTCTAAAATAATTTTCGGAACCGAACCCCACGTCAATGGGGGCAGGGGTGGGGGAGGGTCGGACCCCCCCCCCCCCCCCTTCAAATAATCCTGGATCGTCCCTGTTAATGTTATGTCGCTTTGCTGGATACGCTTGGTTTTAGATATTTGTAGTTCCTTGCTTTACCATCATGAATTTAGGCATACCCTTAAATTCGTGATGTTAGAAAGAATTTCCCATGAGGTAAGAAAACCCAAGAGAATAGTGACAAAGTAATTCTAATAATTATAGTAATTATAACTCCTGTATATTACGGAACAGACACGAAAAAAATATTTAGGCCTATACGAGCATCATCCGTTCATCGCTGTTTTAAATCGATAATTATTGAAATAATGAGATCAAAATAATTGACAGGGGTTTCCCTCGGTGTAAATCTTTTAACAAAAGTTATGGCTAGGTCTTCAGTATTTGAATACATATTGCTTAATGCAGTAATTACAAATTGCAATGCTGGCTGACAATTTCACACTCTGTTGACCTCTTAGTCCGTAAAAGGCGTAACAAGGGCTAAAAGGCGTAACAAGGGCTGTGGCTGAAGGTTGGAAAAAGACAAGGCAGTTCACCCCCTTTGTTTCGCGGGGGGAGGGGTGTAATAGGAACCCCTTCCTTGGCTAAAGCTATGAGTGCGATGGATCTATGAAAATTTCGGGCAAGGCAGTACCTAAACTAAGCTACGGCCGCACACATGGGCTCCTACCTGTCCTCAGGTGGGTATTACGTCCCTTTGTTTGTACGGCAGCGTGACTGTCAATCATTTTTCCAGTCATATCGCACTGAGAGTGTATACACAGGTGGGGGCGGGGCCTACGCATGTCAATACACAACTATTTGTGTCAAGTTTTGCGAGACGAGAGGAGGTCGCTGCTGTTTTATCCACATTTAACGCGTACGCAGTCAAAATTACTGTGACTGTTTCACTGTGGTGTTTTAAGATTGCTTAGTTTATCTCTGCGTTGATTTGAAGTTGTAAAATAAAAGCCAGATTAAATGAAAAAGAGCAAAATAGTTTGTTGTGTATTGTATTCACGATTTGATGACGTCACCATTTCCAGCCACATGCGCCCAGACCTAAACCAGTCCTCATTTTATGTTATACTTGAGCGTGAGAAATTAACAAAGAAAATCTACAAATTGGAGGCCAAAATCGGTTTGATTGTTGCACGTTGATAGGGATCGACTTAGGTAAGTGTCGAAGCTCTCATCTGCTGGGTGTTTTTGGGGTGGAATCACGTGTTTAGATGACAAATTTATTCATCCATCGGATTCATTTCATCTCGCTACTTTGTTCCTTCATCTTATAGATTTTCTAGGTTACCAAGCAGGTGCGTTTTACACCTCTTCTCGAGCCTAAATCCGCCTAGACCCCTCAAAATTCTTCCCTCAGAGACTGTAGGAAGGTTAGAGGAGCCTTTGTGTTGAATTTTGATGCACTGCATGCCCATTTTACCGGCAAATTTCGAGAATTACTTTACGTGTTTTCCATCTTGTAGCAATCGTGTACTTAAAATTATTGACTATTTATCCCTCCCGGCCGCCATTTTTATCTACCGCTTCTCGTAGCTTTTCCTTTGTTCGTTTTTACTGGACTTTCTCACTATTTCCACCTCTTAAAACTTACTACCAAGGTTTATACAGGGTCGGGGCCCCCACAGCTCAAAGTTAGTGTAGAATCACGGCGGCAAATTCAAGATTTTTAAAAATCCGGAGGTTTTATTTCTTATCCCTAATTTATTCATCTCGTCGAAGAAAGGTTGCCTTTTATAATGCATGACCTAGAAGCGAGAGGATACATATGGATCGGCGGCGGCTGGAAGATTAACAGTTGCAGGGTGAATTTGAAGACATTTTGGTTCAAAATATCTGCATTTTTTACTCGTGGAGGGTTTGTTTTGAAGAGTCTACTGGTGTGCTGGTAGAGCAATCTGTGGATTAAACTTGGGATGTCAGTCATGGTTTTACATCAAAATGAAACATTTATCAAACTGTGTTTACATTAATTTGTGAGAGCAGTGTATTTCTTGTGGAGGTATTGACAGAAGAGTCATAGACTGTACTCGGCTGGCCTTGTAACTTTCAGGCAGCGGAGTTATATTACCATGCCTAGCTCAGTTGTTGGGTCAAGATTTTAAAAATTTTGCTCTGTGTTAAAGTCAGCATCTGTTAGAGATTGTATNTTGAAACCATCAATTCACAAATCGCAGTGAATAAAACTTTATTCACATCTTACTGATAATGCCAGTCGAATATCCTGAAGAAATCACAAATCACTGGGTATAATGACTTCGTTTCACGAAGGGCGAAATAATAAGCAGCATTTACGAGTCACGGGTATGGGATGCTAAATAATATATTTAGATGATCACGCTAAATAATATGAACGTTTCACGCATCTTGGGGAAAAATGGCTTTCGCGTTTCACAAAAATACCCAAAGAGACCCTCGTACAGAAACTTATTGTTTTCATTGCAGTACTTTTCCAATTTGTCAAAAGTAACCTAACTACTCAACGCAATTTGGACGGCGAAATCTCCCCCCCCCATAAGGAATAAACAAAATCAGCGTGTGCACGCGCCGTTTCATATTTTTGGGAGTCTGGCGGAAAACGCACTCGTATGCTTCTGCGTCATCTACGGGAGCGAAGTGCAAATGGACGTATCGCACACCTTGCTGACGAATAGTGAAGACTGATCACATCACGACTGATTTGAATATTAAGTTTCAATCATGGGAGATCACCGTGTAGGCTACATATGCCATGATATCCCTTTTATATCGTGTTTTTTTCTGTTCAAAACAATGTAAACATAGACTGGGTTCCCATAGATTTAGATCGATCTATCAGGATCGACCTAACTCCTTGGGGGTTCACGCTAAATTGCTGTCAGGTTCCGAGAGCCGAGCGCGCACAAAAGTTAATTACCCCCTTACAGCTTTTAGTCGGCGGGACAGACATTTAAGCCGGTCAGGCTGACAACAATCTAGTGAGACTCCCCACGGGGATAGATCGATCTAAATATCTATGGGAATGCACTCTTTTTTAGTCAGTTGTAATACCTAACATGCTCAGTTAAATGAAGGATGGACCACAATGTGTGGAGATGGACATACTTGATCATTCAAGTACTATGATGGAGATACCGATGTTTATCTCTCCAATTCAATTTTGACTGCTTGACTTACTGATATTGTGAGAAGAAAAAAAAAAAAAAAAAAACTTCTCTTCTAATGCTTCTGCCCACAGGATAAATCAGGATAAATTACATATCCATCTATTGGCCTTCCTGCTAATTTTAGATTTAATAAATCGAGTTTTCGGGGAGAGGTGATAAAAAATTAACCAGATTTTACCTATAATTTCCTTCTTTTTTATTTTTAATTCGTGACTTTTGTCTTTGGCCTTGATTCACCAAACAGTAAGTGTGTCAGCTCTCGTATGTTAGTCATTTTTTCCAGTCAGATCAGAACAGTAGATCTAAAGTTATAAAACGCATTTATTAAAAAGGTCATTCCTAACCGAAAGCTCGAAAATGTCAAATAGTCAGAAAGAGAACAATGTCAAAAAGAATGTGTTAGATGAGTCACTATTACAATAACAGATTGGAATGCGCTATGATAATCACAAAGAAAGAAAAAAAAAAGAAAAAAAGAAAAGAAAGAAAGAAAGAAAGAAAAAAACGGACTTTGCCAACAAGCTGCAGGTCGAAAGTAACATTGAACTTGTTAGGTCTGTTGTTCTGATAATACTTAGTGTTTTGGTGTTAAGTGTAAGGGCGTGTGTGTGTGTGTGTGCTTGCGTATGTATGTGCATGTTTGTGCGTGTGTGTGTGCGCGCGTGTGTGTTATTGACTGAATTTTATTGACTGGTATTTGGAGAGAGAGAGAGAGAGAGAGAGAGAGAGAGCAGAATATATCAATAGTAAACATATAGATCATTTGAAAAAGCCTGTTGGTGAACAACCATAGAAATATTTAGGTGCGTAGGCCTACTTCAAACATGACAACACGGTCCACTTCCCGCCTTTTCTATTTGTTCCCATCTTCCTTTCCGCCTCTCTCTCTCTCTCTCTCTCTCTCGTAACATAGTAAGGGGGAGCACTCGTTGGCAACTTACATAAATGCAGTGGGGGTTTAGAGGGGGGGGGGCAGGTGGGTGCTGACCCCCCCCCCCCTTCGATTTTTGAAAAAAAATCTGACCAATGGTGTCCTATTGAAATTAGAATTTTGCCTAGCTGAATCATAGTTCTTAACCGTACCAAATGGCACCGTTCACCCTCTAAAATAATTTTCGGAACCGAACCCCACGTCAATGGGGGCAGGGTTGGGGGAGGGTCGGACCCCCCCCCCCCTTCAAATAATCCTGGATCGTCCCTGTTAATGTTATGTTGCTTTGCTGGATACGCTTGGTTTTAGATATTTGTAGTTCCTTGCTTTACCATCATGAATTTAGGCATACCCTTAAATTCGTGATGTTAGAAAGAATTTCCCATGAGGTAAGAAAACCCAAGAGAATAGTGACAAAAGAATTCTAACACCTGTATATTACGGAACAGACACCAAAAAAAAAAAAAAAAAAAAAAAAAATTAGGCCTATACGAGCATCATCCGTTCATCGCTGTTTAAAATCGATAATTATTGAAATAATGAGATCAAAATAATTGACAGGGGTGTCACTCAGTGTAAATCTTTTAACAAAAGTTATGGCTAGGTCTTCAGTATTTGAATACATATTGCTTAATGCAGTAATTACAAATTGCAATGCTGGCTGACAATTTCACACTCTGTTGACCTCTTAGTCCGTAAAAGGCGTAACAAGGGCTGTGGCTGAAGGTTGGAAAAAGACAATTAGGCAGTTCACCCCCTTTGTTTCGCGGGGGGAGGGGGGGTAATAGGAACCCCTTCCTTGGCTAAAGCTATGAGCACGATGGATCTATGAACATTTCGGGCAAGGCAGTACCTAAACTAAGCTACGGTCGTACACATGGGCTCCTACCTGTCCTCAGGTGGGTATTACGTCCCTTTGTTTGTACGGCGGCGTGACTGTCAATCATCTGTTCCAGTCATATCGCACTCTGAGTGTACGTACAGGTGTGGGCGGGGCCTACGCATGTCAATACACAACTATTTGTGTCAAGTTTTGCGAGACGAGAGGAGGTCGCTGCTGTTTTATCCACGTTTAACGCGTACGCAGTCAAAATTACTTTGACTGTTTCACTGTGGTGTTTTAAGATTGCTTAGTTTACCTGTGCGTTGATTTGAAGTTGTGAAATAAAAGCCAGATTAAATGAAAAAGAGCAAAATAGTTTGTTGTGTATTGTATTCACGATTTGATGACGTCACCATTTCCAGCCACATGCGCCCAGACCTAAACCAGTCCTCATTTTATGTTATACTTGAGCGTGAGAAATTAACAAAGAAAATCTACAAATTGGAGGGCAAAATCGGTTTGATTGTTGCACGTTGATAGGGATCGACTTAGGTAAGTGTCGAAGCTCTCATCTGCTGGGTGTTTTTGGGGTGGAATCACGTGTTTAGATGACAAATTTATTCATCCATCGGATTCATTTCATCTCGCTACTTTGTTCCTTCATCTTATAGATTTTCTAGGTTACCAAGCAGGTGCGTTTTACACCTCTTCTCGACCCTTAATCGGCCTAGACCCCTCAAAATTCTTCCCTCAGAGGCTGTAGGAAGGTTAGAGGAACCTCTGTGTTGAATTTTGATGCACTGCATGCCCATTTTACCGGCAAATTTCGAGAATTACTTTACGTGTTTTCCATCTTGTAGCAATCGTGTACTTAAAATTATTGACTATTTATCCCTCCCGGCCGCCATTTTTATCTACCGCTTCTCGTAGCTTTTCCTTTGTTCGTTTTTACTGGACTTTCTCACTATTTCCACCTCTGAAAACTTACTACCAGGGTTTATACAGGGTCGGGGCCCCCACAGCTCAAAGTTAGTGTAGAATCACGGCGGCAAATTCAAGATTTTTAAAAATCCGGAGGTTTTATTTCTCATCCCTAATTTATTCATCTCGTCGAAGAAAGGTTGCCTTTTATAATGCATGACCTAGAAGCGAGAGGATACATATGGATCGGCGGCGGCTGGAAGATTAACAGTTGCAGGGTGAATTTGAAGACATTTTGGTTCAAAATATCTGCATTTTTTACTCGTGGAGGGTTTGTTTTGAAGAGTCTACTGGTGTGCTGGTAGAGCAATCTGTGGATTAAACTTGGGATGTCAGTCATGGTTTTACATCAAAATGAAACATTTATCAAACTGTGTTTACATTAATTTGTGAGAGCAGTGTATTTCTTGTGGAGGTATTGACAGAAGAGTCAGAGACTGTACTCGGCTGGCCTTGGTAACTTTCAGGCAGCGGAGTTATTTTACCATGCCTAGCTCAGTTGTTGGGTCAAGATTTTAAAAATTTTGCTCTGTGTTAAAGTCAGCATCTGTTACAGATTGCCCTGACTTGTAGACCCGAATGTGACAACTTTGTTGCTTGCCTTAGATGTTTTTCCTTTTTCCCCCCATTTGATTTTAAATTTTATTAAAAACCCTTATTCCCAAGAATTTTTTGTCACAGCTGCAAGTGCCGACAATTATGAATTAGTTATACATACACCTTGCAGTCAGCTGTGTTGTTAAGCTAACCTAAAGCTTGTGTCTGGTGAAATAATGTTAATTTCCTTTCATATTTTCATAATATTGGATAAAGAATATGTACTATAGCTGATACATATAGCATTTATTTTTTCTAGGCCCATATACCAGCATTCGGTGCTTAAAAAATCTAAAACCCGATAACTTATGTGGATGAACTGGTGAACATTAAAATCATTTTTCTGTCTAGTGCCTTGCACAAAATTTTATAAATAAGAGACTGTTGTCTTATTGTAACTGTAAAAAGATTACTTCTGGTTGACCTGTCTGAGCTAAGGGGCTTTGGTTAGTGGACTGTTAGAATTTTCAACCAAATTTGCCGCTTTAACTCACTGGAAAATGTTCAACTAATGGAAGAGTACATCTAATTCAAACAATAATAGAGGACACAAGAAAACTCTCATATCATCAGGCCAGTATATAGCCAGCAATTTCTAAGGGGAGGAGGGGTTTTCTATTTCTGAAAAAGTGGACCTTTTGCCATGAAACCTTTGTGTACCTAGATCAAATTTTACCCGGGCAGAATTTTTCCTGACAAAGTGGGCAGTGTGTGTGAACCCCCAAACCTCCACAGCTACAGGCCTGGTCATATTTACATGAAGTCCCAAAATATTTTTTCAGCAAAATGAAATATGAAGTTAATTATTTTTAGTCTATTTTTTTCAAATTGATTTAAATCTCAGCTATAAGCAAATATTTTGTACACTTTGTTTATATTGTTTTCTGGACAGGTTGGAGTAACATAAAAACTGTATGTTTTTCAGTAAAAGTTTTCGTCTGAATAAAAATGTTATTATGGATATTAAATAGCCTGTTTAAACTTAAACTAAATATAATAGTTATAGATATAATACAATGGCATGTTATCAATGTATTATAGCAATGTATTATAGATATAATATAGTACATTGATAACATGTCATTTATTACTGCTAAGATCTATACTAATACCTTTTAGAAAAAATAAATCCTTGAAGTTAAGTGAGATAAATCTCTTTCTTTTTACCTTATGCAACGTTTTTAATTTCATGTCTGTGCGTTTTATCAGTTATATCTAGCCTCTGCAAGGCATCTTATTAAGTTCTTAACTGTATATCGTTTTTTTTTTTTTTTTTTTGGCTGACACTCTAATAAACTTCTTGAATTTTACATTATATGACAGTTGTTGAAATGTGAGCCCTGAGTACTAGTAAGCGCATGGAAATGTTTTGTCACTCGTCAAGGTAGACATCAGAAAGTAGCCCTATACTCACTCAGCGGCTTAAAAATTACTTGCCAGTGTGGGAAGTGCTCGATGGGCCGGTTTCACTGAAGCTTTTGACTGAAAAACCATAAATTTTAGCCTGCTTTTTGACCTATCCTCTGTCNATATAGTACATTGATAACATGTCATTTATTACTGCTAAGATCTATACTAATACCTTTTAGAAAAAATAAATCCTTGAAGTTAAGTGAGATAAATCTCTTTCTTTTTACCTTATGCAACGTTTTTAATTTCATGTCTGTGCGTTTTATCAGTTATATCTAGCCTCTGCAAGGCATCTTATTAAGTTCTTAACTGTATATCTTTTTTTTTTTTTTTTTTATGGCTGACACTCTAATAAACTTCTTGAATTTTACATTATATGACAGTTGTTGAAATGTGAGCCCTGAGTACTAGTAAGCGCATGGAAATGTTTTGTCACTCGTCAAGGTAGACATCAGAAAGTAGCCCTATACTCACTCAGCGGCTTAAAAATTACTTGCCAGTGTGGGAAGTGCTCGATGGGCCGGTTTCACTGAAGCTTTTGACTGAAAAACCATAAATTTTAGCCTGCTTTTTGACCTATCCTCTGTCATGGCCACACAGAGAATATTTCCACCAATTATTCACAATCATGTATATATTTGCTGGCTATTCCCTATGCCAGCTATGCATACTCTGACAAGAGTTTTTGCACAGGACGACACCATAACTAGCCTGGCCACACAGTTAATATTTTCACCAGGTATTCACAATCTATATATTTTTCTGGCTATTCCTAATGCTAGCTATAAGCATACTCCGACAAGAGTTTTTGCACATAACTATACCACAACTAGGCTTCTTTTGTAGAGGGGATCTTTTGCTACTTTAATTTGGTGTACACACCACTAAGCATTTGTCCTAAATTATAGTATTAGTAACTCAAAAATTTCAATCCAAGACCATTGCATTGTCAGCTCTGAAATCTCAGCATCAGTTAGTGAATGATTGTTTATTTAATCTGCAACCTGTGAGCCAGTTTATTAATTTGTAATGCAGGTCTAGATGCAAATGAACTATAGCAGAGCATAAATGAAATAAAGTTGGAGATGAATATTTATGAAACTGACAGATATTACTGAAACTTAAAAACTGGTGCATTTTCCAGATTGATTATGATATACAAAGGGGAGGGGGAGGAAGGAAAGACTGAACATTTACCGTCACCAGCAAAATTCATGTACTTTCTTTGCTAGACCCTTATAACTAATTGAAGGAGAAGAAAAAGAAAACATTCATAATTTATCATGCACCTTTACAGGTGGAGTTGTACCAGCATAAAAACAACTACTAGTAACTCATTAGAAGTAGGCTAGTGTTAATTTCTTTCTCAGTCTGTGAAAAAGCAAGTTGAATGGTATTAACATGATCTCTAGCATTTTCACTTCATTAAAAGTGAAGTGATTTTATCACTCTAAAAAGCCACAATATGTTATTGAGACATAAAAAACGGGCCTTTAACCCCTCCCCAGTAGCCCCTGGTTGTTATTATGAGTGAAAATTTATTACCCAGCAATTTTGCTGTCATAAAATGTCCAGTGATCTAAATATCCAATATTTTCACAACAGAACATCTTAATATCAGACAAAGGAGCCACACAGTTTGATTCATCAGTTTCTTATCACGGCATCATCTAGAATGTTTCACAATCAATGCAGAAATGTGCCTAGTCCCTGTTGGGTTTTCATTCATAAGTGGCCCCAGTGGATGCTCTGGCTTCCTTTACTTCTGCCTGAGTTTGACTGGAGCTGAACTGATCTAAGTGACAACGGCAGTGAGGATGAATTGTAATCAAGCTTTCGTGGGGCCAAAATACAGTCCATTTTGTCACAAAGACTGAACAGCCATGCTAGTATATATATCTTTTTGTTTTTTTATTCAATTAAAAAGAAAGACTGCTGAGAAAATGCTAAAAATACTTCTTTTGTTTTCTTTTTCAGACAAATTATGTTCTATTCATAGTTTGAATTAAGTTAATTGTCACCTTACTGTGAATCAGTCCACTATTAAAACAAAGCCATTTCTCTAGTTCAGTTATGACAGCATTTCTTATATTATCTCTGTTGAATGTATTGATTGTTCTTCTACACATAAGTCAGCAGCTTCGTGTCTTTGTGGTCAGTGTTTTAAGACACTATTGGACATGTGTCTTGTCATGTGTCGGATCCAGTGATTGCAATCAAGATCCAGTGATTGTAATCAAGATCCAGTGATTGCAATCAGTTGTCACAAATGACATCACATGAAGTGCTGAGGTTGGCTGGCATGGCACCAAGTTAAGTCGGCATAAGTGAAATGTAAGTGCGCCTCAGTCTTGTGTATGGCAATAATGTCAACATGTTTTAAGAGATACTTCAGCGTATGTCTACAGCATTTAATGCTTTCATGGGTGCTGTGGAAAGTCTGATACTTTGTTCACATGTGAGTCAGGGAATTCAATGAGAATAACAATTGTGTCATTGACGCTTACCTCACTGTTGTTTTGCTGAGATGAGAACTAATGGGGATTTTTTTCAGGTGGATAATTTTGTAAACACGAGAGTAAGATTAGAGAGGCATAAAGTATAATAGAAAAAGTTCATTGTAAAGTTCCTTTTGTGTTATAAGAACTGGAAAATAACTAGAAAGCCTGAAAATAAGATACCTCTTGAAGCAACGTGTCAGTGAGGAGTTTTTAAAGATGAAGATACTTAGAACACTCATATCTGGATTAGAATTCTTAGTTTTTTGGTGAATACATGAAGACATGAAAACATCCAGAATGAAGATGGATTACATGTTGTATGTGGGAATGGAGTAGAAACTTAAGAGTCCCTTTTTTAATGGAGTTAGAATTCTCAAAAAAAAAAAAAATAAATAAATAAAATAAAATAAAATAAAATAAAATAAATAAATAAATAAATAAATAAATAAATAAATAAAAATAATAATAAAATAAATAAATGAATAAAAAAGTAAGTTTTTGCAGTAAATGTTGAGTGAATGTAGATTTGCTGGTAGATAAAATATGTACGTACTCGGTTTCTGAATTGAGAGACCAACACATAACTGGCTGAACTCTCTGCTCCATTAGTTATATTAAGAATAAATACAGTAAAAATAAAAAATGATATAGGATTGTATCAATGTGTATTATTAGAAGTAACAAAATTACTTATCTTGGCATAAGTTTTTAGAAAGTGAATGTCTGTAGACTGGAAATATAAAATTGGTGCCTGTGTTGTAGTCAGTAAAACCACTCCAGAGATGAAGGCTTGTATTAATAAATAGGGTCTCTTTTTTGTATCTCCGTTGGTGGTATTTAGGTCTGTCATACTTTTATAATGTACTTTTTCAAAGGCCTCCATGATCTGCAATATCTTATCCTTGGTAAAATATGCAAAGGTCCCCATAAATGCCCATCAAAACATGTTGTTACAGTAAAGATAGATATAAAAATAGCTTTGACTAGAATGTTGAGAATGTTTGAAAATATATAATATAATATAAGCTAATTTTTCCTGTGTACTCTATTGGTCAATAATTTAGTGATAGAAAAGATGTAGGGGTTAAAGCAAAACAGAAATATGAGTCTGATGGTCTGCAGATGTAATTTTCATTTGAGATAGGAGAAGAGAGCTTAATTTAAAATCTTTTTATCCAGCAGTGTAAGGTAGTGACTCCCATGCTTCCATGTGTTCAATGGGAAAAGTTGTGAATTTTACAGATACTGTATTTTTTAAAGTCATAAAGTCTTAAAATTAGAATATTTTTTATTGAGTGGTAACAACAAAACTGAAAAGCAGGCTACCTTATTGTTCAGTTTTACGCAGAAATAAGGTTCTTAAGTAACATAACTGAAAAATTGATAATTTTTTCCCTTTGAAAAGATCGTAGTCAATAGCTTAGTGTTTAACTGTTAATTCAGCAAAAAATACCAGTGTTGTTAGCTCTCCAGCTGCGCCTTGAGTCTCTCTTTCTTCTTGGCCAAAACTGACCGCTGACTACAAAAGTAGGTCACTCACTATCAAGTAAATTACACCGAATGACCATACATATGCCAGTCTGGACATTACTGTCTGGACAGTTGCCTATTACTTTTCATGTTAAATAAGAGAGGCAAGTGATGGCTTGAGTTATTTATATAAATATATTTCATTGGGACTTTGCAACAGCATGTTTTTACTGTGTAGGAAAAGTAAGGACATTTGTTTATGAGTAATTGATGGTTAGATTTTTGGTCCTGCTGTTAGTTTGACATTTTGAAATAAAAATTGATTAGATGAAATTAACAAGAATTGATAAGAAAAGAAAAAGCAGGTAACTGAGGTTTTTGCTTACAAAAAGGTAACTTGAAGGATCATCTTTGCACAGAGTCAGAGTATTATTTTAGTATTATATCAGGTGTTCAAGTGCTTTTTTCTCCTTTTCCCCCCAGGTCGTTCCTTCCATGTAGTGGTATGGATCCCGGGAAATCATCAAACTCCCAAAGTCCTGGGCGAGGCATGTTTGACGCTGCCAATCTTATCAGTAAGTACATCTGGTATTTACAAACTTCATTTGTTTTTTTTTTATTTTAGGAATTTTATATTTTACATTTTTGTCTTTCTTGACTTTAGATAAGTCTTGTGTTAAGAATCAATTTTATACTAATCAAGTGTAAACAGTATCCTTACATTCCATTATTATGGCTGTGATGATTGATTCTGGAAACTTGTAAAAATTATAGACACTCAATGATAAATGATGAGGGGTGATATTCATTGCTCCGAGTGTCAGGAAACCAATTAAAATTGACAGAAGTGCTAATTGACAATTATAACAATGTAATTAACCCAGGTAAAGCGGCTACATAGGAAACATCTCCAGGGTTGTGGGCTGAGGAAAATGTCTTTGGAGGGGGGGGGGGGGGGGGGAGAGAAGGGGGAGGGGTGGCATTTGTAGGGCTTAAATAATTTTTAAGGAAGTACTCCTTAGTACTCTTCTAGACACTGACTGGAGAAAAAGTAAGAGGCTTTTGATGGACTAGGAGAAAAGAATTGGGTAGCATTTTGTAAAGAACTCCTTCCCTCCCACTATATTTTTTTTCCAAAAATCTCTGTGGTTGAGGGAGGGTGGGTTGGGGTGTCTGTTTTTCTGAACCTTCATGTCTCTCCTTTTCCAGCATTGAACTAATGGAAATTTGCAAGACTGCTGTTTTCTCTCCTATAAAATGAGGGAAAGAGATAAAAATGGATATTCTCTAAGATGCAGCTAATGTATCATATATCTGACTCATTGCCATAATTTTCTGCCTCACTGTTTATAACATCTGCTCTCTTTTTAGTGGCTCTCTTAATATTTTAGTAATTAAAAAGCACATCATTTTGATTAAAATTCATTTCTCAAGGTTTTTCCTCATAACATTTGCTGGTATATCCACAGTGTCTATACAGGTATCATCTTTGCTCTTGTGAGTTGATGCAAAGGTCAGGTTAACATGATTTTTTATAGAACAGTAAATTATACTTATTCAAATGAGAATGCTGAGGGAGATCTATATTGCACAGAAAGAAAGCAATAAATATCCATTCAAATATATTTCAGGAAATATGAAACAATGCACTTTGGTATTTCTCTCTAGATTGTACTATTTGAAACTTTGGTGGTATTTTGTCAGGTTTTGTGGCAAGACAAATGGACTTTAGATATATCTTTAAGTATTGTAGTAAATGAATTTGTTTTTGGAGTCTGAGGGTAATGTTAAGAGTGGCAAGGCAACTTAGAAGAGGGGTTCAAGTCATGTCAGTGTGTTAAGGTCCTTTTCAGGACTATCTTAAGTGTTTAAGGGCGTATTCCCAGACATTTAGATCGATCTATCCCCGTGAGGAGTCTCACTAGATTACTGTCAGATAATCCGGCTTAAATGTCCGTCCTGCCTACTACAAGCTGTAAGGGGGTAATTAACTTTCGTGCCCGCTCGGCTGACAGCTATTTAGCGTGAACCCCCAAGGAGTTAGGTCGATCTAGTTTGGATCGATCTAATCTCTGGGAATGGGGTCTAAAACAGTTTTAAGTCTATCCCCAGAAAGTTACTAGTAAGTAGATCCAGCCTGACTGTGACCCTTGGAAATAAAATTATAGTTAAGGGGAGGAGGTTATGAAATTCGAGGGTGCTGATATAAGGTGATACACAGGGAGACGACACACTCAGAGATTTTCTTCCAAAATTCATGGCCACCAGATCTGCAAATACTTCATACTTACTATCTTGGGCAAAAACTTCTATATAATTGATGTATTTAAAATAATTCACCCCCCCCCCCCCCCCACCCCTACGAGCAACTATTGGTGTAGATTGATATCAAAATCTTTTGGATATGACATGATGAATCATGCACACCATGGTAAAAAGTCAGTACCACCATGCACAATAATGGCGGATCAGTTGTCTGGTCATTAGATTGGTCAAAGTGAAACAGGTGTTTGTGACCATATGGTTTGTGTAGGTTCTGGGTTAATTAATTTATAAAAAATATAAGTGCAGTCTGAGACATCTGTGTAACCATGTGGTCAAATATATGTATAGAAATCAGGACTGTGAAAATTGCGATTTTTCTGCTTGGAAACATTAATTGAAGATACAGATACATTTAAAATGACATATCAGGCAAATATAAGTTCTAATAAGGATATTAGTTAGTGCTTCTTGTTGTAAGTAAGATTTATTAAACACACTATATGAAAAGTGCGACAGAAATGCTGAAAATTTTGCTGTGGAACTTTCAAAGGCATCAAAAAGTGGACAGTGAGTTACATTCCATCTTCTACTTACTAGAAAACCCTAGACTTCTTTATTGATTTCTGTGCCTTAAAGCTGAAGCAGAACAAGCAGAAATTTGCCAAATGACAGCCTGAAAATGATGTCCAAGATCTAAATTACTCAGATGAAGCGAGAACACGCTATCTTTTTTCTTCTGATACAGTAAGTGGGGTGGCCTTATGTTTTATGAAGTATGAAATTGTTTCCTGAAGCATAGTTGCAGAATACTTAACTCCACAAGAAGTTATTTAATACAGTAAAGTACTTTTACAATAACAGAATAAGCACATATTGTGGATATTTATTTGCAATGTTTAGAAAACGCTTAATTGTCACTAGGGTATAAAGAAAATGTAGCAAATATGGAAAGGGGTTGCTAACATTGGCTCACTATGGTAGCACTGCTGCCATCTAGTGATGCTTTTTTCTGCAGGTATTGCTCTCAAATGGACCAGAATTTTGTAGCCAAATTTGTAATGAGAGTCAAAAATTTTGGTATTTTTTTTCTCTGAGAATTGACTATTTTTTTAGACATACCTAGTGGGGAAAGTTAAATAAAGAATTTCAGTTTATTATATAGATAATTAATTTGGTCAAAATAATCTCACAGTAATCATTTGGAGTGAGTCCTAAGTGCTATAAATAATGATGCTTCTGTTGGAAATAATCCTTTGAATTTTACTTATAAATTGAGTTATTTGTCTTACGTTTGTGAATAAGAGGAAATCTGTCAGCTTTGCGAATTTTTGTGGCCATCTTTTTTTCAGACCCACCACCAAACACTGCTTGTTATGTAAGGCAAATCATAATACCATGTTGGTAAAAAAAAAATCATAAGTAAAAAGAAGTACCTGTAACACTAACAGAGTTACTATTAAGATTATTTGAGAAAGCTTCTGAAAGGAATCATTTTAAGCAAAGTTTTATTTTTAAATATTATTTAAATAATAATAACAATAACAATAATATGAAGTTAAAATTGTAAATAGACAAAATTCAATGAATCATGGTATTGAAACAGAGTACACAGTCATGAAAACTTCTGAAATTGTTTTTTTAGGGATCATTATCAAATGTATAAAAATCTGTGCAAAAGATGTGACCACTACTCCTCCATTGTGATGGCTTCAACTATTGATTCCTCAGACGCTAAACATCACATATTACATCAACGAGGGAGTAATTTTAGGAGTTATTTTAGATAATAGTGACTTAAGCAGATCTGTTTCGANTTTTTTTTTTTAGGGGTCATTATCAAATGTATAAAAATCTGCGCAAAAGATGTGACCACTACTCCTCGATTGTGATGGCTTCAACTATTGATTCCTCAGATGCTAAACATCACATATTACATCAACGAGGGAGTAATTTTAGGAGTTATTTTAGATAATAGTGACTTAAGCAGATCTGTTTCGAACATCAGATATCATCCTATGGCATCGCTGGAGTTAGAATTCTTAATTATTGTATATTGTTAGTATTTACTGGTAAAGGTGTGTTCTTAGACTTGCCGATGAAATAAGATAATTTTGTATTATTTGTGGACGTACATTATTATTTTATCATTGGCATCTCTGGATTACTAGTATTTTGAATTGGTACTGATAGACACAGATGGTGCTCAGTGTTAGAGAGTTCAATCACTAGTAGAACTAAGTAGAACGTGGGAATTGAAGCCTCTATTCATATTTCAAGGAAATAGAAAATAAAAGTCTAAAATGCTGTCTGATAGGATGTATTAAGGCACTGACCAGAAAAAAAGGCGTTTTCATTGACTAGAAGTCCCAATATTCCACTGGAGTGGACTGCTGTTATTTATCATGGGTTACTGAGTATAAGAGTGCTTAACATTTGCTGTACCATAACAAAGGACCATTTTCCAGTGAAGAATTCATACCTCTTATATTTAAACTGTGCTTATAATGATGCCAGCTGATGGCACTACAATGTTGTGATTGTGATTGTGTTTCAGGCCCATTCAGCACAGCTACCACATCATCTTCCTTTGTCCCTCTCTCCAGCATCCCCAGTGCTTTCTCCATGTTTGGTCGCCACCCTGTGTTCCCACCGCCCTTTGGAGGACTAGGTGTATTGAGCCCAGGGATTGGTCCAGGAATTGGACCAATGACAGGTAAGTTTAGAAACTTCTGTGTTATATACCCTCTCCTCCCCCTCCCCACCACCACCAGATTAAAAATTATTTAAAGATTCTGCATTAATAATAACCTGTCTAACTGTTTTGAAGTGCTGACTGGTATTCATGCTTAAAGCTTAAACGTATTGAAAAAGAAAAGAAGAAGAAGAAAAAAAATTCAAGCACATGCGCGAGGATGCATATCTTGTAGATGACAATTTATTTAAATATTCCATTTTTGGCAAGAGCAGTAGATGAATAACAGTAAGCCTTCTGGTTAATCTAGCTGTAGCAGAATATGACAAAGTCCTTCAACCAGTTTTGTAACAGCTAGAAAGCCTCTGATAGAAATTAAATTATGTTAAGGATCATGCTAGTGTTACAATCTATCATACTTGATTAATTAACCCTTTTGATGTTATGTCAAATGCCGATATTTCATTTATTTTAAAACAAATGAACTTTCTGTGTTACTAACTTGACAGCAGGCATACTTCATCACAAATCAGACAGTAGAGCTACAAAATGTTTTCAGTAATTACTGAAAACATTTATTTAAGTATGATTAAGTTTAGTGAAACTAAAACCTATATGCCAGTATAACAGGTGGTTGGTAAGATTTCTGAACTGGTTGTCACAGGATTCATAATCTTGATGACAGAAATTCATATTTTTGGTCATTTTGTGTATAAATACATTTTATGTCTTTTTTGATCTAACAAATTTGATCTTGAGCCTAATTTCATGTCACAGACTCATTGTGCTGTTTTTTTCTTTTTTTCATTCATTCTTTCTTTTTTGCCTGCTTCTGCTGATTGCACATATTCAATTATTGTATCAATCGCTACCTGCATTAAAATTCCTAAACTGGGTGTTTTTTAAAGTTGTTTTTAAAAAATCCCATTACGTGTCTGTTTTGTTAAATGAAAGTAAAGTTTGGAATTTCATATGAAGTGGTCTTTAAAAGGTCAAATAGCATCACCTGGAAAACAATAACCTAAGATTAAAAGAATAAACACGTGTATATAAAGTTTAATCCACATTGTGTGACTTTTAAGATCTTTTCTGAAACCTGTACCAGGAAAAATTTTCACAGGGAGTGGCGGCTGTATGCCTTGTAAATTATTCTGATAAAAAAATTAAGCTTTTTTTTTTTTAAATCAGTGGACATTAACATTAATTTTATTTTTTCAATATACTTTGTGCAGCTGCAGTGGATATAACTGTTTAGGGCTTGTGCAATATGCATGGCTGACATTTCAGATGCTAAACTTTCATATTTTATGCTTACATGCAATATTTATGATATGCCACATAGGCAAATGCGTAGGCATTTTATTTACATTTATGATATGCCACATAGGAAAACACATGGATTGCATTCAGATCACACATTGTACTAGCTGGGTCTGTCCAACTCTGCAGGGGATTGTCAATAAAGTGAAATCAGTGGCATTAGCTGACATACATCCTAGGGGGAAATTAACTTTTGTGTGCTCATTAAGCCGATTCAACTGATTGCACTTCAGGGACAATCCCCCTCCCCCCCAGAGTTAGACTGATTTAGCTAGTACGATGTGTGAATCTGAATGTGTCCATAAACACTTTCACCGTTAATTGAGGAAGCATAGAATAAGGGCGAATTCAGATTTCGACATTGTACCAGCTAGATCAGTCCGACTCTGCAGGGATTCTCATGTAATCAACTTTAAGACTGGGTTCCCATACCTAGATCATACCTAATCTAACAAGTTTATTTCCTATTGGGACTTCAAAAGTTTATTTCCCCCTTTTCTTAAGAATACTGTGCAATTAACCACCATGCACATAGGCAATGCATAAGACTTTGGCGATAACATGATAATTCTGATCCATCCCTAATGACTGATGACTGCCCCCTTCCAAGATATCATTGAATATTATATTTAACCAAATAGTATTTTACTTGGGGTAAATGGATAGTGTGGTGACAACAGTTATGTCATACAGATTTTTCTGTAAAGCAAGTCGGCAATGAGTTTTCCTGTGTCACCAACAAATGAAATGTCTCCATAATTTTTCCATTTTGCACATATGAAGTGATAACCATCACAGGCTGTATCATTCATGGGATGTACAATGTGAAATGCATCAAAAACTTCCACACCTAGTTTCTTCATTTTCGGTCCCAAAATTTCATTGGTTGCTGATTTCATAAAATAATTGCTATCTTTTCTCCATTCTCCGCCTGTCTGTATGTTAAAGTAGATGAGACGAACCTTTGCCTGTTTGGGATTTCGCTTAATACGGATTATGGCATCGAAGATAATTTTGCTGTGATATAGAATGAAGTCCCTTGCATTTTTACGAGTCAGGTCCCATTGGCCTATGTCAAGAACTATGACATCGGATGCGGACCATGTAGATCGTGACATCAGATGCTTTTGGAGATTTGCAGCAGCAACATCTGGATAATTCCCCCACATTGCTGCAATGTTTTTATTGTAGAAAAAAAGTTCATCTTCAGCACTAATCAAGGCGTATGGAAATTTCATACCGAGTAAATGCATTAAGTAAAGACTAAGGTATCTTATGTGAGAGTCCCCTATGAAAGAGATGCTGGACTTATTTTTTTGACAGCTTACCAGTTCAGTTGGAGTCAAAAAAGGCAGCAAAAGGCCTGTTTGGGACCCCCATCGCCACGTACCATTAACTTTCCACCAGCGTCCATGGACATACTCTGTTAAATTCTCACTATATGTGGCATCCTTAATGTTCAGTCTCTCCTTGGATCTTGGACATACATTGTTATATATACTTAGTGTTTTTTCTAATCTCCCTGGCCATAGGATACTCACATATTCATGATGCCTATACCCCTCAAAGTTAACAAACTCCAAGAAGACAGTGATGTTGACACATGAATGTATCCTTGGACAGTGAGCAGCGTAGGTGCCGTTGAAGTAGTCTTGGACAGGACACCACATCTTCTCTCCACCCATTATTGTGATTCTGAATCCACTTCCCCCAGTGGACAGTGTTTCTTGGCCATTGTGAACAAATTCAGTGATGTTCAAGATGACAGAATCTGGATTGGGTAGTTTTCGGATTAACTGTACTTGATGATGGTACTGCTTGGCATCAGACTTGTACTTGGAATAATCCAAAGGAGAAGTTGTTATATCTGGTTCTTTTGTGGAGTTTGTTATGGTCCAGTAATGGTAAAGTTGCAACATTTCTGTTGGACCAAAACGTATGGGCTCTTCTATGAATCTGTCCTGTGGCTTATTTACATCAGTAGGTATAGAGGCGTTCTTGTGTTTTGCCAGGAACATCATACAAAATACAACAGCAACAATCAGGAGAACTTTGCGGTAAAAAATATATTTAAGCAACCTATGAGTACTCTTTTTTGCAGTATGCATCTGTATATTCATCTTCATCTTACCATCAAGTCTTGATAAAAGAAAACAACATTTGAAGCCACCCAGAAAATGCATTTGGCCACACTCTGTCTTCATGAATATTCATATTCCCCTCTGTGTTACCAGCATCATATTATTTATTCATTATTTATGTACACGTATGTGTATAGATAAGACTTGATCTTTCTAATGGGGGAAAAATTGTGAATTTTACAGATACTGTATTTTTTATTGTAATAAATTCTTAAAACATTAGAATTGAGTGTTAATAACAAAACTGAAAAGCAGGCTACCCTTTGGTTTTATTCTTGAGAATAAAATCACCATATCTAGAGATATAATTTTTATGACCCCTAAATAATGTTGCTGAGGGATTGGTCCCTTTTCCCAACTGAAAATTTTGAGTCATTACACTATTAAAATAGAAGTAGAGAACCCGACTTATCCAGTTGTCTCATCAACCTTTATTTGGATTCTTAATAATTTGTAAAACCATTGGTCCAGGATGATTTCATTATCAGAGTTCACTGGAGTTAGTGAAAAGTGCGGTAAATGGATGTTTAAGTTCATGCAGCTGTCTTTTTTTGCTGATAAGACTATAAGTAAATACTTTTTATTTCTATGTGTACCCTTAAAATATGTGATTTAACTGCATCATGCTAAATAAGTCATTTCAGGCACTGATTGATACAAACTATTTTCAGGCACTTGTCTGTTTAACTTGCCTGTGATCAATATTTGGGATGTAGTAATAGGATAATTGTCACTGTAGGTAATAAACAGCTGGTATATGATAAGTGTGTATAAATTGTTTTTTGACATAAACTCTCTTCTGGCACTTGTTTGTTTAACTTGCCCGTGAACAATTTTTGGGATGTAGTAATGGGATATTGCTATTGTATATAATAAACAGCTGGTATATGATAAGTGTGTATAAATTGTTTTTTGGTAGGAGTTAAGTCATACAGATTTTTCTGTAAAGTAACTGGGCAATGACTTTACCTGTATCACCAACAAATGTTACAGGGCCATGCCTTTTCTTTTTTTGGACACAAGTAGTGAACAAGAGCGCATATTGTATCAGTCATAGGATATACAATGTGGAATGCATACACTTATTATCATTTACGAGGCCTGTATTTACCTTTTATCACCAAGGTTTCCACTGCCTGAAACTGTCGAAAAAAAAATCAAAATCTGTAAACCCATTTTTGAGCTCATATCACTTCAATTACTTAACCCCATAGAGCCCGTCACCGCATATGTGCGGTTCAATTATCGTTTACCCCAAACGCCTAGAACCGCATATGTGCGTATCTTGGAAAGATCGGCTTCTGTACTCTTTTATATAGTTAGTCATGAAATGATATATAGTTTAACATCCGGGTATGTTTCTTGTCTCTCATTGCCACCATTTTTAAAGGCGATAGAAATATATATGAGCGAGAAAACGGCGATTTTCAAGACTTAATTGGAGAAAGTAAAATCAAGATGGCGGCTCCTCGCTACGGTAGGGATCTGCGAAGGGATACTGTTATTGAAATGATTGAAAACATGGACTTTGATGAGAAGTTTTCGTGTGACAGTGACATAGACAGTGACGATAATATTCATTTATGATATAAAGGACGATAGAAATATATGTGAGCGAGAAATGGGCGATTTTCTAGACTTAGCTGGAGAAAGTAAAGTCAAAATGGCGACTTCTCACTACGGAAGGGGCCTGCGAATGGATACTTGTATTGAAATGATTGAAAACTTCGACACTGATAAGGTGTTTTCGAGTGACAGTGATATATAGACAATGGCAATGATATTCCTTTATTTATGATATAAGTTTTATAGATGTTTTTGTCATAAATGGTGTTAAAATTTGACTTCTATTCAGCTCTGGCCACGAAGTTCAGGTGAGCTGAAAAGCTGGCTCAAGTATACCTGATAGCAAAACGAGCATAACTTGGAAATAAATGAAGGTAACTTGCTGAAATTTCCTGGATTGAAAGTTACTATAATTGACATCATCTCTGTGAATTTTCAGGCAAATGTATGGAGAAATAAAAAATTAATGTGCATAAGATAAATCAACTTTGTTTTATTTCACCCATTACCAAATGAAAATGCAGTTTTTAACCGGCCATAACTCTTGATACTGCATGTTGAATTTCAATATAATTCTATTTTCATTTAGCTTGAAATATTGGCTTTTTAAAAATGTATACTTTGTATGGGTAATAAAGGCAAACAAATAAATTATGGCCAATTTACTGAGGTGACCCGGCTTTTCAAGGCTAGCTCACAGAATTAATTGGGCACCGCAGAACTTTATGGGTCAGCATTAACCGGATCCTATGGGGTTAAACCATTCCCAGGCTCTGTATCATAAAAAAGTGAAAACTCAATAGTGTAATGTTGTATATTTTAAATATGACATTTTTGTTTGGATATGACACACCATGATGTTTTAATGAAAAGAGTTGAAATTTCCTCGGAAATAAAAACTTTTTATATAAAGGTTTAATCATCATTGTGTGACTTTAAAGTTATTTTCTGAAACCAGTACCAGGAAAAATATTCACAGGGAGTGAGTGCTGTATGCCTTGTAGATTATTCTGATAAAAATTTTAGCTGTTAATTGAAGAAAAAAAGGTATTATCAGTTCTATCAAAATGGTAGACATTGACATTTTTTTCAATAAATTTCGTTCAGCTGAAGTGGATATACTGCTCAGGGGATGTGCGTCATGTATGGCTGACATTTCAGGTGCTCAAGTTTCATATTTTATGCTTACGTACAATATTTATGATATGCCACATAGGCAAATGCGTAGGCATATTATTTACATTTATGATATGCCACATAGGAAAACACATAGTCTGCATTCAGATTCACACGTACTAGCTGGGTCGGTCCAACTCTGCAGGGGATTCTCGCTAAAGTGCTGTCAGTGGAATTAGTTTTAATGTCTGACACATTTCCTAGGGGGAAATTAACTATCGTGTGCTGATTCCACTGATTGCACTTTAGGGAGAATGCCTTCCCTCCCCCTGCCAGATTTGAACCGACTTAGCTAGTGTGATTTGTGAATCTGAATGTGTCCATAAACACTTTCACTGATAAAAGAAGTAGCATAGAAGAAGGGAGCATTCAGATTACAACATTGTACCATCCAGATCAATCCGACTCTGCAGAATTCTCGCTAAAGTGCAGTCAATGTAATCGGCTTTAAGACTGGTTTCCCATACCTAGATCGATCTAACTGGATCGATTCATCTCTGAGGGGTTTTTCACTAAATTGCTTTTAGCTTAAGTGGCTTAGATGTCTGGCATGCCTACTGAAGCTACAAAATGAGAAATAATTACCCCCTGGTAGCTTCAATAGGCGTGACAGACATCTAAACTGCTTAAGTTAATTGCTTTGTTCAGTTGACTCTCTTATATAATGTATTAGCCAGGCTGCAAAGTTTTCAGTCTGACAAGACTATAATATAATAATAATAATAAGATTCTTATATGACGCCATACATTCTCAAGGCGCCTTACAATAATGGCTAATATATTAAAATCATTAAAATGACTACAATATTTTAATCTAAAAACACTCATTGGAAACATTTAAAATTTACATTACTAAATATCAGTCTTATTAAAATGCATACATATAAAAAAATCAAAGAGATATAGACAGAATTAAAAATGTGGGTCTTTAAAAGAGATTTAAAATTGTCAAATTCTTCTGTTTTTCTAATAAAATTTGGTAGGGCATTCCACACTTTTGGGGCGTAGATTATAAAAGCACGATCTCCATAACTTTTGAGGCACCCCTTCTCTAAAACAGAATGTTCTAAAATAAGATCATTCTCAGTATTAGAACTTGTGGATCGCCGTGGTAAGTTAAAACAGATAAGATCAGATAAATATAATGGTCCTTGTGAATGGATCACCTTAAAAAATCAATAGGATATAGAGTCTGACAAGCTGCTCAGTGCCCATGTTAATGTAACTGGCCTTAAACACTTATTTGATAATGGCTGTACCTGTCACCATCTTCATTATCCCACCATCCCCATCGTGTCGTGGTCCAGCATTGTTATCTCTGGAGCAAGTTATTTTCCTACTGAGCCTTTAAAAGTAAATATCCCCCTTTTCTTAAGCTTACTGTGCAGATAACTGCCATGCACATAATGTGTCGGAGACATTTAATAATTCATGGACGATGTCAATAATTTCAAGTCATAATTTTTATTATTCTCCATAATACATTGTGTCAATTTTGAAGAGACTGAGTAAGGCTTGTTTACCTGTCGCATTAAGAAGCCAGTGATAAGAAGTGCATGAAGCCATTGGCTGGAGTACGTACTAAAAGTGTGTAGTATTGAATAGGGAATCAGAAGGTACCTGAGCAGGCAACGAGTTCACATTAAACGATTGAAACTGGTCATTCTTGTCAGTGTGGATTTCCTCTGTAGCGTTTAGATGTAACGATTTCGCCCGCGAATCTGGAAGTTTATGCTAACGTGTTATCCTAATTAAAAGTATCCAACGGTGTCCGCATTTCGAGCCTAATTCTAAATTACGTTTGTATCTAAATTTGCGCGGTTCCGGACAACGTTTAGGCCATACACACTAACATGACAATGGAGGTCTCTCTGATCCATCTGGAATGCCTGATGACTGCCCTCTTCCATGATATGAATGGATATTATATTTAGTCAAATGCTGTTTTACGTGGTGTGAATGGATAGTTTGGCGACAGAAATCAAGTCATACAGATTTTTCTGTAAAGCAAGTGGGCAATAAGTTTTCCTGTGCCACCGACAAATGAAACATCCCCATCATTTGTCTTTTTTGCACACATGAAGTGATAACCATCACAGGTTGTATCATTCATGGGATGTACAATGTGGAATGCATCAAAAACTTCCACCCCTAGTTTCTTCATTTTCGGTCCCAAAATTTCATTGGTTGCTGATTTCATAAAATAATTGCTATCTTTTCTCCATTCTCCGGCTGTCTGTATGTTAAAGTAGATGAGACGAACCTTTGCCTGTTTGGGATTTCGCTTAATACGGCTTATGGCATTGAAGATAATTTTGCTATGATTTAGAATGAGGTGCCTTGCATTTCTACGAGCCAGGTCCCATTGACCGAAACCTAAAACTATAACATCAGATGCAGACCATGTAGATCGTGAGTTCAGGTGCTTTTGGAGATTTGCAGCTGCAACATGAGGATAATTCCCCCACATTGCTGCAATGTTTTCATTGTAGAAAAATAGTCCATCTTGAATACCAGTCAAAGCGTATGGATATTTCATACTGAGTAAATGCATTAAGTAAAGACTAAGGTATCTCATGTGAGAGTCCCCAATGAAAGAGATGCTGGATTTATTTTTTTGACAACTAAGCAGTTCAGTTTGGGTCAAAAAAGGCAGCAAAAGGCCTGTTTTGGACCCCCATTGCCACGTACCATTAACTTTCCACCAGCGTCCATGCAGGTACTCTGTTATATTTCCACTATATGGGTAAGCTTCAATGTTCAGTCTCTCCTTGGATTTTGGGCATACATTGTTATATATACTTATTTTTTGCTTTAATCTTCCTGGCCATAAGATGCTAAAATTTTCATGATGTCTGTACCCCTCAAAGTTAACAAACTCCAAGAAGACAGTGATGTTGACACATGTATGTATCCTTGGACAGTGAGCAGTGTAGGTGCCATTGAAGTAGTCTTGGACAGGACACCATATCCTCTCTCCACCCATTATTGTGATTCTGAATCCACTTCCCCCAGTGGACAGTGTACTTTGGCCTTTCTGAACAAATTCATTGATCTTCAAGATGACAGAATCTGGATTGGGTAGTTTTCGGATTAACTGCACTTGATGATGGTACTGCTTGGCATCAGACTTGTACTTGGAATAATCCAAAGGAGAAGTTGTTATATCTGGTTCTTTTGTGAAGTTTGCTATGGTCCAGTAATGGTGAAGTTGCAACATTTCTGTTGGACCAAAACGTGTGGGCTCTTCTATGAATCTGTCCTGTGGCTTATTTACATCAGTTGGTAGAGAGGCGTTCTTTTGTTCTGCTAGGAACATCATCAAAAATACAACAGCAACAATCAGGAGAACTTTGCAGTAAAAAACATATTGAAGTAACCTATGAGTACCCTGTTCTGCAATACACATCTTTACATTCATCTTCATTTTACCATCAAGTCTTGATAAAAGAAAACAACATTTGAAGCCACCCATTAAATTAATTTGATCACAGTCTTTTTTCATGAATATTCATATTTCCTCCTGTGTTGCCAGCATCATATTATTTATTATTAATGGATATATATATATGGATAATACTTGATCTTTCCAATGGGAAAAATTATGGATTTTACATATACTGAATTTTTATTGTAATAAATTCTTAAAACATTCTGATTGAGTGTTAATAACAAAACTGAAAATGAGGCTACCCTTTAGTTTTATTCTCGAGAAGAAAATCACCATATATAGAGATATAATTTTTATGACTCCAAATAAAGTTGCTGAGGGATTGCTACTTTTTCTCAACTGAAAATATTGAGTCATTGCAGTATAAGTATAGGAATAGGAAACCTGACTTACCCAGTTTTCTAATCTTACTACCTGTCTTTGGTTCTTAATAATTTGAAAAACCAATGGATGATTTCATAACCAGAATTCACTCGGATTGGTAAAAGTTGCGGAAAATGAACACTTAAGTTCAGTCAGCTACTTTCTTTGTTTTAAAGACGTTTAGCAAATACTTATTGTTCTCATTGTGTCCTGAAAATATGTCAATAAAGTGAAAGTATTATGCTAAATAAGTCTTTTCAGGCACTGATTGACACATTCTTTTCAGGCACTTGCATGTAAAATTTGCCTGCAAACAATATTTGGGATGTAATAATAGGATATTGCCATTGTAAATAATAAACAGCTGGTATATGATATGTGTGTATAAATTGTTTTTTTGGTAGGACTTAAGTCATACAGATTTTTCTGTAAAGTAGCTGGGCAATGACTTTACCTGTATCACCGACAAATGTTACAGGGCCATGCCTTTTCTTTCTTTTTGGACACAAGTAGTGAACATTATCGCATATTGTATCAGTCATAGGATAAACAATGTGGAATGCATCAAAAACCTCCACACCAAGTTTCTTCATTTCTGTTCCCAGTATTTCATTGGTTGCTGATTTCATGAAATAATTGCTATCTTTTCTCCATGCTCCACCTGCCTGTATGTTAAGGTAGATCAAGCGAAGTTTTGCATGCTTGGGATTTCCCCTTATACCTCTGATGGCATCAAAGATAATTTTGCTGTGTTTTAGAATGAGGTGTCTTGCATTTCTACGAGTCACGTCCCATTGACCGAAACCTAGAACTATGACATCGGATGAAGACCATGTAGATCGTGACTTCAGGTGCTTCTGGAGATTTGCAGCAGCAACATGTGGAAAATTCCCCCACATTGCTGCAATGTTTTCATTGTAGAAAAATAGTGTATCTGTAGTGCCATCGAAGAGATGTGGATTTTTCATCTTGAGTAAATACATTAGATAATAACTTATTGCTCTTATGTGGGAGTCCCCAATGAAAGAGATGCTAGTTTTCTTTTTTTGACAGCTTACCAGTTCAGTTGGAGTCAAAAAAGGCAACAAAAGACCTGTTTTGGACCCCCATCGCCAGGTACCATTAACTTTCCACCAACGTCCATGCAGGTACTCTGTTATATTCCCACTATATGTGTCAGCCTTAATGTTCAGTCTCTTCTTGGATCTTGGACACACATTGCTATATATATTTAGGATTTTTTCTAGTCTACCTGGCCATGCAATTTTATAGTTGTTATGATGCCTATACCCCTCAAACTTGACAAACTCTAAGAAGACAGTGATGTTGACACATGTATGTATTCTTGGACAGTGAGCAGTGTAGGTGCCGTTGAAGTAGTCTTGGACAGGACACCACATCTTCTCTCCACCCATTATTGTGATTCTGAATCCACTTCCCCCAGTGGACAGTGTACTTTGGCCATTCTGAACAAATTCAGTGATCTTCAAGATGACAGAATCTGGATTGGGTAGTTTTCGGATTAACTGTACTTCATGATGGTACTGCTTGGCATCCGAGTTGTACGTTGAATAATTCAAAGGAGAAGTTGTTATATCTGGTTCTTTTGTGAAGTTTGCTATGGTCCAGTAATGGTAAAGTTGCAACATTTCTGTTTGACCAAAACGTGTGGGCTCTTCAATGAATCTGTCTTCCATTTTTTTAAAATTAATAGGCAGCCGAATGGGCTTTTCAGTGAATCTGTCCTCTAGTTTTTTTGAATTAATAGGCAGTCGTATGGGCTCTTCAGTGAAACTGTCCTCTGGTTTCTTAAAATTAATAGGTAGAAAGACATTCTTTTGTTCTGCCTGGAACATCATCCGAAATACAACAGAAACAATCAGGAGAACTTTGAAGTAAAAAATATATTGAAGTAACCTATGACTACAATGCTCTGCAACACGCATCTGTATATTCCTCTTCATCTTACCATCAAGCCTTGCACTAATAAAGCCACTCAAAAATTCAAGATGGTTTTTTGTTCAATACTCTTCTCATACTGTGTCACCAGTATCATATTATTTATTCAAGCTTCTGCTTCAAGGTTAGGATATTAGTCTTTTAGATCTTGATATTGATATTTAATGCACTTAAATATATATATAGGTTTGTTAATTAAGCAATGATACTTTGATCTTGATGACTTCTTTGTTCTACAAAACTTGAGAAAATCAAAGCTTTGGACATACAATGTCAACAAACATTTTTGGGATAAAATGAGGTTTAGATAGCATTTAGAAGTCAGTCTTTTACTGTACAAAAAACGAGAGTGTCCAATTGTATAAGGCAGTCCTTTTAGAAGGGAAAAAAGAAATGTTTGACTAAGTCGATATTTCTTTATACATACAACCGNTTTTTTTAGGGATCATTATCAAATGTATAAAAATCTGTGCAAAAGATGTGACCACTACTCCTCCATTGTGATGGCTTCAACTATTGATTCCTCAGACGCTAAACATCACATATTACATCAACGAGGGAGTAATTTTAGGAGTTATTTTAGATAATAGTGACTTAAGCAGATCTGTTTCGAACATCATATCATCCTATGGCATTGCTGGAGTTAGAATTCTTTATTATTGTATATTGTTAGTATTTACTGGTAAAGGTGTGTTCTTAGACTTGCCGATGAAATAAAATAATTTTGTATTATATCTGGGTGTATGTTATTATTTTATCATTGGCATCTCTGGATTACTAGTATTTTGAATTGGTACTGATAGACACAGATGTTGCTCAGTGTTAGAGAGTTCAATCACTAGTACTGGTATTGTGTTGCTAAGTAGAACATGGGAATTGAAGCCTCTATTCACATTTCAAGGAAATAGAAAATAAAAGTCTAAATGCTGTCTGATAGGATGTATTAAGGCACTGACCAGAAAAAAAAACGTGTTTTCATTGACTAGAAGTCCCAATATTTCACTGGAGTGGACTGCTGTTATTTATTACGGGTTACTGAGTATAAGAGTGCTGAACATTTGCTGTAGCATAACAAAGGACCATTATTATTATTATCTTTTCTTGTAAAACCAGTCCCAGGTTTTCCAGTGAAGCATTCATACTTCTTATATTTAAACTGTGCTTATAATGATGCCAGCTGATGGCACTACAATGTTGTGATTGTGATTGTGTTTCAGGCCCATTCAGCACAGCTACCACATCATCTTCCTTCGTCCCTCTCTCTAGCATCCCCAGTGCTTTCTCCATGTTTGGCCGTCACCCTGTGTTCCCACCGCCCTTTGGAGGACTAGGCGTATTGAGCCCAGGGATTGGTCCAGGAATTGGACCAATGACAGGTAAGTTTAGAAACTTCTGTGTTATATACCCTCTCCTCCCCCTCCCCACCACCACCAGATTAAAAATTATTTAAAGATTCGGCATTAATAATAACCTGTTTTGAAGTGCTGACTGGTATTCATGCTTAAAGCTTATATGTATTGAAAAAGAAAAGAAGAAGAAGAAAAAAAATTCAAGCACATGCGCGAGGATGCATATCTTGTAGATGACAATTTATTTTAATATTCCATTTTTAACAAGAGCAGCAGATGAATAACAGTAAGCCTTCTGGTTGTTCTAGCTGTAGCAGAATATGACAAAGTCCTTCAACCAGTTTTGTAACAGCTAGAAAGCCTCTGATAGAAATTTAATCAATATATAATATGTTAAGGATCATACTAGTGTTACAATCTATCATACTTGATTACTTAACCCTTTTGATGTTATGTCAAATGCCGATATTTCATTTATTTTAAAACAAATGAACTTTCTGTGTTACTAACTTGACAGCAGGCATACTTCATCACAAATCAGACAGTAGAGCTACAAAATGTTTTCAGTAATTACTGAAAACATTTATTTAAGTATGATTAAGTTTAGTGAAACTAAAACCTATATGCCAGTATAACAGGTGGTTGGTAAGATTTCTAAACTGGTTGTCACAGGATTCATAATCTTGATGACAGAAATTCATATTTTTGGTCATTTTGTGTATAAATACATTTTATGTCTTTTTTGATCTAACAAATTTGATCTTGAGCCTAATTTCATGTCACAGACTCATTGTGCTGTTTTTTTCTTTTTTTCATTCTTTCTTTCTTTTTTGCCTGCTTCTGCTGATTGCACATATTCAATTATTGTATCAATCGCTACCTGCATTAAAATTCCTAAACTGGGTGTTTTTTAAAGTTGTTTTAAAAAAATCCCAGTATGTGTCTGTTTTGTTAAATGAAAGTAAAGTTTGGAATTTCATATGAAGTGGTCTTTAAAAGGTCAAATAGCATCACCTGGAAAACAATAACCTAAGATTAAAAGAATGAACACGTGTATATAAAGTTTAATCCTCATTGTATGACTTTTAAAATCTTTTCTGAAACCTGTACCAGGAAAAATATTCACAGGGAGTGGCTGCTGTATGCCTTGTAAATTATTCTGATAAAAAAATTAAGCTTTTTATCATCAGTTTTATCAGTGGACATTAACATTGATTTTATTTTTTCAATATACTTAGTGCAGCTGCAGTGGATATAACTGTTGAGGGCTTGTGCAATATGCATGGCTGACATTTCAGATGCTAAACTATCATATTTTATGCTTACATGCAATATTTATGATATGCCACATAGGCAAATGCGTAGGCATTTTATTTACATTTATGATATGCCACATAGGAAAACACATAGACTGCATTCAGATCACACATCGTACTAGCTGGGTCTGTCCAACTCTGCAGGGGATTGTCAATAAAGTGAAATCAGTGGCATTAGCTGACATACATCCTAGGGGGAAATTAACTTTTGTGTGCTGATTAAGCCGATTCAACTGATTGCACTTCAGGGACAATCCCCCTCCCCCCCAGAGTTAGACTGATTTAGCTAGTACGATGTGTGAATCTGAATGTGTCCATAAACACTTTCACCGTTAATTGAGGACGCATAGAATTAGGGAGAATTCAGATTCCGACATTGTACCAGCTAGATCGATCCGACTCTGCAGGGATTCTCACCAACGAGCAGTCATTGTAATCAGCTTTAATACTGGGTTCCCATACCTAGATCAATCTAACAAGTTTATTTCCTATTGGGACTTCAAAAGTTAATTTCCCCCTTTTCTTAAGAATACTGTGCAATTAACCACCATGCACATAGGCAATGCACAATACTTTGGCGATAACATGATAATTCTGATCCATCCCTAATGACTGATGACTGCCCCTTTCCAAGATATCAGTGAATATTATATATAACCAAGTAGTATTTTACTAGGGGTAAATGGACAACAGTTATGTCATACAGATTTTTCTGTAAAGCAAGTGGGCAATGAGTTTTCCTGTGCCACCGACAAATGAAACATCCCCATCGTTTGTCTTTTTTGCACACATGAAGTGATAACCATCACAGGTTGTATTATTCATGGGATGTACAATGTGGAATGCATCAAAAACTTCCACACCTAGTTTCTTCATTTTCGGTCCCAAAATTTCATTGGTTGCTGATTTCATAAAATAATTGCTATCTTTTCTCCATTCTCCGCCTGTCTGTATGTTAAAGTAGATCAGACGAACCTTTGCCTGTTTGGGATTTCGCTTAATACGGCTTATGGCATTGAAGATAATTTTGCTATGATTTAGAATGAGGTGCCTTGCATTTCTACGAGCCAGGTCCCATTGACCAAAACCTAAAACTATAACATCAGATGCAGACCATGTAGATCGTGACATCAGGTGCTTTTGGAGATTTGCAGCTGCAACATGTGGATAATTCCCCCACATTGCTGCAATGTTTTCATTGTAGAAAAAAAGTCCATCTTGAATACCAGTCAAAGCGTATGGATATTTCATACTGAGTAAATGCATTAAGTAAAGACTAAGGTATCTCATGTGAGAGTCCCCTATGAAAGAGATGCTGGATTTATTTTTTTGACAACTAAGCAGTTCAGTTTGGGTCAAAAAAGGCAGCAAAAGGCCTGTTTGGGACCCCCATTGCCACGTACCATTTACTTTCCACCAGCGTCCATGCAGGTACTCTGTTATATTCCCACTATATGGGTAAGCTTCAATGTTCAGTCTCTCCTTGGAATTTGGGCATACATTGTTATATATACTTATTTTTTGCTTTAATCTTCCTGGCCATAAGATGCTAAAATTTTCATGATGCCTGTACCCCTCAAAGTTAACAAACTCCAAGAAGACAGTGATGTTGACACATGTATGTATTCTTGGACAGTGAGCAGTGTAGGTGCCATTAAAGTAGTCTTGGACAGGACACCACATCCTCTCTCCACCCATTATTGTGATTCTGAATCCACTTCCCCCAGTGGACAGTGTACTTTGGCCATTGTGAACAAATTCAGTGATGTTCAAGATGACATAATCTGGATTGGGTAGTTTTCGGATTAACTGTACTTGATGATGGTACTGCTTGGCATCAGACTTGTACTTGGAATAATCCAAAGGAGAAGTTGTTATATCTGGTTCTTTTGTGAAGTTTGTTATGGTCCAGTAATGGTAAAGTTGCAACATTTCTGTTGGACCAAAACGTATGGGCTCTTTAATGAATCTGTCCTCTGGCTTTTTAAAATCAATAGGTAGTAAGGTGTTCTTTTGTTCTGCCAGGAACATCATACAAAATAGAACAGCAACAATCAGAAGAACTTTGCAGTAAAATACATATTGAAGTAACCTATGAGTACCCTGTTCTGCAATACACATCTTTACATTCATCTTCATTTTACCATCAAGTCTTGATAAAAGAAAACAACATTTGAAGCCACCCAGAAAATTCATTTGACCACAGTCTTCATGAATATTCATATTTCCCTCTGTGTTACCAGCATCATATTATTTATTCATTATTTATGGACATATGGATAAGACTTGATCTTTCCAATGCGGGGAACATTATGAATTTTACAGATACTGAATTTTCATTGTAATAAATTCTTAAAACATTCAAATTGAGTGTTAATAACAAAACTGGAAAGCTGGCTACCCTTAAGTTTTATTCTTGAGAATAAAATCACCATATATAGAGATATAATTTTTATGACTCCAAATAAAGTTGCTGAGGGATTGCTACTTTTTCTCAACTGAAAATATTGAGTCATTGCAGTATAAGTATAGGAATAGGAAACCTGACTTACCCAGTTTTCTAATCTTACTACCTGTCTTTGGTTCTTAATAATTTGAAAAACCAATGGATGATTTCATAACCAGAATTCACTCGGATTGGTAAAAGTTGCGGAAAATGAACACTTAAGTTCAGTCAGCTACTTTCTTTGTTTTAAAGACGTTAAGCGAATACTTATTGTTCTCATTGTGTCCTGAAAATATGTCAATAAAGTGAAAGTATTATGCTAAATAAGTCTTTTCAGGCACTGATTGACACATTCTTTTCAGGCACTTGCATGTAAAATTTGCCTGCAAACAATATTTGGGATGTAATAATAGGATATTGCCATTGTAAATAATAAACAGCTGGTATATGATATGTGTGTATAAATTGTTTTTTTGGTAGGACTTAAGTCATACAGATTTTTCTGTAAAGTAGCTGGGCAATGACTTTACCTGTATCACCGACAAATGTTACAGGGCCGTGCCTTTTCTTTCTTTTTGGACACAAGTAGTGAACATTATCGCATATTGTATCAGTCATAGGATATACAATGTGGAATGCATCAAAAACCTCCACACCAAGTTTCTTCATTTCTGTTCCCAGTATTTCATTGGTTGCCGATTTCATGAAATAATTACTATCTTTTCTCCATGCTCCACCTGCCTGTATGTTAAGGTAGATCAAGCGAAGTTTAGCCTGCTTGGGATTTCCCCTTATACCTCTGATGGCATCAAAGATAATTTTGCTGTGTTTTAGAATGAGGTGTCTTGCATTTCTACGAGTCACGTCCCATTGACCGAAACCTAGAACTATGACATCGGATGAAGACCATGTAGATCGTGACTTCAGGTGCTTCTGGAGATTTGCAGCAGCAACATGTGGAAAATTCCCCCACATTGCTGCAATGTTTTCATTGTAGAAAAATAGTGTATCTGTAGTGCCATCGAAGAGATGTGGATTTTTCATCTTGAGTAAATACATTAGATAATAACTTATCGCTCTTATGTGGGAGTCCCCAATGAAAGAGATGCTAGTTTTCTTTTTTTGACAGCTTACCAGTTCAGTTGGAGTCAAAAAAGGCAGTAAAAGGCCTGTTTGGGACCCCCATTGCCACGTACCATTAACTTTCCACCAGCGTCCATGCAGGTACTCTGTTATATTCCCACTATATGTGTCAGCCTTAATGTTCAGTCTCTTCTTGGATCTTGGACACACATTGCTATATATATTTAGGATTTTTTCTAGTCTACCTGGCCATGCAATTTTGTAGTTGTTATGATGCCTATACCCCTCAAACTTGACAAACTCCAAGAAGACAGTGATGTTGACACATGTATGTATTCTTGGACAGTGAGCAGTATAGGTGCCATTGAAGTAGTCTTGGACAGGACACCACATCTTCTCTCCACCCATTATTGTGATTCTGAATCCACTTCCCCCAGTGGACAGTGTACTTTGGCCTTTGTGAACAAATTCAGTGATCTTCAAGATGACAGAATCTGGATTGGGTAGTTTTCGGATTAACTGTACTTCATGATGGAACTGCTTGGCATCCGAGTTGTACGTTGAATAATTCAAAGGAGAAGTTGTTATATCTGGTTCTTTTGTGAAGTTTGCTATGGTCCAGTAATGGTAAAGTTGCAACATTTCTGTTGGACCAAAACGTGTGGGCTCTTCAATGAATCTGTCTTCCATTTTTTTAAAATTAATAGGCAGCCGAATGGGCTTTTCAGTGAATCTGTCCTCTAGTTTTTTTAAATTAATAGGCAGTCGTATGGGCTCTTCAGTGAAACCGTCCTCTGGTTTCCTAAAATTAATAGGTAGAAAGACATTCTTTTGTTCTGCCTGGAACATCATCCAAAATACAACAGAAACAATCAGGAGAACTTTGAAGTAAAAAATATATTGAAGTAACCTATGACTACATTGCTCTGCAACACGCATCTGTATATTCCTCTTCATCTTACCATCAAGCCTTGCACTAATAAAGCCACTCAAAAATTTATTTGATTACAAATTCAAGATGGTTTTTTGCACAATACTCTGCTCATACTGTGTCACCAGTATCATATTATTTATTCAAGCTTCTGCTTCAAGGTTAGGATATTAGTCTTTTAGATCTTGATATTGATATTTAATGCACTTAAATATATATAGGTTTGTTAATTAAGCAATGATACTTTGATCTTGATGACTTCTTTGTTCTACAAAACTTGAGAAAATCAAAGCTTTGGACATACAATGTCAACAAACATTTTTAAGATAATAATGAGGTTTAGATAGGATTTAGAAGTCAGTCTTTTACTGTACAAAAAAGGAGAGTATCCAATTGTATAAGGCAGTCCTTTTAGAAGGGAAAAAAGAAATGTTTGACTAAGATGATATTTCTTTATACATACAACTGATATATTGATCGAGTAACTTGTAGAATTGCCAAATTTTGGAAAATGTTTGAATGTGTGCAATGGCTTCTTGCCTCTTTTGCACTGCTCCGCAGTGCTCAGTCTTGCATATCTCAGGGATTGTCCTTGGTCAAAATCAGGTTGGGCCATTTTGGCCCACTTGGTAAAATAAAAGTGGGATATTTTTTAAAAAATGTGTGCCGTGAATTATTTAGAGAAAATTCATTATATTTCAGTATTTTTATATGATTAAAAACAATGAAAAAGGCTTGATGCTGCTTCTCTAAAGTCCTAAATAGTTGTAGTGTGGAAAAATCTTCCAAAATTAACTGTCTGAAAAATTGTACTGAATGAAAAAAATCTTTCAGAATTAATAATTGTACTAAGCGCAATAAATGCACTGCATGGAAAAGGTTCACAATTCCTATTTTTATTGTAAAAAAAGCCATTGCTCTTCAAAGAATTTTTACTCAAAATATTTGCATTGTTTTTTAACCTGAAAATAATTAAGCAGTGATCTAAGCTGAGAGAAACCGGTCTTGAATATATCTATATTTACATAAAATCTAGCAAGCAACTATATAACATTACAAAAATAAGTTAGCACACCTATTAATGAATTTACACATTAGGGATTTGTGATTATTACACTGATGCAGGGCTTATTTTTCAGGGCACCTGTCTGGTCAGGCCTACTGCTAACAAGTTTTACCTGTCCCCAGATGATTTCCATTTGCACAGCCTTCCCCCCCCCCCCAAAAAAAAAAAAAAGTGCATTTTTTTTCAATATCCAAGCTAGTTCGTTTAGATGAATATAATGGACAGTTTTGCATCCTGACTGTGCCATTGCGGATTTTCTGCATTGAAAACGATGCTTCCCTCATTTTGACATGCAGCGCCACTAAAGGTGCAATATTACAAAAAATATCCGTTAAAATTTAGTCAAGAGCGCCCAATAGAAAAGCAAATGGATATTTATCCTTTTCACTTATTGATTAGTCATCATGTAGTTTGACAGAAGCCATATTTGTTTACCCAGCACATGTTGTTAGGTGTTCTCAGAGGTCTGTGCACTGCCGGTCATAACCAATTCGAGCGGTCTGTTTTTCATTGACCCGTAGTTGTTTCAGTTTCGATATATTTTTGTGAAACAGGTCACATGTCAGCCCTCACAGCATCGCTACACGCACTTCGAGTGACATCAGATGTACGTAATCTTTATTATGAAATAAGTGTCTTCTATTTGTATGCGCCAGTATGGCGCAGGTTAAAATTTTACTTGCGTCTTTGAGAAAGGGTCCGCGCATTTGGCGCAATTGCGCGGCCCAGGATTATCCCTGATATCTGTCCTTTGTTTACAGTATGAAACTCCAAACTTAATATTTTTGAAAAGCAATGCGTGTTGGTGTTTCACTAGATAACCAACATCAAGTGTATGTGAGTTATTAGTTCTAGAGTCACACTTGATACCAAGCTATTTATTGATATTTTATTAGTCTCACTGCAGCTTAGCCATTGTTCACATGAAAAATCCAAAATCCAAAAATCCATTGGCAGTATCTAGTGATGACAGTCTGTGCCCTGAATATCCAGTGGCGTAATTTACTCGCAGCATGAGCGAGTCATTTCCAAAGCTGTTATTAATTCTCAGCTGCGCTTAAAGAAGATTCTGACACCTGGACGCATGTGCAGTAATAAATTAGAGAGAAAAAAAATGGCGGCAGCGGTTGCTTTGAAAAATGTGTTTGTCGAATTTGTGCAACAGCAAGAGGAAGAAGATGAGGTCCATGTACACACGACAGATATGAGTGCAACCGTCATGATTCTGACACCTGGACGCATGGGCAGTAATAAATTAGAGAGAAAGAAAATGGTGGCACTGCTTGGCATCAGACTTGTACTTGGAAAGAAGTTGTTATATCTGGTTCTTTTGTGGAGTTGGTTATGGTCCAGTAATGGTAGAGTTGCAACATTTCTGTTGAACCAAAACTTATGGGCTCTTCAATGAATCTGTCCTCTGGTTTTTTAAAATTAATATGTTGTAAGGCTTTCTCATGTTCTGTCGGGAATGTGGAAAAAATTGTGAATTTTATAGATACTGAATTTTTATTGTAATAAATTCTTAAAACATTCTGATTGAGTGTTTATAACAAAACTGAAAAGCAGGCTACTGTATAGTTTTATTCTCAATTAAATGTTTTATAGAGATATAATTTTTATGACCCCAAATAATGTTGCTGACGGACTGGTACTTTCTCCCAACTGAAAATATGGAATCGTTGCACTATCAGAATAGAAGAGAACCTGACTTACCCAGGTTTCTCATCTACCTTTATTTGGGTTCTTAATAATTTGTAAATCCATTGGATGATTTCATTATCAAAGTTCACTCGAGTTGGTGAAAGGTGGGGAAAAATTGACATATTAAGTTCAGTCAGCCATTTTTCTTTGCTGATAAGACTATAAGTAAATACTTTTTATTCTTTCTGTGCCCTGAAGATGTGTGAAATAACTGAAAGTGTTATGCTAAATAAGTCATTTCGGGCACTGATCAACAGAAATTCTTTTCAGGCACTTGTCTGTTTAACTTGCCTTCAAACAATATTTGGGATGTATTAATGGAATACTGCCAGTTCGGATAATAAACAGCTGATATATATTGTTTTTTGGTAGGAGTTAAGTCATACAAATTTTTCTGTAAAGTAACTGGGCAACGGCTTTACCGGTATCACCGACAAATGCTACAGGACCAGACATTTTCTTTTTTGGACACAAGTAGTTAACAGGATCACATGTTGTATCAGTCATAGGATATACAATGTGGAATGCATCAAAAACTTCCACACCAAGTTTCTTCATTTCTGTTCCCAGTATTTCATTGGTTGCTGATTTCATGAAATAATTGCTATCTTTTCTCCAACTTCCACCTGCCTGTATGTTAAGATAGATCAAGCGAAGTTTAGCCTGCTTGGGATTACTTCTTATGGCTCTGATGGCATCAAAGATAATTCTGCTTTGATTTAAAATTAGCTGTCTTGCATTTCTTTCAGTCAGGTCCCATTGACCGAAACCTAGAACTATGACATCAGATGTGGACCATGTAGATCGTGACTTCAAGTGCTTTTGGAGATTTGCAGCAGCAACAAGTGGATTATTCCCCCACATTGCTGCAATGTTTTCATTGTAGAAAAATAGTGTATCTGTAGTGCCATAGAAGAGATGTGGATTTTTCATCTTGAGTAAATACATTAAATAATAACTTATCGCTCTTATGTGGGTGTCCCCAATGAAAGAAATGCTGGATTTATTTTTTTGACAACGTAGCAGTTGAGTTGGAGTCAAAAAAGGCAGTAAAAGGCCTGTTTGGGACCCCCATTGCCAGGTACCATTAACTTTCCACCAGCGTCCATGCAGGTACTCTGTTATATCCCCACTATATGTGTCAGCTTTAATGTTCAGTCTCTCCTTGGATCTTGGGCATACATTGTTATACATACTTATTTTTTTCTTTAATCTTCCTGGCCATGGTATATTATATTTGTTATGGTGCCTATACCCCTCAAAGTTGACAAACTCCAAGAAGACAGTGATGTTGACACATGAGTGTATCCTTGGACAGTGAGCAGTGTAGGTACCATTGAAGTAGTCTTGGACAGGACACCACATCCTCTCTCCACCCATTATTGTGATTCTGAATCCACTTCCCCCAGTGGACAGTGTTTCTTGGCCATTGTGAACAAATTCAGTGATGTTCAAGATGACAGAATCTGGATTGGGTAGTTTTTGGATTAACTGCACTTGATGATGGTACTGCTTGGCATCAGACTTGTACTTGGAATAATCCAAAGGAGAAGTTGTTATATCTGGTTCTTTTGTGGAGTTTGTTATGGTCCAGTAATGGTAAAGTTGCAACATTTCTGTTGGACCAAAATGTATGTGCTCTTCAATTAATCTGTCCTCTGGTTCTTTAGAACTCATAGGCAGTTGTGTGGGCTCTTCAATTAATCTGTCCTCTGGTTCTTTAGAATTCATAGGCAGTTGTGTGGGCTGTTCAGTGAATCTGTCCTCTGGTTCTTTAGAATTCATAGGCAGTTGTGTGGGCTCTTCAGTGACTTTGTCCTCTGGTTCTTTAGAATTCATAGGCAGTTGTGTGGGGTCTTCAGTGAAACTGTCCTCTGGTTCTTTAAAATTAATAGGCAGTTGTGTGGGGTCTTCAGTGAAACTGTCCTCTGGCTTTTTAAAATCAATAGGCAGTTGTGTGGGCTCTTCAGTGAAACTGTCCTCTGGCTTTTTAAAATCAATAGGTGGTAAGGCTTTCTTTTGTTCTGTCAGGAACATCATCCATAATACAACTGCAACAATCATTAAAAGTTTGCAGTAAAAAATATATTGAAGTAACCTATGAGTACGCTGCTTTGCAATACGCATCTGGATATTCGTCTTCATTTTGCCATCAGATCCTTCACTATTGAAACCACTCTAAAATGTATTTGACTATGAATATTGTTTATTGCACAATATTCTTCTCATACTGTGTTACCAGTATCATATTATTTATTCAAGCTTCTGCTTCAAGGTTAGGATATCTGTCTTTTAGATCTTTATTGATATTTAATGCACTTACATATAGGTTTGTTAATTAGGCTATGATACTTAGATCTTGATGACTTCCTTGATTTGACAAAAAATGACAAAAGTAAAGTTTTGGACATACAATGTCAACAATCTTTTTTAGGAAAAGAATGAGGTTGAGATAGGATTTAAAAGGCAGTTTTTTACTGTACAAAAAAGGAGAGACTTTGAGTTTTAAGCAGCGTCCAATTGTATCTGATTGACAGGCAGTCCTTTTAAAAGGGAAAAATGAAATGTTTGACCAAGTTGATATTTCTTTCTTATATACAACTGATGTATTTTGATCGAATAACTTGTAGAATTGCCAAATTTTGGAAAATGTTTGAATGTGTGCAATGGCTCCTTGCCTCTTTTGCGCTGTTCCGCAGTGCTCACTCTTGCATATCTGTCCTTTGCTTACAGGATAAAACTCCAAACTTATGTTTTCAAAGTAATGCGTGTTGATGTTTCACTCGATAACCAACATCCAGTGTGTGTGAGTTAGTTCTAGAGTCACTCTTAATAACTAGCTATTTACTGATAGTTTACTAGCCTCACTGCAGCATATTTTTCATTTGTGGTCCATGTGCTCAAAATGATCTTTGGCATGTTTTGGCAAAAACAAGGCAGACTTGGTGCAAAAACTCGATCTAGAAATCCTTTTGATTTTAAGTCTGTAATCCCAAATTGGATTTTTAAATAATGTGGTGTAAGCTTGATATGCTACAGTGAGACTAGGTTTGACGTGTTGCTTGCTAACTTTCACTTCTAACCACTAGGTGGCGCTGATTGGTGGCGTGCGGCATCTGAGCATGCTCGGAGGCTAGCCACGACCGCAGAACTGGAATATTACAGCGGGGCTCTCAGCAGCCCTCTGTCGCCCCACTTTGGAACTCTTTCAACCAGCAGTACAGCCGAGTCAAGTATGTGTCAAGTCATCTGATTGGTCAGTTAGTTATCAGATGGGTATAACAAATATCCTTATAGGTTGATGCAAATTTTTATTTCTGTCCTTTGTTAGGATATCATCAACAAAGTCAGTGGGTCATTTCAGTGGCACAGTAAGGGATTTTTAAGTATAAAGTTTCTTTTCGAAGTTATTTAAAAGCACAAAGAATGGCCAGTAGCTGATCCTTTTGCTAATCTGAAACATTTTGTATCTTGACTTCTTCCCAACACTGATGAAAAATTTTAATAAATAAATGAATTAATAAGTAAATTGATAACTGAAAATGGAAATAAAATACAAAAAGAATTAAGCAATCTTGAAAAGTCAGCAAACATTAATAGTAAGCCTACCTTTGAAATTGTCAAAAAAGAAGATAAAGGACCAGTTAAACATTTGTTCCAGGAAGAAATATATTTAATCAGTAAATGGAATTTATTCTTCAATCTTAGCAAAACAAATTTTAATGATTGGCCTACGTAAATTCAGACTGGGCTTTGCTTTTACCATTTTAATTTAAGCTCTGGCTTCAACGAAGGCTTTGTTTGAGCACTTCTTCTGCAGTGTTGCCCAGGTTACCCTCATCAAACGGCAAAGTTGCTGCTGATAGTTAGTCCAGGTTGACTTACTTAGTCCAGATTCTTTGTCACATAATTATTATTCCCATATTCACATCAGTAATTTGCAGTTGATTATTGGACAGAAAGCTAAACTGGCTTATTGCTTTTTGCACAACTAATACACTGACAAAAAAATGTGTGCTGACGTGCGATGATTAGCATTTTAACTATATTTAGCATGCTTTTAACATTTTATACAAGTATGTAATATCTTGATAGATCTGACAAGAAGAAAAGTGTTGAACTTACCATTTTGGTTGCTTCCTGATGCATATTGTTTACTATCTTCTTTCAGCAATGAATGGCATCTTTTCTGCTCCGCTGTTTCAACCCTACGTAACCACCACATCATCGACAACATCAGTGATGACTTCGCCGTCATCCACCTCATCTCCTGTCATGTCACCTGCCAAGTCGTCATTGTCATCATCGTCGTCATCATCGTCTTCATCATCATCAGCATCCAAGTCAATGGTAACCACAGCAACAACACAAACCCCCACCACCTCCGTACTGACGACCTCTTCCTCCAGTACCAGCAGCGCAATCAGCACCTCCAGTTTTGGGAAAGGGCGTAAGAAGTCCACCAGCGGTCTGCCAATGACCTCACAAACACCTGTTATCATGACGATACCCAAACCTAAGCCTGCTCTTACCCCACCTAAACTCAATGCCGAGGAAGTCACCAAGAAAATGGTAAGGATGATATTTTTAATCAAATCATAAGTGTTCAACATGGTGATATATTATATGGTGATTTTATTGTTCTTTTTGTCAGGGTCAGTTGATTAATTTTTTTTACCTCATTGCTGAAAGATTCTGCTATTTCTCACAAATTTGATTTTATTTTTTACAGAATCTGCCTTCTGCTTATGAGGAGGTTGCTCTAAATCTGTCCAAATCGGACAACAAGAGACGTCTTAGCTCCAGCACAGATAACCTGAAGTCTCCTTCCAAAGTAGGTTTTCAGCTGCTAAAATACAGATGAAAGGTCCCCTGTATTTATTCAGAAATCTGGATTTTTAGGTGTTGTATTTTTGCTCCCTGACACCTATTCAGTATATAGAGCTGCATGCATGTTTTTGATACTTGTATTTTGTCATGTTTTCAGTCCCATTTTCATTTCAAATTAAGTGAAAAGTGGTCAGACTTGACATGTTTAGATGTTTTACTTTTAGTCACACAAAAATGCTTATTTATTTGGCTGTAGATATGAAATAAATATTCAGTTGTTTAACATCAAATGATTTTGTCAAAAATATTAAGTCGAAATTTGTTGGTAGTTCAACAATGAGCTCATATATATATACATTTTTGACAATCACGATGGATGAATGACAGTACAATCTTATTTTTTGTAGAAGTAACACAGTTGAAAAATGGGTAAACGTGAATGATATTGGTTATAAATTGGGTGATGTTGTGAATGTAACAACAAACCATTGTATAGTTTATATGGTATCCCCTTGTCATAACACGCTGACTTGGTATGGGCAGATGTTATTTATAATCACTTCCCGGTTTAACTTTCAGAAGAGACACGACTCCGAGGAAGACACCTCTCACAAAAAACTGATCGCCGAGAAGTTGCAGCAGAAGATGAGAAAGCAGGCGTTGGCCCTGGGGAACATCGCTAAATCCCCGTCCACTCCGCACACCAAACCCTCCTGTGGCAGGAGGAAACAGTCCAGCACCTCTCCCATCACCACCACTTCTGCCACCGCCACCGCGGACTCTCCCGGTGCCAGACACACCATTACTACTAACCTCCTGGGAGGTGGGAAGTTCCCCACTTCTCCACTGTTCTCTAACCCAAGTCCATTTCTGGTGGGGGACAAGTCCCCTACATCCCCAGGGTTAAGCCCCCCGGGGTTAGGGATGTGGGGCAGAAGATTGTCGAGCAGCAGTGGTGGCAGCACCAACACAGAACAAGCTACCTTTGCTGCCACGGCCGCGGAAAAAGAAGAGCTCTCCTTTGCTAAGCTAGCAGCCAGCAGTGAGAAATCGTCCATCACCATGACAACGACTACAACTGATGCCACCGCATCCATGGCAACCAGTGCCACGCCAACCTCAACCTCAAAACCAAAGCAGCTACAAGGCGGGATGACTGCGGAAAAGATGGGACGTCTTTTCCCGGGCCTCATGGGACTCAAACAACCTGCTCTGCCTAGTGACACACCCTTAGTGATATCTACAGGTCCAGCTTCACCTACGGCAACATCAGCCATTGCTGGGACAAAGACCAGTTCAACACTCGCCTCTCCACGGAGTCCAATAAGCCCTGGCTTAAGTATGGGGAAGGTGATTGGTGGGCCAACAACAGACAAACCAAGGGGAAGGGGCAGAAAATCATCCTCAGATGATCCCAGGGTTGGAGCACCTAAGGGAAGAGGCAGGGGGAAATACACCAAAAGCCAGAAGGGGGCACCAGTGGAGGACGATGATGCAGTGGTAAGGTTTACTCACATTTGTTATTTTGCTATGCAAGTTGGGAGTAAATAGAAATATTCAAAAAGTTGAGCAATGGAATGAATTTAAGAAAATTAAAATATAATTTTTGAATGATTTGATATCTCTTTGTAATGCCATATAATGTAAGACTGGTAAGATATTGCATTTAAATTCTCGTTACTTTGTGTGTTGTACATCATGGAATTAGTGAAATTTTTTCCCTCCTTGAAACAGGAGCAAAAAAGGAAGCAAGAACTTCTCAAGGCCAAGTTAGAGGCTGAGCTGAAGCAGCAGCAGTTACAGCTACGCCTACAGAGGAAGGCACAGGCTATGAAGGAGAAGGAAATAGCCATGAAAAGTCCGGTATGGTGCAAGAGAAATGAAAAATTAAATTTATTGAAAAATAAATAATTGTTCTTGTTTCAAAAGCCATGGGAAAATGCCTTTACCACATTTCATTTAAAGATTGAGGAAGTCATGCAATTCTTAGTAATTTTATATTATTGCTTTTGAATTATTTTATTATACATGTTTTGAATTTTGTAACTAAGCAAAGATAATTTATCTTTTAAATATTTTGTTTCTTATTATTTGTATTAAATAATTAAATTTTCCTTTTTTGAAATTGCAGGGCCAGCAAGCCCGCTCCCAAGACAAACTACAACAACAGAGACAAAAGTTATTACAAGAGCAACAAAGATTACAGCAGCAGCTGGATGAACAACAGCAGCATTTACAACAACAACGAGAACAATCCCAGCAGCAGCAACAGACTGAGCAGAAAGTACAGAAGAAAAAAAGACAAAGGAAAACGAAAGAGCAGAAGGCCGCTGCAGCTTCTACAATATCTAAACCCCAGGAGTCAAAATTAGCTCAGGTTAGGGTTCTTTACGAGGCATATTTGACATATTTGACTTTATATTGAAGACTTTATATTGTAGACTGAATTTCAAACAAGCCCCTAGTGTATGTATTGCACCAGTTTGAGAGATTGACAGCTTTATAGCCGGGTTATTTTTATCACCTTAATAGAGCCTTTCCCAGTCAAAATAGTGTAAAACATGAAGAGAAGGGGTTATGGTATGAAAAGGACGTAGATTTTTTCGACTTCAATATTTCAGGACACAAGGACTAGTTACGTGCTAATTCTGATAATTTAAATACCTTAACCAGGAAGGTGATCTTTCTTGTACATAATTGCTTTAAGCTGTCAGTTGAGCTTTGTCATGAGAAAGAGCCTCTGATAATGTGAAAGACATTTTGTCTTTAAAGGTGTCCCTGTTAATTAATTAATTGATTAATTTCTACTACAGGTGCTACTTAGTTCTGCTCTTATCAATGCTCCCGCAGGACAAGAGAATGGTGAAAAGCTAGTCGCCAAGTTTAAGACTATAAGCAAGAAGAAAACAAAGTCTGAAACCCAGCAAAGTTCAGAGGAAAGCAGCGCCAAAGGGGAGTCTGACTCAGGTATATAGGATTCTGCTTTTATTTTGAAGAATCTTGCAAGAAAAAATATACTACAGCTCAGAATTTATTTTCTCCTGCTACTTGACAAATCAGCATTAGTGAATGATAAAAAAAAAAAAAAAAACCTCCATCTTGGTAAAGTTAAAACCCAAAAAGGGACAGTCAGTTATTCTCTTCAGCTTAGAGCGTCAGATTTGGAAATGTGGACTGATTTTTTCTTTGAATTGAGGACAAATCATATTTTGTATGTGATTTTCTGCCTATAAAGGGCCCCCTGACGCACAGTTTCAGAGCCCTCTCTTCCTTCATTTTTCAAACCACCCAAAGTCTTGTGTGTTAAGCCTTATTATGCTATGCTGTTGGTCCTATATGACAGGGTCAGGTGACAGCTCCTCCAGCAGTGACACTGACAACAAGTCGGGAGGAGACAGCTCGGCTCAGGACAGCGATGACTTGCCTCTCAAGGGATTGAAACGCCAAGCTGAGGAGGGTGAGACTGGTGAGTTAGCATGATGGGAATGTTTGGAGCATGATGGGAATGGTTTTAGGTGCTTGAACCTGAATATATTAGATGTACATAAGAAACAAGAATATAGCTGTGTACATTCCCGGTAGGCCTAACACTTATGAATTACTGACACTGTTTTCAAATTACTGCTAGTGAAATAAAATCCACACGACAAGAAATAAGCCAAATTAATTAGTTGGTCAGAAAAAGAAAAATAATTAAAAAAGCTTTCAAACTGTATCCTCACATTTCTGGTTGTAAATTACACCTAATTTCCTTCTTCCCTTTGTGATGACATCAAAAATGAAACAAAAGGAAATAATGAAATGATACTCCCAGTTATGCGCTCAATTTGTTTGCTATTTCAGCCACCCCCCGGAAGAGACACAAAGTAACAGATGAGAGAGCACTGTTTATACCCATGGAAGAAGGGTAAGTTATTTAAATAAGGGAATTAAATAAAGTAATATTTTATTAAAATTAAACTCTAATCTCAGGTGCATGGGAGTAGATAAAGAGATTTAGAGTACATTATGAATTCTCAAGACACTAGTGTAGTAACTGAAAGATCTTCTTTAATTTACCTTGCACCACTGCCAAACACCTTCAAAATCTTACTCTCTTGGTGAAGCTAAATTCTCCAGCACCTTGCTAAACTGGTTGTGATATTTTATTTCAGTTGGAAACGACACACCCATGTGCGTACTCTGGGTCCCCGGGGTATCCTGGGAGAGGTGATATACCTGGCACCCTGCGGGAAGAGGCTCAAGACTTATCCAGACATCACCAGGGTGCGTTACCATGGAGATATACTCTGAGGCTGTGCTCATTCTTTTTTCACTTAGTCTTAATAGGAAAATGTTTTTTTGGAAAGCTGAACTTGTTCCTTAAGAGAATGTCTCTTTTAAAGCTGAAATTTTTATGAAAAGAAAGTCAGATTAAATTTGTTATAGCTTATGTAATGTTGTTCTGAAAGGAAATGTATGGATTTTTAAAAGCTAAAATTGTTTTGAATTTTTTTAATTTATGATATTTCTCAGTTTGCATCTCTGTAATATATCACTTGCATGGATGTTGTAAAAACTCGCAGAAGACATTTTTCTGATATTCTGAATTATTAAGATTTCATATCCCAAAAACTGACAATTAAACTCGTCATTTAATCCTTAATATTTCAGTACCTTGCCAGGAACAACATAACACACCTGACCAAGGACCACTTTACCTTCAGTACTAAGTTTAACATTGGAGTCTTCTACAGACAGAATCTAACAGGAAAACCTATGGTAAGACTGGGGTTCACCAACTTTTATTTCTTGTTACAGTTACCTTAAATTCTAAAAATGGAAAGATGATAACTTATGAGTACCCATTAAAAAATTTGTTTATTCCTAATTCATCTTAAAAATGTTACTGTGAAATTGATCCCAAGCCCCTGTTAAATGTTCTTATGAACAGAAAAATAAATAATAAAACTAAAGTATTAAATAGAAAATGAATTTATAGATAACAGAATAAATATATACGTCAATCAATAAAAAAATGAATAATTCAATGAAAAGGATATTTCATGTTCGCTAAATAATAATTAATTCTAGGAGTCGCAGGAAATGCCTGAGGAAGAGGTGCACAGCCTTTACACCACCATTGAGTCTCGTCGTGCCAAGAGAATGTCAGGTCCACAGCGAAGACTCCAGATGAAGAAGATCAAACAGCTGACCAAGAAAGCCATGGAGATGAAACAGAAAAGACAGGCGGAACAGCAGGGTAAGGAGGCCCAGGGTCTGTGACTTTATTTTTAACTGAAGAAAATGAGGGCTAAAATATTTATCAACATTTGTTTATTGAAATTAAGTTGATGTACATATGGTTAAAATATTATGTGAATTTAAATTCCCATCTTAAGAAATGTAGACCTAGCAATTATTGATCAATCCTCCCTTTATTTCTTGTGGAATTATGTTTCATTAATTGCTGTGAATGAAAATGAATGTGAATATTTGTAAAAGATATATACACTGGGTTTATGCTCAAGTTGGTGTCAAAAATTTAAAACTTTTCAGAAGCAACCACCTGTGTTACCTGTGTGATAATTGGTTCCACTGTAGTCTTTCGTCACAGCATGTAATGTATATATTTATTGAGATGATTCATTTTCACTGTCAGAAATGGCACAGAGACTAGAAGACATTACCAAGAAGAGGAAGGCAGAGAAACAAACTCTGAAAGAAGCTGCATCCAAGGCCAAACAATTCAGAGGTACGATGACCATCTAAGATGTTGGCCATTTTAATGATCATTTCCATGGACTGAGAATTACATTGATGCATATAAGAAGGTTTATTCCTAACCATAGTCTTTTTAACCACTATTTCTCTGAAGGTCCGATTAATATAGAAAAATTAAATGTTTTGTTACTGTGTATTATGCTTTTTATTTATTCTTAGTGCAGTGAAGTATGTGGCATATTGGGGGTTGCTTAGAACAACACAAATAAAGCACTATAATAAATTGTATATTTATTTATATATGAATAAATAAAATTTGTCCACTTCAGATGAGGAAAGAAGAAAACAGAAGGAACAGATGAAGTTGTTGAAACAGCAGGAAAAATTGCAGAGGCAAGAGCAGCTGAGGATGGAGAGAGAGATGAGAGCTCAGCATGTGGTGGAGGTAAGAGAACATTATGGGATATAATTTCATTATGGGATGAAATTTCATTTAATTTATGGGATGTCTGTAGTGACATCAAATGTTGTTTCAAAATCTGAAATTATTGAGCAGATAAAGAATTTTGATAAATTAATTTTTGCAAGCTCTGTTTGCTTATATTTTTGAAAACTGCATCTGTCTTTTGATATCCTCTAATCTGGTATAAAGATTTCCTTTCATAGCAGATTTTTCTTTTTCTTGTTGCCTTGATGATTAAGCCAGCATGTGGTTTACATGTGCCAAGATATCTTATTTCTGCCATATAGTTTTAACTCTGAAAACATGTGGGACTTAGAAACCACATTATCTTCTTATCCATATATTAGAGATAATACACATTGATATCATGCTGTTTGATATTACTCGCAACATATTGTACTGCTTTGATATTGCTTTCTCTCATGTTTGTCAACAAAGTATTTGTGCTTGTATGGTAGATATTTGCATGGCAATTTCTTTAAATTTGTATCTTTGTCTGGTAAACTACAGGATTGGGAGTGTTTGATGGTGCAACAGAATTGCCTCCTTTTGATTTGGTAAAAAAATAAATGAATAGAATTAATGAAATAAAAAAGGAGGAATTCATCTGGGTTTTCTGGAAGTATTGTCTTCTTTTCTAACCATCTTCTCCCTGTATTTTACCAATAAAATCATACAAATTTGTAACCTATAATACCAGTTAATTATTATAAATGAAAATTATTTGTTATTTGTTGCTGACATAGAGAAATGTGAAATATTCTACTTTACATAAAGAAAAAGAAAAACCATAACAGTATTCTTTCTGTTTTCATGTTAAAGCACCTCAGCTTGTTGCATATCAAATGTTTTTTGCTATGGTTCATCCTAGCTTTTAAGACAAATCAGATTTTTGGAAAAAATAATGTAATAGGCAAAGAGGCATAATATTATCTAAACAATTAATGGTTCACATTATTGCCAAAAAAAAAAAAATAATAATAATAAAATAAAAAAATGGATAAGATGAAATTATGCTGGTATTTTTTTATCTATATAAATTGCACCATTCGTGTTCAGTGCTATGAAAGAATCATGGCAGAAAACTTGACGTGCAAGGATTGTTTCCCCCTCCATATACACACACACACACACACACACAAGTGGCTGTTCCACTCGTTCGTATAATGCATGTTTGCTTTGCATGCTATCCAGGCACGGAAGCGTAGGAAAGAGGAGCTCCAGTCCCAAAGGTTTGCGGAGACGCTGCGAAAAGCCAAGGTATGCATGTCTTTGGGCTCGTGTCGTGTCGTACTCGTACGTGTGTATATCGCAGTGTTACTATAATTAGGCATACATCAGTGTTTGGCAGTATATAATGATGTGTGTTACAAAACAAAGTGGTCCTTACTGAGGAGAGAATACATAACTGCAATGTGGAAATGATGTGAAAAAGAGGACCGTATAGATGTAGATTTATACATTCCATCCTCCTTATGAGTGTTACACTTGGGATTGAGCATGTGATGTAACATGTAGCTTGTGATCCCTCAGACCATTCCCTCCCCTCTCCCCCGGCATGTACCCTTGTATGATAATTACTGACTAAATGCAAACAGAATGGAATAAATAATATTCTCCAAAACAACCCTTTGTGAATAAAGCAAATGTTGATTCAAAAGTTCTGAAAAGTGAGTAGCTTCATGGCAAAGAGTGCATTTGGGCCAGATCTCTGAAAACGATAATTATTTTTATCAAGACTAGTTTGAGTGAGGAGTTTGCCATTGTCCAGACCCTTTGTGAATAAAGCAAATGTTGATTCAAAAGTTCTGAAAAGTGAGTAGCTTAATGGCAAAAAGCGCATTTAGGCCAGATCTCTGAAAACAATAATTATTTTTATCAAGACTAGTTTGAGTGAGGAGTTTGCCATTGTCCAGTAATTACCCATACACGTGTCTATGTACTGAAGGTCTTCATAGCTGATAACAATTCTCTTGTAGGAGCGAGAACTGAAAAGACAGCAGGCTGTTCTTCTTAAAGAACAGGTGGGTCAAGGTGGTTTTTATCTTTGACAAAAATGTAAAACCATTTGTTTTGTCCACCTGCACCCCCTCTACCCCAATCCAACCCACCCTTCTGAAAATTCTTATAATTATTGTGTCATATTAACTGAAGGTTGGTCTTGAAATATATTTGCACTTTATTTGGCATCTTATCCTTTATGCAGTAATACAGAAGACATGTGGGCAATGACATACCCAATTATGCAAGTTTGTGGCCTCAGAGCCATTTTTCGCGACTACAAGAAGTGAATGATTTGCCAATAGTATGTTTGATAGAAAAGTTGGTCCAAGAAGTGGGGGTAGTTAAAATGAATGGTTTTACAGTCTGAAAGCTCTCTTTGAAGACAGATCCAAAAACAATATTTTTTACATAATAAAAACACTGTTCTTTTCTGGTTGTTTCACACAAAATTAAGAAATTATACCCTTTGGATCTGTCTTTTCTCTAATCCATTCTTACAGTCCAAAGTTTCAGAGCAATATTCCTTTAATATTCAACAAGAGGATGGCATAATTTCATGTGGAGTGAGTAAACAGTTCACATTTGATTCCAGAATAAACTGCAATAACAGTGATGGCACCTATAATTATTGTATTCTTTTGGAGATTTTGCTCTGAAACTTATCAACTGTGACCAGTGCGTAATGTAGTTGTTGTGTCAGCTCTCCAGTGTGCAGGTTGTCCATTGTGTTTCTTTTTAGTCATTTAAACTGATGTCATTTATAGATGGTTGCTTATCACTATGTAGGTGATTTTACACAAGAAAAATAAATGAAGGGGTTTTTGAAAGGTAACAAATTTAAAGACCTCACATCAGTTTGAAAGTGACAAAATCATTATAGAACAACCTGCCTAAATTGCAGTGTAAATCTACCATATGAATTAGGTTTTTAGGCATGCTTTTCACTTTGTGTGCTCGTGGAGTTTCACCACCATATGTCGTTGCTGTGTGTTGCTGTTTGTGTTTTTTTTTTTTTTCAAATTTTATATGGGTAAAGTTGGGGGAAGGGGGGAGGGGAGACATGAAACCAAATAATATTGTGCTTTGTGATCTATATATTAATCTATCTTGAAATGAAATTCCATTGTCTATATTTATTTATTTATTTATTTATTTATTTATTTATTTATTTATTTATTCCTTAATTTTGTATGCCTATAAATATGCGATTGTCTTTGTTTGGTTCAAATCTTCAATTAAATTTAAAAAAAAATGAATCTTTGAATCATGGGCGTTTGGTCTCCCCTAAATTGCTAAACTGTTTCTTTGAGTTCCCTTCCACAAATAAATTTCTACCAATTCTACATAGCACAAGTTTATATCTCCTGGTATATTTGATTTTGAAACATTTATTTATTAACTGTTAAATGTGATCTTGCATGCAATGGATGTTAGCATGAAGCTTTCACAAGTCAGGAGTACATAGCTTTCACTTGTTTCTGAAACCTACCCTTTGTTAGCTTGTCAACTGTTTGTTCGACCAAGCTTCAATGGAGTGAGTCAAAAAAAAAAAATATTCTGCACCAGAAAGCATGCTAATTATTATGTCCTAATAATGAGAAAAAAAATCCTGAAATATCTCGCTGCTTATTAATGCCATTTATGAATATCATAGGATCACATTCCTTCTTCCACATGCAAAAGATTTTGGATGCACTAAAAGAGGGTGAAATATATGGATAAAAATTTGTTAAATTCTCGGGCTTCTTATAAAGTGTGACTTTCGGTTACAGAAGAGAAGTTTTATTTTTCTCTTACGTAAATTAGGAAGTTGGTGGATTTTTAAGAAGTTGAGTCTGAATCATGTTGAATGTACCTCCTAATTCCTACTACGATGTCCTCACTAGTCTGTCTCAATATTTGTTGCCTGTCTGTTCCAAAGAGAAGTCTTGATTTCAGGATTTACCTATTTTGTCAACAAATATTTCATTTTCTCTGTCAGTTGTTTGTGCATTTTTGAATGTTCTGTGTTGTGGTGTAGTTCTTTTATTCTTGGCCTGTGATGGGAAGAATTCTTGGCAAGATTCCGTCATAACATTCACTGTTTTTTTCTTCTTCTCTTTTTTTTTTTTCAATGCAACTTCATCATCACCCTTAGGAAAGGGAACGGCAACAACACATGATGTTTGTACTTAATTTGGTAGGTGGTTATCATAGCATGCTAGGATGTAGATCTATCTATCTATTTATTTATCCAACATATATATATATATATAGTTTTGTATGCATTATCTGTTATATTACTCTGGAACATTACTCACACACCCAAATGCAGAGTCTGTCCCTCTAGACTAGGATCCAAAATATTATTTTGGATCCTAGCTCTAGAGAAATGCCCTCTGGGATATTCTCCCTCAAAAAATGGACATATTTTGACATTAGTTCTTCAGATATATGATAATCTTCCAGGCAGTCCACTTATTAAACTGCCCTGCACATCCATACCCCCCTTAGAGACACGTGCCCCCTTGGGTCACTTCTGTCACGGAAATGGTCTTCCCATTGTGATGTGGGGTGTGGGGTCACTGGAGGTGGGGGTGAAGCAGGGCACCAGGGAAGTCAATGAGGCTGGTGTTATGTGGGAAATCTGTAACAAATCCTTCTTCCAAGCTGAATAAATCCTTTTCTTCTAACCAGATGTATGCTGATTAGTTATAGCATACTTAAGACTGATATATACTGGAACTATATTGAATTTACTAAATGTTATATATGCTTGGCCTGTTTTTGATTTCCCACTTTTAGTATTTACAAAGGGATTTTTTTAAAATTCCACTTGTAAAGCAACAGCATTGTCAACCTGTTGATGAACTTATGCATGCATTTTTCCGTGCTGTGAAATCTTTTCTTTCGACTTTCCAATTGTTAGGTTTAGTAAAAAAAAAAGGGGGAGGGTGTGATGGTGATGGCTCTCAATGCTACCATCAGGAACAGGTAATGTTTGAAGTTCCTATATTGAGGTGAATGAACCAAGAAGAAAGTATGCCCCAAAATATTTTTCTTTCAATTTTTCTGATAATTTTTAAGAGAGAAAGAGAGAGAAAGAGAGAGAGAGAGGAAAGAGGAAGTCTAAGAATAGGAAAGGCAGCTGTTTATTTTTGTGGAAATAGAATTGAGAGGATGAGAAGCATGGCGGAGTGTAAAGGACACCACAAAAGAGATATATTGGTGACTGGCATGCGCAACATCTGAATAACAGTTACTGTAAAAATGTAATCATGAAATAAAGGGGGTGAGGAGGAAAAAAAATTGCCCATGATTCGGATGCTACATTGTCTTATTTCTGTTCATCTGTATGGTAGTTCTTGACTTTTTATTGCCACATTTTGGAATTAAAAAATCCCCACTGAGTATCCACTAAAATTGCTAAACATAGCATTAATTGATGTAATCGATGTTTTTTGACCAATCAGAGTTGAGTAAACATACCATCAATCACTCAACTGATCAATCAGATTCAAGAAAACATAATCATATAACCAACCAATCACAGTAAATGGGTATCTAAGTACATTATCATAAAGCATGATAAGTCCCCAGGGCCGGAAGCATTATTAGGAGCTTTTTATGTTTGCATGGCAAGGTGATGGCTGAAAGTTGCACCATTCGTGTGTATTCCATTCTATGTTATTCCTGTTGTTTTAATCATGTTTGTTTCTATTATCACTTACTATTCTGTTTCACTTGGGTATATTGTGTTTACAATTGGAAGACTTATTTTGTCAGACATTCTGCTGGCTGTTTCTGTGTTCTGATGTTTGATTTGTCTGTTTTACCCCCTTTGCTGCTCAGGAAGTAGAGAGGCAGCTGTATGCTAACATGGTACTCACCTTGGTATGTAACTTTACCTCTTAATTTACATGCATTCAGACCAAAAATTGCTCAACTGATGGCATTATATTTATTTTCCCAAGACAGCATTGGGGAGAGGGATTTGGGGGGGGTGTAGGATTGTCAAAATGATATGCATGGTCTCCTGGTGATGTCATTTTGGCTATTTCTGGTTTGAGTTGGCAAGGTTTGTACACACTTTTATATCTCGCTAACACGTCCTGAGTTTGACATTTCTGATGGCAGAACTTTGGTACACATTGTCATTATAAGATTAGACTGCCCCTCATAGCTATAACATGCCAGAGAGCCAAGAGCAGGATTGTGAAACTCAGGGTTCTATTATATCACTGTTGCTTTTATGAATTAGATATTTTCAGCCCTTTTCAAATTGTTTATAATTTTTTTTTGCCAATGACATAAATTTTGAATAAATGCTGTTTTGTATGTCAGTTTGGAAGACGGGAAAGAGAGAGAGAGAGTAGATCTCTTCATACTTTATAAACCAAGTACTGTGTATATTAATCCATCTTAGTCTTCATTTTTCACCTTTGTATTTGAGTAGATTGTTTAAGCTTCTGTCACTGAGGTACCATGTCTCCATCAGGACTTTCAGGAAATTTTATAGAACTCAGTTTTATTGAAATTACAGCCTGAATGTACCAAAAAGAAAAAAAAAACTTCCCTAAACTAACATTACACCTCTCCCTGATTAAAAATTAAAATCACTTGAAGTTAATATACAGAAAGATCTATGTAGCTTTATTATCAAAGTGATTAGTTCATGAAGAAAGAAGAATTTATTTGCCTTCCCCCACCAACATTTTCTTAGGCTTTCCAGAGTTAGTTAGATATTTTTGTATATTTAAAATTATTAAAATTTTAAAAATATTATTGAAATGGAAAATCAGGAAGATAATGTATGTGAAGCCTTTGTGCTGCAGTGTCAAATTAAAAATTTTAAATAATAATTTTTGGTATGTGAAAACTCTTAGAATATTGTTTTCTTAACATCACACATGTGGCTTCATAGATGAGAAAAAGTGCACTTGTGACTTGAAAAGAGCTTGGACATATATGTATGTGCGTATGTGTGAGTGCAAGCACAAATGTGTATAAAAAGCCCAGTGCGAATCCTTAACTCCTTAATGCAGTTTTTCAAGTGAATTGTCATCAGTGCTGCAGTTAATGATTCAGAAGTAAAAGTAACTTGATAATATGTACTGCAATGTTTAATCTTTTAATGTCATGTTATTCACAATGATGTTGTCATTGCAGGAGAGAGAGCGACGACGTCAGCACATGATGTTGGTCAAAGCCTTGGAGAACCGGCGTAAACTGGAGGAGAAGGAGAGACTGAAGGAGGAGAAGAAAGCCGAGAAAAGGCTGACCAAGCAGAGGAAGCTGGTAAGATGGGTGCTTAGTGCTTGGAAATATTATTTCAGACTCCCTTGAGGAAGACATAATTTAATTTCTTAAATTTTTCACCTCTAAAATAACTTGATATGTATTGATTTCTTGAAGAAGTCAAAATTCTTCTCAGCTTTTAGGTCAAGAACAAACCATGCATCAGAGATGAAATATTTGTCTTACTTGTACATTTGAGGTTTTGTATTTGTTAATGGAATATATGCAGAATAATGCAGAATAAAGTAAGTATAAATGTTCTGTTCATCTTCAGGAACAAAAGAGGTTAGAAATCCAAATGGCCAAAGAACTGAAGAAACCAGTTGAAGACATGCAGCTGATGGATGCCAAGGTAAAAAAAAATTTTTTTTTAAATTTAAACAAAAAAAATCTGTGTATTTCATTTGGTAAAGAGGACATTGCTCCTTAATTCCAGTTATTTTATATTCATATGTAACAGGTGCCATGGTAATATTTTAAATCATTATGTAAGTTATCCCCTATAGTGACAAATAGCCCATTTATTGTCTTTAACTTATTATTATATGTTTTTCATTGATTTGAGCAGTCAGTAGTTTTACATGTGTAGCATTTTTTATGTGCTTCATGTAGCATTAGTATATTTTTCCCAAAATTTTATCTGTATAGTAGCTGTCAGTGACACATTTGAACTAAATTAAATGATAATTGTGTTTGAGTTAATTACAACTGTAAAATTTTACCTTATTTAGGTAAAGTGCCTGTTATATTTTATTCCAGCCTCTCCCCACCCTGAACAGAATCCCTGGGGTCAAGTTACCAGGGCCAGCCTTTGCAGACTGCCTCATGGTTGTGGAGTTCCTGCACAATTTTGGCAATGCGCTAGGATTGGGTGCGTACTGAATAACAGTGACATCTATTGTGCTGTTTTTGCAACGTTTGAAGATGTTTTATTTCTTGTTTCTCTCCCTTTCAAGAATAAATATGGTTGAAAGGATAATAGTTAGAGTACACTCTGTTTTCTTCATGAAAGGTCATTTTGCCTTACTTAAAAATGTATTGTATTAAATAGTTAGTAATAAGTTGATATTTAGACAGTTTAAAAATAATAACTTGCAACCTTGTTACCACATTTAAATTAATCAAATTTCATTTTAATGGACTTCAGTGAATTTATCCTCATCTGATAAAATATTTGGCCTTTAAGTTTTGTGTGACTTTCAGTCTATAGTACTTTTGTGTAACTTGACACTGTATATGATGAATTTCAGACAAGGACTCAATCCCCTCCCTGAACACAATCCAAATGGGGATGTTGAATGATGAAGAGGAGCTGGAAGAAGTGCTCTCCCTCATGACTCACCTGCTCAAGTTTGCTCTGGATGACCCTGGGGTACCTAACCCCAAGGAGGTACTAGGATGATGAAAATTAAAGATGTTACAGTGATAACATTCAATTTATGTATGATTATTACTCCATGAGTAGCTCTTGTGCTGTGTCACTGCATGAGTAGTTCTCATGCTCTCGCTCTAGTTTCGTGAGCCACATTCGAGCGTGACAGTAGTCAGTGCATGAATAGCCAGTGAAGGGTATGGTCAGTACAAATAGAGATGTCTCTTTATCACAGAGATTAGTATGATTTGACTTATGTGAAAATAAGAACTAAATGTATATCTTAACTAGAGATGTGCTGGTCTTTATTAAGCTTTCAGACCCTAAACATAATTGATCAGATGAATGAAGGATAGTCATAATACTATAAATATATCAAATGATTTGTTCCAGGCAACCACCTTGCTGAATGAAAAGATAACAGATGTTGATTTGAATGAGAACAACATTTCTGAAGTTCTGAGAATCTTCTTGGTGGCCAGGAATGGGAGTCAGGACGAGGTATGACCTGGACTTGACAGTAATTCTTTATCAAAAATTATGACTAGATTTAAAAATAGTTTTTTTTTAAATCATGTCCAGTATCATGTTTGAAAAAGACAACATTACGTTCACACATTGTTAATAGTCACCCTGAGCTTCAGAGATAACTTGACACTAACCTCTTCACTATAGCCTATCTTCATCGTGTCAAGTTACCTCTGACGAAAATAGTTTGACCTAGTTTATATAAGCCAATCGAATCCATGTTTCAAAAATTTTCACCAAAGTTTGGTGAAAACGCTGATTGGTTGACCGACAATCGGCAATCCTCGGCTGATTCCGCAAGCTTCATACTAACAACTTAGTTATTGTCGAGTGCGGAGACATCCGAGTAGTTCCGAGTGCATAACCGTACACAAAGAAAGCATGGAGTATATCGGAATTGAAACCAGAGCAGTTTGATGCCCTGCATCATAATCTACTGAGGGATGATGTATTTTGCGTGCTGCCCACAGGTTACGGCAAGTCCCTGATATTCAGCCTTATCTTTGATTGGTCCGGATTTGAACAAAGCGCGCTTTGACTCGTTCGCGTTCATTGGCTAGATCGTTCAATGAGTCATTGAGTGCGGGCTTTAAATTTGATTGGCGGGCGGCGGGGGCAATCGAATGTGGTCAGAGGTAACTTGACACGATGAAGATAGGCTATAGTGAAGAGGTTAGTGTCAAGTTATCTCTGAAGCTCAGGGTGTTAATAGTAGGATTTGCAGTAAAACTATTTGACCTTTTCAAGATTTTAAAACTGGCGCTGCTCTAAAAACATGATAACAACATGTAAAGTTATCAAGATCGTGTATAATACGTCACTGGTTACAACTCATATCCTTATTGGAAATACTACAAAGTTTTTAAGTGTAAATTTCTCCTGTATTTCCAGTTAACAGAGCAGCTTAAGTTCCGTCCCTACCAAGCCTTCAACAGTACCCAGAAGGCCTCACTGCTGGGGGCGCTGTGCAACGAATTGCTGTGTAGTAAAGTCATTACAAAGTGAGTGCGACCCTCTAGCTTCTTCCCAGCACATCTGGCTTCAGTATTTGATATAACTAAAGAAAGTCATGACAGTTACTGTTAAAAACATTATGGTTATGCCATTTTCTTTTAGTTTTTATAATTGTTGATATAATACCTGTAACATTTAGAATCTAAGCGACGATGAATGATTTTTAGTAGTTCCACACAGAGATCCAGGATGATACAAAAGACCTTGACAGCACTTTTACACCATGTTTTGGAAAGATAACTGTAATTTGTAACAGTTTTTGAAGTAGATTACTCAAGGCTCTCTGAATATTTTCCTCCTTTTTAGGAGAGGGTTGAGGCAGGGCCTACCATTTTGTGTTCTAACTAATCTTTCTGTTATTCTCTCTTAAGCTGAATGGCAATTGTGTATTTATTTTGATTTCATGTATTTATTCATGGATTTATTTATTCAAATATCTGTTTTTTATAAAAAAAAAATATATTCTTTTCAGTGAAATTGAGCGTAACATTGACACAGTGTCGAACCTCAGACGCGACAAGTGGGTAGTGGAAGGAAAAATAAGAAAGTAGGTCCCTAAATTTCAGCCGCTTTCCTTATTTACTTGTTTTATGTATTAGATGAAACGATAGCTTTAAAACATTGTTGCAGGTTGTAATGAAGAGAAACATATCAAGATTTTGTGATATTCCACTAAAGGCAACTTTAGTGTTGTAGTATCCAGAAATTTGTGATGAACCAAGTTATTGGGTATTCAGAAGAACCTGCCGTACACAAATATTATTTTATATACACTTTGGTTATATGCACAATGTTATTCAGACAAAAACCAGGGTTAGGCATGCACTCAAAAAAGTTTTTGGCAACACACATTTAATACCAATTCAAGATTAAATTTGTGATAAATAGTCCATCATTAAAATTTCTGTAGTATTTAACAAAGACAGAAAAAAAGTAAAGTAAGTAATTTGTGAGTAATCTGTGCACTCAAACCAATGCATTGCTTTACAAATTCGACAGAAAGTCCAGTTTCATAACTAAAGAAAATTGCAATTAGGTACTGTAACTGTGGTCAATAAAGTATACCTTAGGTAGGAAAGAGCCTTTATCATTTTGTGTCATGTAATTCTTTTCACCACAGAATGAAGCACCTCCAGTCCAAGAAGTTTGGCAAGTCATCCCCGTCCACCAGCCGTGCCGAGATCACCAATGGAGACAGCACCATGTTCAATGAAAGCTCCATCTTCACCATGGACAACGATGACAGCAGTAGCGTGGCGCCATCTGGCAGGAGCAGCAAGCGGGGCAGTGATGATGAGCATGAGGACGGGGAAGATGAAAGTGGAAACGAGAGCGAGGGTCCAGAGGGAGAGGGCCATGCTGATGCAGAGGCTGAACATGAGGTATGGAACTTGATCTGACGAAACCACGTGCCACAGTGTCAATTCTTTTTAGTACATAAAGCATAAGTTTTGTTTTGGCCAATAAACTGAATGTTTTCCCTACCATTTATGTCATGCTGAAGTATGTGGTATCATGTTTTCCTTGTCTTTAGCCCAAATGAGTTTTTTGACTGATAGGTATAAAAGAAATAAATTACAAGGAAAGAAGAAAATATTAGATGCTTTTGTGGCTTCTCTAAGTTCAAGTTTTGTCATAATATCATACTATTTACATGCAGGAGGAAGAACAGGTATCACAAGAGGAATTGGAGAAGAAAATTGAGAAACTGACAAAGGTTTGGAAATAATACAGTGGTTATATGACAGAAATCTTCTTTAATTTTTTAATGTTAAAAAAAAAAAGAAAATAAAATGCATAGATAGTGGAAAGTTATTCACTTCCAACTGTCTGTCTGATTCTAAAGGATGTTTAACAATTTTCCATTTCTGGCACTTTCTTAATTATTTTCAGACATCAAGGTTAACAATGTATCATAGCGCTGTGCCATTTTTGTATTCTTGTTATTATCTTTTTTATGTTCAAGCCTAGCAGTAATTTCTCTCTAAGCATATTCCCATTATTATTATTAATATGTTTCCTTGGTGATATTTTAGCAACAAGGTCAGTACAGAAACAAGGTATTTGATGCAGCTCAAAAGTTACGTGCAATGGCGTTTGGTCAAGACCGCTACAAACGTCGCTACTGGGTGCTGCCATACTGTGGAGGAATATTTGTGGAGGGGAAAGAATCCAGCGAACTGCCAACTGATGAGGAGAAGGATAGTTTAAAAACAGAAGACCAAAAATGTTCTTTGTCAGTGACTGAAAATTTGGAAGGGAACAAAGTAGCAGAGAATTCTGATGTCAAAAAGGAAAAGGGTTCCACTTGTAAATCACCAAAAATCAAAACCGAAATGAGCACATTGCCAATTAATGGGGCTGTCAACATTCCTGATCAAAAAACTCAAAGTGAGGATAAATCAAGCACCAATTTGTTCCTCCAGGAGCCAAGTACTACCAAGTTCAGTGACCTAATTCAGCCAAAGTCTGAAGAAAACAGTTTGAAAGTGGCCACAGGGAGTATGGACAGTAAAGGGAACAGCAGCATGACCTCTCCGACCTCCACCCCTGCAAAGCCTGGTTTCATGAGCATTGACAGTATACTGAAGAAAGACTTTGTTAGCTCACCGAGCCTTCTTAGTTCATCTTGTCTCACTACAACTCTGAGTTCCACTGTAAACAGCACAATTGATATGGTGATGAAGAACCACAGTGTGGAGCCCATCAACCAATCCTGGTTCAGCATCATTCCCAGAGTTCCCTGCGATGACAGCTCAATTGTACACAGCCCAGGTACTCCTAAAACAAAGACTAGTCTGGAGACCTCGCATTCCTCATCATTTGGAAGTCATAGTGCATTCAGTCCATTCCAAAAATTGAACTCCACTCCAACTTTTGCTGGCTTCCAAATGGGCCAGATTGGCAACCAGCAGGGCTATGCATACCCTGGTTTACCAGTGTTTGGATCTAGTCCAATACCTCACTCAGGACCAAACTCTAAGCCGGATACTCAGGGTACGTCACATGGTGCAATAGAGACAGTGGCAGGGCTGAAAGAGGTTCCAGCAGAAGCTTTAAAGCAACACTCAGAGCCTAAACCTATACCTAAAGGTAAGTCTCTCTCTCATGCTCTCTCTCTCTCTCTCTCTCATGCTTGTAAAAAAACTGATAGATAGAAAGCAAAACCTGACAGATAGCAAACATTTGTAGTTTGAAATGTATGCAGGTTCCATAGAAAAACACTCCCATTATTAAATGACCTCTTTGTTTAGAGTACCTGACTTACACTTGTGAATCCATGTTTTTTTTTCCACTGTAGAACTTGAGCGTGGTTGGTGGAGGATCACAGACCCCAATCAGCTGAAGCAGGTGATGAGATGTCTGCATATGAGAGGGATAAGGGAGAGAGCCCTGCAGAAGACAGTACAGAAATACAACGACTATGCATGTACAGCTTGCAGCAAAGGAAGCAAAGAAGGTAAACTGAGTAGTATTCACTTATATCCTAGGTCAAGGTCAAATTGTAATAACCAGTTGATATTTTCAGATCATGCTTTTTAAAGTTCTTTCGAAAGAAAATAATAAAAGAAAAATAAAAGAAAAAAATAATAATAAAATAAAAAGAAAAGAAAAAATTACACACATGCATGAATGGCATGTGACATAAAATAGACCCCCCCCCTTAAAAATAGATAAATAGAAGAAAAAAAAAACCTTGCCAAGCTGAAATGTTCTTCTGTCTCTCTTTACTTCAGCCACAGAGTTGGAGATCACAGACCAGGACAAGAAGATCTCTCAGACAGAGGCAGGTGCTCCTGACCCTGACCCCCGCGACCTCTGGCTGCCGGAGACTGCCCTGGACCTGGAGATCTCCGTCCTGGAGGATGTGGAGAGTTTGGAGGAGAGGATATTTAATGCCAGTTTACAAGTTAAGGTAGGTACACAGTGATTGACCTGGTAGAGGGTCTGGAAGAGAGGATATGAAATGATTACAACCAAATTAAAGGGATAATAACTCTTCGTATGAGATATATATTTCAAAATAAAAACAATGTGAATAACTCATAGAAATATAATATATTCTGTTTTACCACAAAAACGGCAGTTATAACTATTATTCTGATATCTGAGCTTGTCTTTAGACCACATGACCTCCATTGATAGCTATACTCTGTTAAAATCTCTCAAGAGATTTTAACAAAAAACCAAACTTTTAAGAAAAAAACCAGGGACTAACTTTGAATGTAAAAATGGATTCATTAACCATTGGTAAGTACGGGAAAATTGTTGTTTACTCCAGGAAAATTCATTTTTTGGCCGAAACGAAGAGTTATTATCCCTTTAATTTTGCATCCAACTTGTGAAAAATTTGGATTTTTCAAAGCTCTTCGACAAACCAGACTAGTGCAACTTTTAGTGGATGTTTTATATTTTTTTCCATTATTTGTGGATTTAAGCTGCAGACTAGTTAATTTCTATTTAAACTGATAGTTTTTTAGGTCTTCCAGCATGAGTGTCCAATGGACAGAAAAGTTATAGGTATAGACTATAAGTATATAAAACACTATACTGTACAGTAGTGTATCCTATTAGTGATGTGTCCTCATGGTTCCAGGGATGGAAGCTGCCTCCCAAAGCCACAGAAGAGGAAGAGGTGAAGCTGGTCTCCAGGACAACCATCATTAAGAAGGATGATGAGTTCTATCCATTGGAGCTGGCCAAAGAGAGACTGGTGAATTTAGAGAACAACATTGAGAGAAGATATCTGAAGCCTCCCTTTATCAAGTCGTGAGTATTACACAAAACATGAGTCCTGGGGAAGTTTTTCAGTGAGCAAGTTTTTTTTTTTTTGGCATTTGAAGCATCCTGAACTAGGTAAAAGGCTGAAATTGTTGTAAAATTTAAAATTGAGTCAAAACAGCTTGATAAGCAAAATTGTTATATTCCTTTTATTTTTTTAAGTTACAGTTTAATCAAATGTGAGGTTATACAATTTAGTTGCACTTACCAGCATTACAATGCATTACAGCTTAGCTACCAAATTCAAAGATTGGCTGTGAATTGTTCATGTATGCCTTTTATAAATTAAATGTTATTTTTTCTGCAATTGGAAGATGATTTGGACAAATTAAAGTGCAGTTTAATATGCAACATGGATGCCAGATTCCTAACATGATATTCTGGTGTAGATTGATGATATCACAACGACAGTTGGAGTAAGTAGATGATAGTCAAAATGGGATGATATTCTCTGTCAATAAAGCCTGTCTGGTTAACACTTTTCTACTTGACCTTCAGGCCAGAGCTGGACATGACCAAGCTGACCAAGCCAGGGAACGAGAGTCCGTCCTCTTCAGACGACAGTGACACAGATGACACCACACCAGCTCTATTGCTATGGCGACGGGCTGTCACCTCGGCAACGAATCCATCCCAGCTGATGATGTGTGTACTACAGCTGAACAAGGCCATAGCCTGGGAGAAAAGCATAATGAAAGTGGTATGTGACCTTCACTGAGATGAAATCCATCTTTATATGTGTTGCAACCTTTGCCAAATAGAAATCTGCTCTGATGTTGGGTTTACAAATAAAGTCAAAAGTTCTGATTCTGTTAAATGTATAGAAATGTACAGAAAGATAATGATTTTACACCTCAATTTCATCACATCGGTAAATTTAAGCTGATCTTGGTGTGGACATTTCTTTCTGCCTGCATATTTCAGCCTTTTTAGACCAAGAAAGTAGTTTTTGAGATTTGTGGTTCTCTGGTGTGAAAAATAAATTTTTTATTTGAATTTGTTGACTATACTTCTGTTTTTATCATCCAGATTTTAGACTTTGTATTATTTTCCTTCATTTTTTCAAGTTGAAAACCAAATTTAAGATTATGTGACATTAAATTTTATAATTTCATTTCAGTCCTGCCAGATCTGCCATCTTGATGATAATGAGGCAGAGTTATTGCTATGTGACAGCTGTGACAAGGGGTTCCACACCTACTGCTTCAAGGTATAATATACGTGTGTGTGTGTGTGTGTGTGTGTGTGTGTGTGTGTGTGTGTGTGTGTCACACTGTCCTTGGGATAGCAATTTACACTTGGTGCCTCTCTTCACCAGATTATAATCAAAATGTTGATGATATTGATATAGTTATCAATATTGATATGGAGGCATTATGACTACTTCCCTGGCACTTGATGTTCCTCTTAAAAGGAAAAAGAAACTCCATGATTCAGGGATCAGTTAATGTACAGGTGGTCAGTTTTAACTTAGTAGGCTTTCTAAGTTAAAAAAGAGAGAAGAAACTGATGGTAACATGATCAATCTGTGATATATATTTTTAACATTTCAGCCTAAGATGGAGAATATTCCAGACGGAGACTGGTATTGTTACGAGTGTATCTCCAAGGCGTCAGGTCATCCACACTGTCTGGTGTGTGGGAGAAAGAACGGCAAGATGGCGGAATGTGACAAGTGCGATAAGGCGTACCACATTGATTGCTTAAATCCTCCGTTACCCAGGTGAGAGGGGATTCATTTATTTATTTTTATAATAAGTTATTTATTTATTTTATCTCCAAACAGCTTTGGTAATGACAGCAATGTTTCTGGACCAGTAAAAAAGGAAATGTTACTGTGTACTCCTAAACATGCATTTCCTAGTGTTTTGGCACATTTTTTCCCCAATTTTCAGCAATTCATCTACTTGTCATTCAAAATTTTCTGCTTTTAAACTTCACATCAATTTTTTGTTTTAATCTCAGACTGCCAAGAAAGTACACCTGTATTTCCTGTCTAATGAACAAAACCAAATGTAAAGGGAAAAGGGGACGGAAGAGTAAGCAAGAGAAGGAACTAGAAATATTGACGGAAGCAGCTAAGGCAGCCGGGGAGAAGAGAAGTAAGGAAGAAAATGCCATGGATCTCACACCTTGTGGGTAAGTGATTCAGGAGTCAAATAGACAGCGGGATTTCTTTAAATAACATCCTTGGCAAAATATTTGTAATCCAAGTTCGTACTTACAACACTGTGTCGTGTCCCACATAGATATCTTATGACTGCATGGTCTCAATTTTTCTGAAAATTATCAAATGCTTCTAGAGACTGTGATCTCATTCAAGAATAAGTTAATCAACTTAATTGCATATTTTTCTGTGTGTGAAATAAAGTAAAATAAAGAATGGTTTTGGAAGCGCACATGGAAATCCATTATATACACCTACCATTTAAGTGTTGATCTCCTAGTGCAACAATGGCTAGTTAAAATATAGAAAAAAACAAGCAAATATTTGCTAAATACACACTGTAATATGACTAAATGTCATTGTATTGTCTCCTAGTATTATGTTGGAGGAGTTAGAGGACCATGAGGATGGCTGGCCCTTCCTAAAGCCAGTGAACACCCGGCAGTTCCCTCAGTACAGGAAGGTGATCAAGCAGCCTATGGACTTTGCCACCATGAGAGCCAAACTAGAGGACAACGAGTGAGTAATATTATAAAGAAAAAAAATGAGGAATGGTGCTGAGCAAAGGGTACTGAGAATTGTTGCTGACTAGTGTCATGTCATGAAAGACCCAAAAGGTTGTAAACTTTTTGTTTGAGTCTTGAAGCAAACTATGATAATCATTGTCTGGATAAGGGCTTTACCATCATGAAAGTCAAGCTTTAGGACAGTGAGTGAATTATAATATAAGGCTACCTTTCCCAGGAGAACATAAGGGGGAATTTGGGGTCTTTTTCACATATTTAAACAACTTAAGTAGTATATAGGCCCTTGCAAAGGCTACTAAGAATTTTGGCTAAATTGCATTTCATGAATCGTCAAAAATACTGCAAGACTTGTTATTTAGTTGTATTTTTTAAAATCCTAGGGCAATATTAATCACCATGTCTATATATATTAACCTACTGTTACTGTCAGTAGCCCATTGAGATATACTTATTTAACTACATGTCCCCAGGAGTTTTACATTTTACAAATTTATTTTAATAGTATGATAAGCTTCAAGACCATGTAATACTATGTCTTTTCTTTCAAACTCAGAAGAACTGTATTGTATCATTTCAGTTACAAGACTCGCCAGGAGTTTGCCTCGGATGTTAGGATCATCTTTGACAATTGTCGGACATTCAACGAGGACGACTCGGACGTTGGTCAAGCTGGACATAACATGAGGAAGTACTTTGAAGTGAGGTGGAAGGAGCTGTGTAAGATACACTCCTAGCCAGGGGTCATTTATAGCCTGAAAAATATCACGCTTATCAGTGACTTGCGGGTATTCTGGAAGATGGTCTAATTGTTTTATGGAAAGATGGATGGATGTAAGCAGGCTTAGATCTTTAATTTATTATCAATATGATTACTGGTCATTATTATTATTATTATTATTATTATTATTATTGCAGTCTTTGGAAGGCAGTGTTGATAGCATTGTGGGAGGCAGTTGCTAGCATAGTTAAGTCTGTCGAAGTTTGAAAGTAAAACATGCTGTGAAATAACCATATGCTTGGTTTATTATAATTATGCCCTTTTCACACCCAGTGGTACAGTTAACTGGCCCAGGTAGCTTCCTGAGGTCCTTCCATTTAACCATGCTGCAGGGGGGGGGGGGGGTCCCTCTCAAAAGTTCTGCACAAGTGGGTTTTCTGCTGTTAAGTTAATTAATTGGCATAGGGTTCAACAAAACTTTAGTTGTACCTAGACTTATCAAACTCCTTGGGGACTCTTGCTGAATGCAATCTGATTCACAGGCCTCATGCTGGTATTGTGTATACTGTTTCAAACTTGTAGACTCTGTTTAAGTGGATAATCAGACCATTAAGTTATCAATCTCCCAAAGTGGACCAGTCCAGTGAAAGTGTACCACTTGATGTGGAAAAAGATCTTAGTCAATCCCTTTATTACATGGACCCAACCTGGGGCTCTTGCCATATGCTTTCTTGCAATGTGTTGAAAAATAAACCATGTTTCTAAATATAGGTATGATTTTGAGCCTTTAAAATTTGTGCAATATGCTTAAGTATGCGTCCGTCTTTTTCTTCCTTCTGAATGTCTGCGTTGTAAGTAGGTGAACTTTGAAACCTCTCAGTAATGGTGGACCTTGTAAAACTATAACACTGGTGTCTTATCAGAAATTCTGCTTACATTGCTTGCATTTATACATGGCAGTTTCTAGTTATTTAAGGAACAAGATGAAATTGTGAACAAGAACAAATGCTGGTGCTTAAAAGCCATTGTATTTCACAGCAACAGTTCAGAAAATGTCCATAAGTTTCTTGAATGATGCCTTTGCATTAGTACAATTTCAAGCTTAGCCTAACACATTTTGCGGAAATGGGACATAACTGGCTATTGTCATTTTGGCACTGACATCAACAAAGACATCTTTGATGTTCCCTGCTAGTGGCATCATACTAATATTACCATCTTTCAGTGTTGCTAAAATATTCATGCTTGTGAAAAAATGTTTATCAAAGATGCAAATTTTTTATGAAGTATGTCATTTCTTCACCTAAATTTAGAATATAGAGCTGATGCACATTAAGATTGAAGTCTTTTTTCTTATTTGATCTCAATTCTGAAATGTTGTCTTTAAATATTTTGGATGTACATGTAGGATAGGTTTACAGACAATTTTAGACAGTGAAAAATTGCATGTATGCCCGGTGTAATATTTGTAGACTTTTCCACATTGAAAGTAGAAATTGTGTTGAAAAGAAAAGATTATAATCCATCATTTGGGGTCCATTTTCGATTTTACGTTAGGCACAGTTCACTTTAAGTAAATTTGTCAACTATGTTAATCAATTGGTAACTATGGTGTAAACTTCTGTAAACAGGGAGTCACTTTTCTCCAGGATTTTACTGTCTGGCTTGACAGTAACGCTTATCTCATCTTCTGATTGAAGAACTGTGCACAAAAACTGAAAAAGTAGTAACTAAGAAAATTGATTTTTTTTTCTCTCACACAATAATGCTGTAGGTATCTCCCCGGATGTGCATGTTATTTATGAAACCAAAGGATAATTAGATGGCATTTTAAATATTAATAATAGTTGTTTTCAGAAATATTCCTAGGAGATAAAAAGGCAATGTAGAGTTAAAGAACAGTTCTATACTTACTGAAGTATTGGGTTCCTGCGAAGAAAGATGCAACGATTGTAGTTTATTATATACCTCATGCATTTCGTCTTTCAAAGAGAAACTGTATATTTATGTTTTCAAGTATTTTGTATTTATTTATTTATTTTTTGTTTGTTTTGTTTTTTACAGTACATAATAAAGTTTAAAAAGTATAAAATAAAACCCAAGTTGTGTGTGCTTTTTTCTCATCGGTCTGTCTGTCCGTGTCGTCGCCGTCACTGTCCGACACGAAACAAACCCCTTTGTTTGAGTTACAGTTTAAATGTTTATGAAAAACATCCTTACCAATTTACCATGACCAAACCGCTACAAAATATTTCGGAACGCGATGTAATATTTAAATTATAATGTCTTTATTTACAATAATATGCTCATTTACAATATCTATTTGTTATAAAAAAAACTCTTTAATATCAACTCTTAAAATTGGATTCTTCCCCGGAATGTACAATCCTTTTTCATGAAAAAGTGTATTGCACAAGCGATAAATAGAAATCATTATGTGATTAATGTGATATCTTTAATTACTACACACAATGTTCTTAATGGTTATCTACATCAATATATTACTATATTACACCTGGAAGCCCGTACATTAGTATTCTTAGACATGTTTTAGATTTTGTACATAATCTCATAGTTGCATTTATTTTAAATGTCTTTTTCATTGATATAGTTAAAATATTAAAANGGGGTGGTGGGGATGGGGGGGGGGGGGTTTCAAGGTGGTGGTGGCCAGGTTGCTGTACAGCTAAGCATTACTCTCTGGTCGCAGTCGAATCTAAAAAAAAAAAAAGAGAGAAATTCGTTTAACAGAATCTGTAGAAAAATGAAGCCAATCACCTCAACTATAAATTGCTCAGATATACTCAACGATGGAAAAAGTACTAGTTATAATGAAACAACAATCAATTAAATGCACGAAATTGTCCTAAGTATTTGACAAGAATTTTGACGGTCTCTTAGGATTTCTTATATTTAATTCTGTGCCTTTTGAATATGCGTCCAAATGCTCATTTATCTCATTTATGTATTTTTTAATCTATTTACATTTTTAAATCATTAACAGCCTTATAATGCACATATAAGTATTAAAGGCACGCACCTGCGCCGTGTTTCTCCCTCCCGCCAGTTTAGGCCGTGATATCCTGAACTCCCGCTCTGGGTCCAGGCTGCCCGTCAGGAGGGTGTCCCAGCCAAATATGTCCGGATCAGACTGGTCTGTGAGAGAAGAAAAACAAAGAAAATATATTATTATTATTATACATGTAGTTAAACGAAGTTAATAAACTGAACATATATTTTTTGTTGTTGCATTGAAACGTATTTTCATTCAGTGAAATCTGAGGAATTACACTAAGAAAACTAAAACTTGCCTAAAATTTATTGCATTGTATGAATTTATGTTAATGTACACAAATTTGTGTCAGCCAAAATTACGCACGTCTAAGCCAAAACCAGAAAATCAGTACTCACCGCCACGCCAGTTATTATCATAAATATTCATGGACTTGAATCTGTCTCTGTGAAGGTAATCTTCCCTCGAGCTTCCCGAGCTTGACCCCCGGCTACTACTGCCGGACACTGTACTGGCCAATCCTCCCCGGCCCAGGTGCTGCCAGTAGGGGGTGTACTTAGGGTGGAAGATACCGGTAGCCGGACCGTAGGAGTCGTGGAGGTAGCTGGAATAGTGGGGATTTGATTAACTTCATAAATTAGAATGTAATTATGAGAGCGTTACTGCATACTGCAAAGCCACGTATTTAAACGTATTTAACAAGTGAAACGTATGAATTTAACGAAACTAACAAACAAATAAATAAATAAATTTTGTGTTGGGACAAAAGTGGTAAAATTTCCCAGATAGGATTAAACTTCATCGATTCACAGTTCCAAAGCTGACTTTGCACATACCCGTATAAAAGACAAGGCAAAATACCATTGTAAACGAAATACCCGTAACAGTTACAGTCATTTTAAGTATTTCCTACTTACTTGCGCCATCTGCTTCCTCGCTTCAGCTTCTCCTCGCGCGCCTTCTTCTTCTTGTAGACGATGACAGCTATGAGAATGCAGATGGCCACAATCAGCGCCACTCCGCCCACAGTGCTGGCTGCTACAATGGCGATCTCGTCCTGGGTCAGTCCCACCTTGGTCTCACAGAGGTCGCCACTGAAGCCTACCTGGCATCTAATGAAATGGCAAAAACGCATTAAATATGGAAATTTGTGATTGTCAGTTTCCTTTATTGTGTTCCCACTAAAACCAGAGAGTTGGTTCTTATGATAGTGGCATCATCAAATTGGGATACTTATGGTCAAGAGAAAACGGTACTGGTTACTTTGCTGATATAACCAACACAGCACCAACAAAGCGAATTTTTGTAAGTTGCAATAATTTAGTGATTTATGGCTCGAAGCGGATAAGTAAGTTAGTAAAATCGCTATTCTCTTCACTTAAGGTTATTAAGTCTACAAGAATGTCTAAAAATTATAAAATAACTCGCAAAAAACCCATTCCTTACTGACGATTTACCCTCTGCCTATATTTGCTTCCCCATATTACATGTACCGTATGCTTTGGGAGACGTCCCTTACTTAACTTACCTGCAGTTTCCACGGTTGCCTGTGCCGCATTGTCCTCCGTTCTGACATCCGAACACTTCACACGGTTTCAACACAACTAGAACGAGTTGGAAAGCACGTTAAATCGGTCAATTTACAAGGGTTGTCAGTATTCTTGACTTCTTATTTTGCACTGTCATCAAAAAACTTAATTCACGTGTTGCAACATTCACAAGACGCCGATATTTATATATATTTATTCTAATTATTACTAACACGAGTCTAAACTCACCTCCGTCTAGAGTGGGCGTGCCAAGCACGGGGAAGTAGACATTCTCTTCGCTGAAGACGTAACTCAAGGCCTTTAACTTGGTAAGGATGTACTCCTTCATGGCCTGTCTGTGAGCTGTCAGATTAGCCCCGGTCGTGTTCGTACGGACGTTGTGCTCTGTTATTAAACTGCCATGCCTGCAAATTTAATATCAATGAATATACAGTGTGGTTAAAATTATGTCTTTAAAAAATTGTGGGCGATAAAAAAACACATAACACAGAAACTTCGCCCATTCGTGTACATTCGACTTCATGGCAATTGAAATGCTGTTATAACACAGTACTATTACTGTTTTATTTGTGAAAGTAAAATAAATCAAAGCATCATAACAGCCTATTCATGCACCACAGTGGGACTAATTGACCCGTTTCATCATTCTAGATAAAACTTACTTACCACGTGTTAGTAACAACAACTTCTCTGAATCCTGGGAACGCCTGATAGAATCCCGTCAACTGAAAAATAATCATTTGTTAGCTTTGTACAAGGTCTTTCATATCGACTATTTATTTATAAAATAGCGTTTCGGCATTAAAATGCAATATTTATGTAGGCCTACGTTAGGTCCTCCTTTAAGGTGGCCACAGATTTCGAATTCCAAATCACAGTTTATATCTCACAACATATTTACTGCATGAAGAATGAGTCATTCTGAATGAATTGCACCTTTGGAAGTCAAATTTGACATTTTTTTTTGAAAGAATAGTTTCAGGTGGTGCGGTGAAGTGAAGCCAAATTCAAATAATCTTGACGTCAAAATTCAAGAGAAAAAAGACTTACCGACTTGGTGAGGATAACGCGTTCAGCAGAAGAAGGGTTCTGGTACGGCGTCGGGTCAACTACATCTAACGTCATATTGACTAAAAGATAGAAAGAAGGTGACCATTTAATCTACTAAAATCTAAAAAATCAATTTTTTTGCAAAAAGGTACCATCACTGTTAATGACTTTCAGGTTAGACAAACAAAGGCAAATTTGTTACGCGGATGATCAATTCTGAACGCAATTTTTCTTACATATTGCAACATATAACATCGGCTTAATCACAACTAAGGCGTCTATGTATCATACCTTAAACTAATACAAAGATATTCAAAGTACTGATATAGGTTATCGAATTTCAAATACGACTCTCTTACCTCTGTACGTTGTGTCTCTGTCACATCTGAAGCCGTTTCCATGGTAACCCGAGTTACAAGTACAGGTGTAGCTGCCGACAGTATTGGCGCACGCAGCATTGCTGTCGCAGTCGCCGTTGTTCCTCAGACATTCGTCGATATCTGTGCAAATAAGAACAGTATTCCAAGTTTTCTTAATGAGAAATTATTAAGAAAGCTTTGAAAATGAGTAAAAAAATTAATCACATTATGAAGACTAAAATTAAAACCAAATACCAAACTGCACTTCTGTTTCTTCTTAATGTTTCTTAAACTTTGCTGAAATGACACATACACAAAATAACAATAATAATAACAGTAATAATAATAATACCTGTTACACTTCCTATGACCAAGTCAGGTGTTCTGAGAAGCGTAAATGTCGCTGTCCCAGTCCCTGGGTCTACAAGCCTGTTGTTGGCCGCCTGGACTCCATTGAGAATGTACAGGGAAAGGTTGGTCTCCGTCTCATTCTCTGGAGCCGTGGTGTTCAGCTGCACGGTGTAGTAGACAACAACACTACCGTTCCTGAAATGCGAGTATGCAAGTGAGATATTTATAGGGAAGATTTGCTGTATTTTGACACACGAAAGCAATGTTGGTTTAATTATCTTATAAAAATTGCAAACGTTCGCGCACGCTCGTGTGTGTGTGTGTGTGTGTGAGAGAGAGAGAGAGAGAGAGAGAGAGAGAGTCTGATTGACTGAAAGACTGACTGATCGACTTACTCTATCGATGTTATGTCAATACGGTAGAAGCCTGGGTAGCTCCTGTAGAAGTCTTCGAGCTGAAAACAAATATAATCTTTTAACGACTGTGTATCACTCATTGAGACGATGTGCTTTATAACTATAAATGACAACCTGCAAATTACAAGCAAAATGGGTTTAAATGTTACATAAACTAATAATAAAACTGATAAAACGTGCAATAACGAAGAACCATCGGCAACGCTTACGTGTTCTTCCATACTACTTGAAGATACTTACGGTTCTCAACAGTATTTGATAGTCGGCAGATCCGGTTTGGTATTTAGTTGGCGAATAAACTTCATCAAAGACCATTTTCACTGCAATGGAAAACAAACATGCCTTACATATGACGTAAAAATACATTATTTAAATTACTATGAAGGGGCAGATGTAGGCTAAGCAATTATAGCTGTTTATCTTTATTCTCCGTATCCTTCGAAGAGCATTGGCTAACATAAAGATTCTGGACTGTCAATTAGTTAAGATAAAACAACTGCCATAGAAACATAATAAAAACAACAACAACAACAGAAATAATAATAATAATAATAATAATAATGTCTTAAAAATGCCATAGAAACATAATAAAAACAACAACAACAACAGAAATAATAATAATAATAATAATAATAATAATAATGTCTTAAAATGTATATAAACTATAGCTATTACTATAGCTATGTATTGGCTTTTAAACTACCGCTTTCTTCTTTACTAATGATTACATCCCCTCACCTTTGATGCCTTGTAAGGCTTTGCAATCCGTTCCATTTCCAATAAACGCGCTCTTGCAAGTACACGTGTAACTCCCCACAGTGTTGGTACAGTAAGCGTTAGGACTACAGTCATTGGTCGTCGTGCACTCATCAATGTCCGAGCACGTCTGACCATTGCCAGAAAATCCAGAATTGCACGTGCACGTGTATGAACCAATGGTGTCCCTACACGTGGCGTTCGTATGGCAAGGCGTCGTCAAGCATTCGTCGACATTGGTGCACGATTGGCCGTCACCGCTGTAGCCTTGGTTACATGCGCACGTGTAGGAACCAAATGTGTTTGTGCACTGGGCGTTGGAGGCACAATTGTTGGTTGTGTCACATTCGTTTATATCTGTAAAAAACATGACATCAAGCATGAAAACAGCACATTTAAGATGGTGATATTGATATGTAGTGGAATCTGCTAAATCTGTGTATGTTTGGAACCTTCAAACAACAAAATAGTACTACTACTACTACTACAGTGTACGCAGTACATGCATATAAGATGAACAAGAAGGAATCCAATCCTCTTAGTTATTAAAAAAATCGTTCGTTTAACATACTTCCGAAAGGCAACATATTCAGAACTATGTGTTCTGTAACAGGTTTCTCGTATCCAGCTGAACGGCACTATATTCATGAGGTTCTGTTAAAAGTGTGCGAGTTTTGGAAAGACAGGTCCCAAAAGGCAGTACGCGAGATGGACACACTGGCTACTGTATACTGACCGTTACAAGTCCTCTGGTCACTCTGTTCCAGCAGGAACCCGCTATTACAACTACACGTGTAGCTCCCGTCGTTGTTGTTACATGTGCTGGTGTTACTGTTACAGTCATCCAGGTTCTGGGCACATTCATCAATGTCTAAGAATAGAGAAAAGCAATAGTTATGAAATAATGCACCTTATTTAACCATACATAGCTGTTGCAAGAAAATACTGCAAAACAGCCATTATTATTATAATTAACAATGCTCTTGGCATCCGTAACTGTAGGTGGAATAAATGACATGAAATATCGATTCACGATAGTAAAACACACTCACCTATACAGGTCTCATTGCCTTGTAGCTGGTAGCCACTGCGGCAGAAACACACGGGTGGACTCGCCGTAGCATTACACAAACCCTGGTTACAGTTCAGCCCGGCATCAATACAAGCTTGGAGGGAAGCATTCGCCACTGGAAATTTAGGATAACAGAGGTGGTGAGTAATTGTGTATGCTGATTCCAAACACAGGTGCTTTAATGTGATAAAAAGGAGAAAAGAAAGTTCTATCTAGCTAATCTGTTCGTCTAATCTGTCGAATATGTTTGCAGGATTCTTCCGTTTGACGTTCTGGTGAATACCAGACACCTAAGCAAATGGACTTTCCCAACTCCTTGGCTTTTCGAGCAAAGAAAACATCAATCATATTACCGAAGTGCCATTTCAATCTCACCTTTCTTACAGGTGTATCCATTGAGAGCCAACTGGTAATCCGAGTTGAAGCAAGAACACCTGAAACTTCCAACAGTGTTGGAACACACGTGGTCACAGTTGTCCGTCTGAAGGAGACACTCGTCTACGTCTGTGAAAGGAAAATGTGTTCATTTCAATGGAAAAAAAATTAAATACAAATTGTTCTAAAATGTATCGATTTGCTCCTACAGAGATTAAACATTTGATGAAATTTCCGCACGATGAGATTTTCTTTACTTTGTAGAATTTATCGATGCAAGACATATCCGTGTTAATTGTTGCGTAACCACAATATAACAAAAGACATCTGCGCTACCAAACATTCACAAGGATTCAGGCAAGCCCTTGCTTATTGCTTCAAAAAATGTCCAAAAGTACAAATCGGCATATTTTTCCGAAATACTCAAACTAACGAAACTTTTAGGATAAAAAAATGCATCTTGAAAGAAAGCATTTTCAATGAATAGATTGGCATGTTAACGGCGAGACGCTCAGGCATGAATTTGTGTCATTGGAGAGGAATGCTGCCGGTACTTACCTGTGCAGTGTGTGGAGTTGGTCAAGGTGTACCCGGGGTTACAACCACAGGTGTAGCTGCCAGGTGAGTTATTACACACCTGTTCACAACCGTCAGTGGCGGCAGCACACTCATTTATATCTATAATAATAATAATAATAATAATAATAATAATAATAATAATAAAGGAAGTGACATTATATATCATATTTTCAGCATAATAACACGAAGACCTTGTTGAATATAGTAACAATGTCATTCGAAAGTTAAATGTACTTTTTTATTAAAGATTCCATAGTAAGCGTGAAGGAAATCCATAAATTCAATTGCCAACGTTTTTATAGCAAATGAGTCTAAAGAAACATTACGCAATATATTTTTTCTAAAGGTACATTCGGTTATGGGGTAGATTAACAAAAGAGATCCATTTATGCAAAACCCAACATCTCGTAAAGCAATGAAACACCAATGGCGTTTTTATGGCGACCGCTTACCTATGCACACTCCACTACTGTTTTTAGTATATCCCGCTAAACATGTGCAGTCATAAGAGCCCTGTGTGTTGCTGCATTGGGCATTCACACCACATAAAGTCGCATTCAGGGCACACTCGTCTATGTCGTTGTTACAGTTTTGACCCTCGTATCCAGGGACACAGTCGGTACAGCCGATGACGCTGTCACAGCGCGTGGAACGTGCACTGCAGTCACAGAGATTGGAACAGCCGGCACCCCAGTGCAAGGAATCGCATGCTAGAAAACGAAAAGAGACAACAATTTTCGTATAAATGTCTGAAATGTGCTCTCTGGGACAAATACGTATGATTTCTGCTGCCCGTAACTGTGATAATTGGCTTTTCCTAAATTTTCTGCTTTATTCTTGTCATGTTTTAGCTCGATTTTTATATCAAGATGTGGACATTGAAGAAACATTTCGTCCCCTTTTATGTTCACAATATATAATTTGATTTCAATATGTTTCATTTATCTATCTTATATCGTTATCATTTTAATTATCTTGGCCATTTTTACAAAACCTTATTCCTACAGAAAATAACTACTTATTTGTACTTCTTCAAAGGCAATAGCAGTAGAAAAACAATAAACGTTAGTCTGTAGTCATTTCGCATTACCACTTACCGGTGCACGTCCTCATATCAGCCTCAAGCCGGAAACCTACTGCGCACGCGCATGTGTAACTGCCTTGTGTGTTTTCACAGGCAGATGTCGGGCTGCACTGGTTGTCCGTGCTACACTCGTCTATGTCTGGAATAAACGAGCCCAGGTAAAATTAATTTTATTACTCAAATAATACTTAAAAGACAATGCCCAATACTCAGAGCAAAATTCAGTGTAACACTACTTATTTTCTTACAGAATGCCGAGACTTACCATTACATGTGACACCATCACTCAGAAGGTTGTAACCAGGGGGACAGAAGCAAGCTGCGGCGCCATTGCTGTTGTAACAAGAGGCTGGAGACACACACGAGCTGCTCGCACACACGGCGGCATCTATTAATAAGAATTACTTTTTCATATTGGTATGCAAAGGCCACACAATAAAAAGGTACATTGAAAACCGCCAAAATAACTGTGCTGGAACCTACCGAGCCGTGTGTTATTTATTTCATTTCATTAAGTTATTACTACCTCAAGGACGAAAGACGTAAAAAAGAGTACGTATACATGCATAAAATTACACACACAATTGACATACCTGTAAGCGTGCACGTCTTGCCGTCACTGTTCAGATTGTACCCAGTTTGGCAGGAACAGGTGAAACTGCCTATGGTATTGGTGCAAATCTGCTCACAGCCATCTGTTCTGGCGGTACACTCGTTTATGTCTGTGGAAATTGATGATTTTGCATAAAAATCTAGCTAGTTATCAGAAATATTACTAGCAATCACACGCCCTAGATATCTGAGGTATGTAATGCTTACATACATGTAGCAGTAGGTATGTTAAGAAAACCAAGCAACTACAACCCTTTTAATTATATAAATGCCCTAATAGTTTGAATTGTTTCCTATAAAGACACGAACAAAAAGGGCTAACAGAAAAAAAAAAACTTAATAAATAAATGAAAAGAAATAAGTTTAAAATAGGTGAGTAATAACACTCGATTAAACTACAATAATAATAATAATAATAATAATGGCTGAAAAGCACATGGGAAGTGCATCGAATGTGCAGTACTCACCAGCACATGTCTGCGTGTCGGTGTTCCTGTAGCCGGTGTTACACGTGCAAGAGAACGAGCCGTCCGTGTTGGCACATGTAGAGATGGAAGCGTTGCACGTGTTACTGCTGTCGCTTAGGCATTCGTCAATGTCTAAAAATAATAGACGCTGTACAGATATGTATATCTATTTCAAAGAACATTCTTATCGATCAGGTACGTACAGGAATGGGAGTTGCATTTTTTATTATCCAAACCAAAGTAAAAAGCATGCGCCATATGATACGTTAAACATTCAGCTATCATTCATTCCTTTATTAATTTGGTGAATTAAAGAAAAACGATACATTTTCACAACTTTGAAGAGAATCATGCTTTACCTTTGCATTTCGAGCCAAGAGTCTCATAGCCAGATGGGCACGTGCAAATGAAGCTCCTGTTTTGGGCGACTTCCTGTGCAGGCGTCAAGTCAGTGCAGTTGGCCACTGCGGGACATGGGTTGTTGGCGCATCCATCGACCTCCTGCTCGCAGTCATTACCTGATGAAAGTGGGCAAAGGGAAGGAGGCGATAAATATGTCGATGTAAAGATGCAGTAGTGTGGTTATCCATTTAATGAGTGGAAGAATGGTGATTTAGCAAAATTACAATAAGTGTAAATCGATTTTACACTCTGGCATTATATATCAAGCTTCCAAGAAAGTTTGCAACTTGTTTGTGGACTTACATGTAGCACGATGCAGTTGCCATGGTAAATGTCAAGAGAATTTATCGAAAAAAAAACCCCACTGAATTTTACAAGCACGCCATCAGACACAAATTGCCACCTACCAGTATACCCCGTGTCACATTCACATTCCACCAACCGGACACTGGCGTCCACTAGCTGTCCTGCTCGTAGCTGGTTAAACAGACAGCTGCCTCTGTTACTGCAGCCAGAGCAAAGGTCAGCTGTCACCGTCCACGTGGTAGAGCCGCCTTTGTTATCAGTCAATATCAGACTGGAAATGATCACATTTATAACTTTATTTTCAATGTTCCTTTATTGTTCAACACTGCATGATTCTTAATATTACCAGTTAAACTCAAGTGGCTATATCACTGCCTATAGCCTTACACGGTATATTTAATATATCCACCTCCGGTAACGAAAGACATCCCATACAAATCCCCTAAATATCGTTAGTACATCATTTAAACGCCAGCAGTCATGTATCTATACCCAGACACACTTTCCGAAAAATAAAATAAAAAATAAATAAATAAATAAACGATGTCAAATAATATTTCTAATAAACCATATGAACATACCCGACAGGCTGTGTAATACTGGTACTGGTTGGGTTCACGTTCACCTGGACAGATGTCGCTGACAGTGTGGTAACGTTGGAATCGCTGATGCTGTACGCTATTCTTGTAGAAACAGTGTCACCGCTGTCTGGGTCAACAAACTCTATAGTATACGAGCCTACTTGGTTGACTGTCAGTTGTATAGGCCCGGTTGGGGCCGCTGTGATGTTCGGGCTTCGGTTTTCTGAAATGGCAGCGTATTTTACCATTAAGAACGTTCAGGGTTGCATTTTAGGATGTATTCACTCTTACGTTTTAGATGCACCTGCACACAACAAGTGAAAAGAATGGATGGCAAACCAAGGGTATAGGAAGGGGGACAGGCGATGTGGTATCATTTTACAGCACCGAAATAAGCCGCGTTGGATGTTAATCAAAGGTTGGCTATTAGCGCTTTGAAAAACCGTTCGAATGATTTTATAGATCAAATACTTATTTCATGCCTGCTGACAGTTTCCACCGCGATCGTCAGATGGCACCAAGAATGGCAGACGACAAATCTTTACCTGCTTCTACACTTGTCGCTTTACTGGTCTCGTCAAAGCTCTTCGTGCTGTTGGCCAGTGCTTCGTTGTCCGTGAGCAGGAAGTCATAGAGACACTGAAGGTCGCTTCCACACTTGCTGACCGCTGCCTGGTACTTGGTGTTTCCGTAGATGGACTGGAGGTCCTCAGAATATGTCGGGACGAAGCTGGTGTCGGTGTAGTTCACCGTGGAGTATCCGGACGCATAGTAGAATATGGATTCTGCTTGGGAAATGCGCCCTAGAATGACATATGGTGGTTAAAATTAGAACAACGTTTGGGATTGGTTAAAGAACATTTTATTTTAAAGGTAACGGAATGATGAACACAATATATACTTTATTAGGAAGTACTGGGAGTTGATATTAATGATGACAAAAGTAGCTTTTCAGCAAAGTCGACTTTAAACTGCCATGGAAATAATCTTTGCTTTTCATTTTCAATACTTTTTACCCGATTTACCTAAACCAACAAAGTTTCATGTTTACTCACAGGTTTCCCCAAAATAATTGTAGATGTCACTCTCGGTGGCGTTGCTGGCCAGGATGGTCCCGTTCCTAGCCTCCAGGTCATTGTTCACATTGCCATCGTAGTTGCCCATCAGACCGGTGGTGTTCGACTTGTACTCATCGGGAACGACCACAGCGAACATGAGAAGTCCTACGCCTTTGGTTACATTGACCGTGACGCCTTATGGAAATAATTGTTTGTCCTTTTATTGATGTTTATTCTCATCAGTTGTTTGACTCATCATTTAAATACTAACGATCTTTATGAACAAATAACAACAATATTTCATGTACTACATGTAGCAGCAATGCATGGTTTCCATTAGTTTCCTTTCTAAATAAAAACACAAATAAAGCCATATATTTAAGTTAAACAACCGACATTTTTATTTCTGATTTTGGTAATTGACCAGTGCTTGAATGATATGAATTCATATTATTATTCGTCGAATTCCAACTGAAGCCTATCCAGCCTTACCCGATCCAAAGCTTGCCAGCAGCGTCTTGGTGGTATCATTGTACTCCAGATCGAGGTTGTTGTAGCTGGCACTTCCGGTCTGCAGCAGCGTAGGGGACACGAGGTCACTCTGGACATACACCGCCATGTCTGTAGGGGATATACAACATTGTGATCATAAAGAAGGTAAGTAAATACACATTACTCACATCAATATTCAAAAAGATGTTTCCTTACAAATAAAGCCCAGGCAAACACAGAACGTTTTATAATGTGACCATAACGTTGCGTTAACATATCGTTTTATGGTTATATTAGCGATATGGTTACGTTATGATAAAGTTCTGTGTTTGCTGGATACCCAGTTTAAACACGCCACTCTGGGTTTCAGAGGACACCGGCATACTTATTATATACTTATTACTTATTATAATATATCAGACAGGTGGGCCCCAAGTGTTTTCTGAAACATTAAGATAGAACTGAGATCTATAATATGATGGTTAAACCGTATAATATATTGTCTATTCATTTAATCCTAAAATGGTTAGGAAAAAACTTCAATACAACGCACTACTTTGTCAAATTTATCATTTTTTTTAGATTTTCACGCTGCGTTTTACCTTGTTTATCTTGTGTCAGCTGTACATGCAGGCGGGAGGAGTCACTGTCCTTGGCGGCAAAAGCGCTAAATATGGTTGCATTCACAGTAGTGCCTTGACTCGAGGAAACTGGTTCTAGACGGGTCTTAAAAATAGGAGGTAAAACGGTCAGTTGTAAAAACCTGGCTATATGATCCTGCAAACACGTTTTATCAAACTTTGCCTCTTAACTTGAATCAGTTTCAGTTTTTATATTGATTTAACGATTAGTGTAAGAGAAGGCAGAGATGAAGAATCTGAGCGTTACTAAAACAATGATACGCACCTGCATAATAAAAGCCCCATTGCCCGCGTTGAGGAGCTGGTATTCACCGTGTCCATTGAAGGTATAAGTAACGCCATCTAGTGTCGTGAAATGAGGGTCACCTCGGAACCAAGCTGTGAAGGCAAATAGTAACGTAATGGGTCAATGTTCGAGTCACGCCAGGTCATTAGTGATATTAGAATGCAATGTAAAATTAGTGTACATTGCTAAAATGCAATTTACAGTTTTATAAATGAATTAAGTCGACAATATACAAGCATATGACCTTTGTTTTCTAAAGAAAAAAATGACAATTCATGTCTTTCATATAATACTTAGAACACGTACACCAACGTATAGGCCTGTACGAAGTACATTTATCATTGGGCCTGTACTGGAAGTAGACTCCACAGTTGTCTGACAGAGCACAGCAGTACTGCTTAGGGAGATAGTCGTTCTCAGTATAGGCACGGCTCTGGAACCGCTCATGGTACAACTGGAAGGAGCCGCTGGTGACAGAGTTCTCTGTGGTGATCAGTGACCACGTGCTCAAGTCATAACAACACTCCTGAAATATGTCAATAATTGTTATGTTAAAAGTTCACACGTGCATGTCTGACAGCATTTATCCACTTGACGCGGTATCGATTCCTTTATGCTGCATAGCTGAATGCAGTTTAAAACATTCTAAAATATTTAATTCTAAACTTCCCTGTATAAATGATATTCGACAATACGCAAAAATGCCTTTGCAACATACTCTTTTAAAAACTAATAAGGACTCCGTACCGTACTATGTTTAAATTAAGTAGGCCGTTGGCATTTTTTCAAATACAGACTACACTTACCTGGCCGGACAGATATCCACGGACAAACCTCGGCCAGCGGGTAGTGAAGCACCAGACACCGCTGTAGGCTGTAAGTGCAAAACGCAGATATTGGTATGTGTGCACACAGTTTTCGAAAGGGTACAGCTCTGTGATAACTTTTTTCCGGAAGAATAATCTAAAACCGGCTTGTAATTACCGGCACAGAAGAGCTTTCGTTCCTAAAACAACGTTATTCAAAATAAACAATTAAAAGCCACATAAAAAACAGGCCGATTAATTAATCCGTATCTTAATGTTCAAGCAGTCAAGCAAAAATATAAAAACATACCAGGGTCTGTCCGCGATGCATATCTATATCTCCTATCCAGTAGCGCCCCCGTCAGTGAGCAAGGACACGCCAGGACACGGCTGCTGAGGGAGGACAGCTGAACACCCAGGGCCGCCTCCGTCGTCTTCTGCTGGCTGGCCCAGTCCTTGCAGAGGGAGTCGTAGTTAGGGTAGTCCGAGGACACGGAATGTAGTCTGAACCACCAGACCCCCTGGACACCTGACAGTTCAGAGGGTGATATGAATTGCAAGCACTTGGGTTATTTTAAGAATTCATGTTTTGAGATGCCTTACCTATCCTTAATCTAAACTAGATACCAACTGAATGGATACATTAATTCCATATCAAAATTCTCGTTGGACAGCAAAAAGAAAAAAAAATGTCATGAATTAGCCACAGAGGCATATCTGTGGATAACTAGCTAAATATTAATATGTGGTCCTGATAGTGGGTACCCGTCTTATAAAACTCCTTCCTTTTCAGTGTAAATCTTTAAAATTATGACATACAGGTACTACACTGTACAAATATACTGGGACACCCGAATGAGGCAAAAGTGATAAATGTGGCACGATGACTCACCTGTGTTTCCGACGACGTTATCAGCCGTTGCCATGGCAGCCGTCCCTGATACGTAAGGCTCGAAGTTATAGCCTGCTCCGTCGGTGAACCCCACCCTAGCTGTCTTGAAGATGGAGGACGGAGTTATGGTTATGGCACCAGGCACATAGTTAATGTAGGCGTAGGAGTGGACCCCGTCGGTGATTAGAACGGCTTGGAACGTCACGTTCTAAAGAGAAAACATGTTTTTTTAAACAACAACAACAACAATAATCATCATCACCATAATAAAAATGATAAAGTAATTCAAAATTATGTGAAAGGCATCAGTTAACCATTACATAATTTAAACAGAGAAACGTGTACTACTACTACTTAATTTTCTTAACAGTGTGGTTGGTACCTTGGTCATTAAGGGTGTTAGATGGACATTTCAAGACTATGCATTGATGTTGCTATTTAATTATATAGCCTATACTGCATGCCTTTAATCAAAGACCGAACATCAGTTGAATGAGTCGTTTATGAACTTCTCTTACCTCCACCCCGGCGTACCGGCTGCTGGGGTTGGGAGGGCAGTTCACCCACGTGGCGACCAGCACCCATTTCGCAGAGAACCCATCCGTGCCAGTATAATTCCTTACATCCGCCGTCGCACGGTCTATGGTATATCTGGTATTTAAATTGGTGTTATAGTCGTTGTAATAGTCATACGCCTTATAGTATACAGCAGATGGGTCTCCGATAGCCTCGATGTCGGCCCAGTACGCTGCCACTATGGGCAGTGAAGAGGCGTATGTTGAGGTCAGCGGGAATGACTTCGGCGTGTAGCTTAGGTATGCGCCATCGAAGGAAATCAGACCGTTGGTGCTCACCTGAAATGTTCAAATTCATTTATATCACTGGACTATATACTTGACTGGAAACGTACTGTAGGAACACCACAATTTTTATCACTGGGCAATATGCATAATACGATACATTATAGACATTATATAACATAATGTCACTATCATGCATATAGTGCAAACTCTTTGGAGAAAGAGATCACACGCAGACACTGGTATTTTAAACCGCCCCTTCCCTTTGTAGCACAGTAATACTTCAAACGCATTTTAGTAAATGTCATAAAGTTTGAACGTTGAATGTCTGTCAAAAAGGAAGAACCCAGTATTATACTTACATAGGCATATTTGTGGGAGTTCTGCCCCATTATGAAGCCAGTTGTTGCAGTTATGCGCCCGGAAGTTACGTCATCTCCAGTGATGGTAGCATCTCCTGTTGCCGCACCATAGTTATAGGTCAGAGAGGAGCGATCAACTGGAAGACGGGAGAATGTCGGTTTAGTACTAGATAACAAGTCAAGTGTACCTTGTCAGACTACTGTAATTAATATTAATATTAATATCAATTATGAATTACGTCTGTATTGACTGCTGTATTGACCCAATAGTAATAAAGATACTGCACTTTACAATTATCCACTTGAATAAATGTGGAGAAATGCAATGTGCACGTGTGTCAAATTTAACAGCAATTCGCTTGGAGTACTCACCACCAGCGCAGGTGTTGCCCACATAACCACTGGCACAGTTGCAGCTGAATCCCTGCTGGAGACTCTGGCATGTCCCTCCATTTTGGCATGGTGAGCCGGCGCAGTAGTCCACGGGAGTAGTGGTTTCTATACTGCTGGTGGCTATAGCAGTGGAAGAAGCCACGTCCGTTGTTGCAAAGGCAGTTGAACTTGCCGAGGTAACTGCGACAGGGTCAGTGACCGACGTTGACGTGACCTGATCTGTTGCTGAGGGTTGTGTAACAGTATCGGTAGACGAAGCAGCTTCGGCAACAGACGACGTTGAGATCGTCGATGTGTCTTGAGCTGACGAAGAGGCTGCAACAGATTCAGTGGACGAAGCAGATACGGCAACAGACGATGTTGAGGACGCCGATGTGTCTTGAGCTGACGATGAGGCTGCCACAGAATCAGTGGACGAAGCAGATACGGCAACAGACGATGTTGAGGACGCCGATGTGTCTTGAGCTGACGATGAGGCNAGTGGACGAGGCAACTTCGGAAACAGATGATGTTGAGGACGCCGATGTGTCTTGAGTTGACGAAGAGACTGCTACAGAATCAGTCGAGGAAGCAACCACGGCAACAGACGATGATGAGGACGCCGATGTGTCTTGAGCTGACGAAGATGCTGCCACAGAATCAGTCGAAGAAGCAACTTCGGAAACAGACGATGCTGAGATCGTCGATGAGTCTTGAGCTGACGACGAGGCTGCAACAGAATCAGTGGACGAAGCAGATACGGCAACAGACGATGTTGAGGACGCCGATGTGTCTTGAGGTAACGTAGAGGCTGCCACAGAATCAGTGGACGAAGCAACCACGGCAACAGACGATGATGAGGACGACGATGTGTCTTGAGTTGACGAAGAGGCTGCCACAGAATCAGTGGACGAAGCAACCACGGCAACTGACGATGATGAGGACGCCGACGTGTCTTCAGCTGACGAAGAGGCTGCCACAGAATCAGTCGAGGAAACAACTACGGCAATAGACGATGTTGAGGACGCTAATGTGCCTTGTGTTGACGAAGACACTACTACAGAATCAGTCGAGGAAGCAACTTCGCCAACAGACGATGTTGAGGTCGGCAACGTGTCTTGAGCTGACGAAGAGGCTGCCACAGAATCAGTCGATGAAGCAACTTCGGAAACAGTCGATGATGAGGACGACGATGTGTCTTGAGTTGACGAAGAGGCTGCCACAGAATCAGTCGAAGAAGCAACTTCGGAAACAGTCGATGATGAGGTCGCCGATGTGTCTTGAGCTGACGAAGAGACTGCCACAGAATCAGTGGACGAAGCAACCACGGCAACAGACGATGATGAGGACGCCGATGTGTCTTGAGCTGACGAAGAGGCTGCCCCAGAATCAGTGGACGAAGCAGTGGACGAGGCAGACGGCGCCGCGCTAGCTTGGTCTGTCGCAGATTGTGCTGCAGAGGGGCTGAATGAGCCAGTTCCACCTATTGACGAACTTGCTAATGATACAGTGGACACATCTGGAATCTGAAATATAGATAATATTATTATGATTGTTTAATAGAACGCTGTTGATCATGACTCGCCATTAAACGTCAGTATTATTGATAATGTTCACTCTTTACTAGTTTGAAGTGTTAGAGGATTTGTTTTATAAGAAAGTGAACAAGCACCTCCACCAGTAGACATGCTAAATATTAATATAGTCGACTGGGCGAAAAGTTTTCGATGTTAATATTGTTTTAGATAGACGAAATGAAACTATGTCACCAACAGGTGAACCTGATGAAACCATTATGAATACCTCTGCAATAGGATACCTCTGGAATGTGATTGTAATCAGAGCAGTTTCGAAAAAAAAGGAAGATAGGAAACTCTTCAACAGATTTACTTTCTGATGTTAAAATTGAGTTCACTGTTACCTGATCTGTTGATGACGTTAGTATCGCTGACGTTACGCTAGCAGGAGATTCACTTGAAGTGAAACTTGATGAAATGGATGTCGTTGTAACTACCTGATCCGTGGATGACGTTAGTATGGTTGAACTTAGGCTTGTAGAAGGAGATTCACTTGTAAGCAAGCTAGAGTATACGGATGTCGTTTCAACTACCTGTTCCGTTGATGACGTTAGTAGCGTTGAAGTTACGCCAGCAGAAGGAGATTCACTTGAAACAAAACTCGATGATATGGATATCGTTGCAACTACCTGATCCGTCAATGACGTTGGTATGGTTGAACTTAGACTTGTAGAAGGAGATTCACTTGGCACAAAACTTGATGATATTGATGTCGTTACAACTTCTTGACCCGTTGGTGAGGTAAGTATAGTTGAAGTAACACTAGCAGGAGATTCACTTGGCACGAAACTTGATAAGTATGACGTTACAATTTCCTGATCCGTTGCTGACGTTAGCACAGTTGAATTTACACTAGTGGAAGGAGATTCACTTGTAAGTAAGCTAGAGTATATGGATGCTGTTTCAACTATCTGATCCGTCGATGACGATAGCAGAGTTGACGTTACCCCAACAGAATGAGATTCACTTGTAAGCAAGCTAGAGTATATGGATGTCGTTTCAACTGCCTGATCCGTTGATGACGTTAGTATCTTTGATGTTACGCTACTAGAAGGGGATTCACTTGTAAGCAAGCTTGATGATATGGATGGCGTTTCATGTACTTGACCCGTTGATGACGTTAGTGCAGCTGAATTTACGCTAGTGGAAGGAGATGCACTTGTAACAAAACTTGGTGTTATGGATGCTGTTTCAACTACCAGATCCGTCAATGACGTTAGTATTGTTGAACTTAAGCTTGTAGAAGGAGATTCACTTGTAAGCAAGCTAGAGTATATGGATGTCGCTTCAACTGCCTGATCCGTTGATAACGTTAGTAGCGTTGACGTAACGCTAGAGGAAGGAGATTCGCCAGTTACGAAACTTGATGATATGGATATCGTTACAACTTCCTGATCCGTTGATGTGGCTATTATAGTTGAAGTTACGCTAGCAGGAGATTCACTTATAAGCAAGCTAGATGATACGGATGCCGTTTCAACTACCTGATCCGTTGCTGACGTTAGTACAGTACTAGTGGAAGGAGATTCACTTGTAAGCAAGCTTGATGACGTTAGTATCGTTGAAGTTACGCTTGAGGAAGGATATGCACTTGTAACAAAAATTGGTGTTATGGATGCTGTTTCAACTACCTGATCAGTTGATGACGTTAGTATCGTTGACGCAATGCTAGAGGAAGGAGGTTCACTTGTAAGCAAGCTTGATGATATGGATGACGTTTCGTCTACTTGACCTGTTGATGACTTAAGTATCGTTGACGTAATGCTAGAGGAAGGAGGTTCACTTGTAAGCAAGCTTGATGATATGGATGATGTTTCATTTACCTGACCTGTTGATGACGTTAGTACAGTTGAATTTACGGTAGAGGAAGGAGATGCACTTGTAACAAAACTTGGTGTTAAGGATGCTGTTTCAACTACCTGATCCGTTGATGACGCTAGCATAGTTGAAGTTACGCTAGCAGAAAGTGATTCACTTGTAACGAAACTCGATGGTATGGATGACGTTTCAACTACCTGATCCGTAGGTGACGTTAGTATCGGAGATGTTACACTAGTGAAAGGAGATTCACTTGTAACAAAACTCAATATGGACGTCGTTTCAACTTCCTGGTCCGTTGGTGAAGTTATTATCGTTAATGGTACATTAGAGGAAGAAGATTCATTTGAAACGAAACTTGATATGGATGACGTTTCAACTAACCGATCTGTTGAAGTAGCGGATTCCGTCGTGGCTGTTGTTAACACTAGAGATATTTCAGAGGAACTTGAGGACACTAACTCGGACAAACTGGTCGAGGATGCACTAGATTCTACACTACCTGTCACCGTATATAGTAATGGAACAGACATGCTTGTTGACTCTGCTACACTTACTGCTGAACTTACCGATGAAGTAAAGGATGTCACAGTGACTGGTCCTGTTGCTGAGGTTAGTATTGTTTCAGAAGCACTTGAAGCAGCCGATGTTACAACTGACGTACTCACTGTTGTTTCACTAACATGCACTGACTCTGCTATTGATGCTTTTACCGTTCCCGAAACACTAGATACACTAAGCGTGCTAAGCATTGAAGCAGTCAACGTTTGAGTTGACTCCAACAAAACTTGTTCTGTGGGTGAAGTTAGTAAAGCTTCTGACGATAAAACAGATGAACTTGTTGAAAGTATTGTCGTTGAATATATAGTCTGATCTGTTACTGATGTTAGCAGTGTGTCCAAAGCACTAGACGCTACAGCGGTACTTGTTGATGAGTCTACAATTATGGGTGTTTCTGTTACCTGAACTGTAGAGGGCGCCAGAGAGGACAGGCCTGTGGAGACCACTCCAGCTGTTGGAGATGCACTTTGTGAAGTCGATATCCCTGCGGACAAACTTGCTGCAAGATCTGTGGACGACACAGTGACTTGGCTGATAGATGTCGCCACTGTTGCTACAGAGATGCTGGACAAAACTGCCGCGCTGGAAGACGAGGATGCTGTACTCTGATCGGCAGAACTTCCTGTTGTTGATGCAGATATTGTAGAGGTTGGTGTTACCAGACCTGAGGATGTCGTGGAGGTATCCGAAACACTTGAAGAAGCAATGACCCTAAGAGATGAACTGGTGGAAACTGATAGGGCAGTCGAAACCACTTGCCCAGTTGATAATGTCGGTACTGGTTCAGAAACGCTGCTCGAAGCCGTTGAGCTTTGAACTGAACTAGATGAGGTTATAACCTGGACTCCGCATAAGCTACCGGTGTACCCATCTGGGCATACACAGGCGTAGGAACCGATGGTATTGGTACAGTTGCCACCGTTACTACATGGGTTGGTGCCATTACACTCATCGACGTCTTCGCAGTAAGTCCCATTCCCCGTGAATCCGCCGTCACAGGTGCAGGTAAATCTTCCCGGGAAGTTGGCACAGGTGGCATACTGGTGGCACGAGTTGTTATAATTTACATCAACACATTCGTCAATGTCTGCGCAGCCTGTACCATTGATGTAATATCCGGTTCTGCACGAGCATTCGTATCCACCAATGGTGTTATTACACGTCGACCCTTCTCCTGTGCCACATATAGTAAGATTTCTGCACTCGTTCACGTCTGAGCAGAAGACTCCGTTACCGGTGAAGCCAGCGTTACAAGAGCAGCTATAATTGCCTGAAAAGGTAGAAACATAGAGCTAAGGTACACCATCGATACAGTTTGACATTTTAACATTAATTAAACAGAAATAAAAACACATAGTTTAACTTTACAATATATATTTACATGTCCATTGACAGATACAGTAGAAAAAATATGTCAGTAATAATGTAACCATATAACCACGTATATACAAATTACGTCAAGCAGGAGTTCCTTAATTCCTGACAGATATACTTATTACTACTACAATGATTTAAATGGATCCATAGAAGTACACAAGTTAAAAAATTAAGGCCCAGATCTAGTAAAACCTGCGGCCAAAACAGGCCTTCGTCTGCAAAATGTTAGATCAAAATTAAGTCTGCAACCAATAGACATCCTTGGCTGTGTCGAAGAGAAAAGCGCTCGGAAGAAAGGTAAAATCCCTACCTGGCAAATTGTTACACGTGGCATACTGGTGGCAGCTGTGTGTTCCCTGGGCACACTCGTCTACATCCTGACACACACCGGCCACTCTGTTGTAGCCGGACAGACAGGAACAGAAGAAACTGCCCACCTACAATATACAGATGTAACGAGAATGGTGTAATCAATTTGATGTCACAATAGAGAACATTGTGGGAATTTCTTGGCTAACAGTAAATCATATTTGTTTGTAAATGAATTATACGACAAATGAACAATTTTCTGACATAATGTATCTGAAAATGCTTATAAATGTTGACGATTTCAAACTAATGCAATTCATGTACAAATGGTAGGCATAAATTAAGATTAAAGAATTAAGAAATGAATGAATGAAGACTTAAGAAAAAAGAATATCACAAAGGAGATATTCCTTCTGAAAACAGCTATTTCTGTGTTTTAAAAAACGGCCAATATTTGTTCCTCATCAAAGTGGACAGCACAGATGAACATAAGATAATGACAGCTAAAATTGTTTGAAAAGATTCATTTGGATTTTTTCCTTTAAAGATTTTTAGTTTTAATCTTTTATAGAAGATGATGCCTTTACCGTATTTTCACACGTCTCCCCATTCCCCTGACACACTGTCCCCGCCAGGCACTCGTTGCTGTCCTCACAGTAAGTGCCATTGCCGACATAACCCGGGGTGCAGGAACACACAAAGCTGCCAACAGTGTTATTACACGTTGCCGTGGGGCTGCAGGGAGGGCTCTCGGAGTCGTTACACTCGTCAAAGTCTGGATAGGAGACAAAATGGGATTTAATACGCTTCGTCACGTAAGTGACTTTGAGGCGGCATAAAAAAGAGTGCCAGCCGGGGTAGTATTGACATAGACGAAAAGTGAAAACCGTTGACAAACCCTTTTGTCGCATGCCGCAAGTGGCAATGTAAAGCCTTTCACTGAGGCAAACAACATATAGTTGCTGCTGCTGCAACTTCATGGTATATAAATAATCATTCTTTTTTACGTGTCGAAATACACTGTACCGTATGGAGCATTGCGTTTTAATAAGAATGTTATTCACAATTACCAAAAATCAACGTAAAACATGCCACCTCTTACCAACACAGTATCCGGGGACATTAGGATCGGATCCTTGCACCTTTGAGTACCCATCACCACACAGACAGATATAACTGCCGTTGGTATTGGTACAATTGGCGCCACTCCCACAGTTAGCCGTGCCCAGCGCGCACTCGTCTACGTCCGTCCTGCATTGGTCGCCAGTCCAGCCGTCCGTACAGTTGGTACAGCCCACTACGTTGTCACATACAGAGGCCCGGCTGCCACAGTCGCACGTGAACGAACACTTGTCGCCGTACTTGGGTAGGGCACACTCTGAAAGGTTAGTATACATGATAGAAGTCATACATGGTGTACTTTGTGGGCTATATCGGGTAGTTGGTCTAGGCGTCTTTTTATATCATCACTGTTTTTCACATACCTGATTTATTAATTACTAATATGGTTTACAAATACTTTCCTCCGTCCACAGCTATATTCTTTGTTCTTTGCTGTCTTTTTATTCATACTATCCTACCCAAAATATTACCTTTTTCAGAAAATATAGTCGTACATAAATGTATCTAAGTGATCATTGCTTGGGACTTATTTAAATAGGGCTATTTAAATATCATTTAAAACATGGAACAAAAACATGTGCCCTTACCTTGACACGTTCTCTTATCAGAACCGAGGGTGAATCCGCTAGGACAGGAACATGTGTAGCCTCCGTCTGTGTTGTTACACGTGTGACTGCAGGTGTCCGTGTTCAGGGCACACTCGTCGATATCTGGGAATATGATGATCAGTATTCGCAAACAATTACGGTGGCAATAATGGCTCTGGTAAATTATCATATATCATTTTTTTTTTAATTTCAAACTGTACAACTAAACTCAATCAGCTTACAAAAAGTAAGTACATTAATCACTGGTAAACAAATACTAGTACGTAATATATATGTCTTTGAATCTCATAATTACGTGCATTTTTGGTATCGAATTCTATCCAGCAAGCACAGAACGTTATTATAACCTTACCATAACGTTAACATGACCAAAAAACGTTATGGTAACGATATGGTAACGTTAAAAAAATGTTTTATGGTTTGCTGGGTGTATATGAAGTGTACGTACCGTCACATGTGCTGTTGTCAGCTGGGGAGATCGTGTAACCTTGGGGACACGCGCACCCCGGCTGTCCGTTCCCGATATCAGCCGAGCAGATCTCGGAGCAGTTCAGACTATACCTGGCACAAGTGTTGTTTGCTGTAAAATGTAAGATAATATTCCCACATGATTACATCTAATAGCAATATTTGTTCCATGTGTAACGCCTGTAAGTGATTTTTACTGAACAAATTGAAAATTTTCCTGACTGAGGTTTTCAAAAGATAAAATGGGTGCTGTAACACGAAATGATCCAATATGTCTTATTTTTCGATTCTGAATACACGCTAAGATGAGCATTTAGACTGGAAAAGCTATCAGCTCAAATTTGCAACTTTGGTTGCGCATTATATGCTAATTAATCCTTAAATTAAAGTTGTATGTATTTTCCATTAATGTTAAAATGTATTTAAATTTTAGAAAATTCGTGAGTACCATTTCCACTATCAAACACTACATGCAATTCTATGTACTCATGCAGTCAAACGAAAACCTGTCCTTACCATCAAAGCAGGTGATTCCGTCAGGCCGCAGTTCATAGCCTTCAATACAAGAGCAGGTAAAACTGCCAGGTACATTAGTACACACCTGTGTACAGTTATCTGTCTGCTCTGTACACTCGTTAATGTCTGAAAGGGAAAATAGCAAGTAACTGTAGGGTATTATATCTCTATAAATATTTAAACAGTTATCAGATATTTTAAAAAAATATCAAACACAATATATATGAAGTGCACTTGTTACATACTTGAAGGATGAAGAGCGTGCAATTATAATGTTTCATTCAAGGAATTCACCCAGAAGGTTCTGTATATTTCGTTCTCATGCCGTACTCACCCGCACAGTCGTATGTGCCGTTCTTCACGTAGCCGTCATAGCAATCACATATGTAGGAACCCATATTGTTGATACAAATACTGGTGCAGAGGTTGCTGGTCGTGTTACTAGTACATTCGTCGACGTCTGAAATAGTATATTTATTACACAAATGTGTTATTATCTATTTATTTTTGTATCTATTAGTTGAAGTTCTTGTCGATGTTTTAGTAATACAATACCTCAATTTTCCATATGAAACTAGTACAATAAAATATTTGTGTCACATAATTGATCCATATTTTGATATTTAATCTGAAACAACCAGGAAGAACGCCAAACCACACCTTAACCACGCCCCTTGGTTATACTTACCCACACATTTGTTTTCCTCGGTGTCCAGCTCGTACCCGGTGGGGCAGGCCGTGCAGTTGAAGGCTGGGTATCCCAGTGCCTCCAGATCTGCCGGCACGTCCGTACAGTTGGAGCCCTGGGGGCATGGGTTCTGGTCGCAGCCGTCCGTGTCCGTCTCACAATTGTCGCCTGCAATGTGGATACATTATATAGATACCAGTAATATTCGTGTGGATTGATAAAAACCAACCCAAAATGGTTTTTAGATAACAATTAAGATGGAATGGATAAATGATGGATAATTTAAAACGATTATTGTGGTCTAGGCACAACTAGATACTGGAGTATTTGAACATTTTGACTGCGCAATAAACAGAGACTTACATATGTGGCCGTTCTCTTAAGCATTTCCTTCTTCCAAGGAAGATACACGATATATCCTTTATATATTAAGCGTATGCTGTCTGGAGAAAAATCAAATGTAATTCGTACCTGACCACCCTGTGGAACAGTTGCAAGCCACCTGGTAGAAGTCTGTGTTGTTCACTACGGTCACGGAGTCAAACAGGCATATCCCGTTGCCAGAGCACCCGGTGCAGTACCGGATCTCCAGGGTGAGTTCTGTAACTCCACCGCGACCGTCATTCGCTACGAATCTAAATACAGGGAACACACTAGGGATTACGAAAGCAATTAAATTGATTTTGTACATGTAAATTGCACCGCTGCAAAGAAAAACAATTTGGGATTTTAGAAGCAAAAAAAAAAAAAAAAAAAAAAAAATCTAACAAACAATAACGATAATACAATTTTACAGTATTCCGATATTATACATACCCTAATGAAGCGATATCCAGACCTTGGGGTGGCGTCCAGAACACGTAATTAGTGGCGTTGTCAAATGCGGCGCCAGATGGCAGCGACGATGAAGACGAGACTGATACGTTGTCTCCGTCAGGGTCGGTAGGGGAGAGAGCTAGAGATATGAGCTCTCCCGCCGTAATACGCAGGACGGTTGCATTGGCGCTTAATGTTGGCGCTTGATTTTCTTTAAAAGAATAAGAAAGACAGTTAAAAACAGAACGTAATCAGAGACTGAGAGATGTCAATTTAGGTTAAACAAACCCTGGCGGAATAGGAAGGTTGGTACATTTTGTGTATACTTTAATAAACTAAACAATACGTAATTTGATTCCTGAAAACAGTAGAAAGTATTTTTGCAAACTATATCTGCCCAAACAACATCTCTTATAAACCATGTGGACTTCAAAATGAGCGTGGCTTCGTAACTAACTGTGATTATACATCAAATCAAATTTCAAAATGAACTCACGTTGTTCAGCTGACGTGGCGACATTCGTCTCCTCGGCGACTCTGGATTCTGAGGCCAGTGCGTCGTTTCTCGTCAACACGTAGTCATAGACACAGTTCTTATTGTTATTACACTTTGTAGTGTACACCTCATTCCGTTCCGTCTCATTGCTCCAAGTAATGTCTTCAAAGAACAGTGGCTCGAAAGAGTTGTCCGTGTAGTTAGTTGTGGACAGGCCCTGGCCATAGTACAGGATAGAATCATTTTGTGAAATTTGCCCTAGAAGAAAATGATTTTATTCATTTATTCATTCATATATATATTTTTTTTTGCTAAAACCAAGACAAATTTCAAATTTTAATCAGAGCCGAGAGACGTTTATCTGAATTCCTATTCAGCTTAAATGTATCGCACAAGGCATATTCAATACAGGACTAGTAAATCGCCTCCTTTCAGACATAATTTCTACTGAAACTCATTACGCTCAGTTTAAAACGACTCCTTACTTTATTCACCAAATTTAACTAAGATTTTATTAAAACTCGACATACACAGCTGCCCAAAGTTGTAGAAGATCTCCCTCTGTGTGCTGTTGATACTGATTTGACTACCATCAGGCGTAGTGAAGTCATCGTCGGGGACATCGTTATAAATTCCTAGCAGACCGCGGGTTAGATTCTTGGCCTCTCCCGGCGCCGTGACGACAAAGTTCAGAACACCACCGGTCTTCAAGGCAAACTCTACCGTCCAACCTGGAAAAGGACACCATCGAATGTAACGAGGGTGAATTTTCGGTGGTAAATATATATGGTTAAACTGGTGCATATTATTCCCCAACTGTACTTTTAAGCAATGATAGTTATATGGTAGTAAGCTTTGGATCAATGGCCGTATTACTTAAATCGCACACTTTGGATCAATGGCCGTATTACTTAAATCGCGTCTCACGTCTGAAATGTACATGTAGTAGGCTGATAGATGGATACTTTCAAATGAACGTAACTAACTTAGTGTTTACCACTTTTATTCTATTTCAATAAACACAGAGTCCCATTTGCCAGTAGCCATAGAAAAGAATACGAGATTTACCAGACTATTTCGTCTGTTGACAGTCAGACTTAGTCGGGGAAATTAGGACTGTAATAAGATATTGCCAGTCCACTGAGTGTGCGTTAGAGAAGGCTACTACTTGTTACATGTATTCTATATTACAAAAATTGTACAGTAAATCCATTCGAAAGCATGAACAGAAACAAACGCTCACCTGATACAGGGAATGTTGCAGTGACAGTGGCGATCGTGGAATTATAGGTCAAGGCCATATTAGTGAGGGCACCACTTGTCAGAGACCCCCCGCTGAGGAGAGGAGAACCGTCCTCCCATTCTTGAGTTTGGTTCCTGTATATCCACAGCGCTAGTTCTAGGAGTAGATTTACGGCATATATTGACAAATAAATAATTCGCCAATTGTGACATTTCTTGGTGTGAAAACTACGATATTCATCCTGGTACAGTATAATTACACTTCAAAAGTGACAACACAGCTAAAACATAGGCCGAAATAATGGCCATAATCAGTATTTTGGCAAGTCTTTACTCCTTCACAAAGCGAAATAATATAACGAGCATCAGAAATATAACAATATCAAATCACCAATAACACTAAATGCGCAAAAATAATATATTAATTAAAAAGATGAAAATAAGAAAGAAAATACACTAATGCAAATAAGAATCTGCCATCTATACTATACCTGTATTGTTATTTATGAGTTCCACATGCACACCGTCTGAGTTCGTTTCATCGCGTGCGGCAAAGGCAGAAAACACTGTTGCATTCACAGGGGATCCATCTTTGTCTATTGCCCTCGCTGTACGTCCTTGGAACAGGAAATTGGTAGTCTGGTTATTCTCCAAGTATTTCACCATCCAGTACTCTCCATGGCCGTTAAACGAATAGCCGAACCCGTCAATAGTGGAAAAATGAGGGTCGCCGAACGACCAACCTGTTTGATACAGCAATAGTAGAAGAGCAATGAAGAGAAAACACGTAGAAATAAAGAAACTTAAAGGTACATACGAACCGAGCATCAGTGGAGCGTGGATTCCCAGTAACACATGTAAACAACTTCTACTAGATTCTTTTATGACTCCAATAAATTCGACATGCCAAGGGATAAACTGAATAGATCACTCGATCAGCCATAAAAGACCTTTAGACTGCTCCTTTCTTTAAATTTTTGGTTGTAAATTTAACCTACTTTCGTGACCTACTTTCCTGTCCCATTGACATACAGCTTAGAATGCCAGCAGAAAAATCTGTTCAAACATCATTTTCGGGTAAAATTAAACAATGCCTTTTGGTAATTCTCTTAGTTATACTACTTGAAACTATATGCTGGCATTTGGTTGGTTTTTGTGACAAAAAATTGACTTTGTATGCATCTTTAAATGTAAACTTCGGCATAGTAGTAATAATAATAATAATAATAATAATAATAAACCTACCAAACCAAGGTGGTATATAACGAGAGCATGTATCCACAGGTCTGAAGGATTTGTACAGAGGACAAAGACCCTCGTAATCCTCGGCCTCCTGGCAGCACCATCGCTTAGGCTGAGTATCTTGTAAGTTACGAGTCATCCCAAAGTAGTAGTAAGACCAAAACCAGCTGTCGTCAGAGTAATACAGGATCAGGGTATTGGCACTGGGCCCGGTGGTGATTAGGGACCCCAGATTGCTGTCGTAACAACACTCCTAAAATTCACAAAGGTTACCAGTATTCGTTCATGAAATTACCATTTGCGCCGTCACTGGGCCCTTCTTAAAAACATCAAGCGGTAAACATTAGTGGTCCATAATCAACGACACATGTCTTAAATGGTCGTACATGCCATAGGCGGTTATTACTTGCCATGAAAAGTGGCAATTATATCTGTTTACACAAAGTCTACACGACTCACCCTCCCTGACCCGAAGTACCAACTTCCTCCGGTGGGATACGCGCAGTACGACGTCCAGTCCATGTACCAATTCCAATCCCACACAACCTGGCTGACCGAACAGGGACATGGACGAGTTAAAATATTGGCGTAGTAATAGAAATAGGAGGTCCATTGATACCAGTAGTTGTTCCTCTGGGCGTCAACCCACTGCAGGCATTTCTCGTCGTAGTTGACGGAATCGTCATCCGTGGTGTCCAGACGGGCGACCCACTTGCCAACAATACCTGGAAAATGTACAAATGTAAAATGTATTATACCTCTTGAAAGATCTGCCCACATTAGCAATTGCAAATAAGCTCTGATATGTGATTCGGATACCAAGCTAAGCGTGCTTTTAAGTTCAAAAAGCATAAACAACTGAATAGATACATTTGGCGATAGATTAAAAAAAGTCGCTAAAAAAAAAAGAAAGAAAAAAAGAAAAAGAAAGAAAAGAAAAGAAAAAAAAAGAAAAAAAAAGAAATTACATAAAAAGCAGATGTACAAAGGCGTTCGTAGTTCGAACAGT
>NW_019774158.1:250484-300943 GCF_001039355.2 Lingula anatina
CACTGGCGAGTCTGATGTTGAACTTAGGGCTACCGAGTCAGTTGTTGAACCAATCACTGAGGAGTCTAATGTTGAACTAAACACTGCTGAATCAAGCGCTATCGAGTCTGACGTTGAACTTAACACTGCCGTGCCTGATGTTGAACTAAACACTGGTGAGTCTGTTGTTGAACTTAGGGCTACCGAGTCTGTTGTTGAACTAAATACTGCCGAGTCTGATGTTGAACTAAACACTGGCGAGTCTGTTGTTGAACCAACTATCGAATCTGATGCCGAAGTAACGACTGCTGAGTCTGTTGTTAAATCAGAGGCTATAGAAACTGAGTCTGACGCTGAAGTGACGACTGCTGAGTCTGTTGTTGAACTTAACACTGCAGAGTTTGTAACTGGTGAACTAAAGACTGCTGTGTCTGTTGTTAAGCTTAACAATTCTGACCCTGTTGTTGTACCAGGAACTACCGAGTCAGACGCTGAACTAGATACTGCTGAGTCTGTGGCTGTGATAGAGAGAGCGGAATCTGAGGCCGAATTTAATACCGTGCTGACAGCTGTTTCACTGGTTACACTTGATCCCACTAATCCAGGAGCTACAACGAAGTATCAAAAATTCTAATAACAAATATGAAATAATCGCTTTTTTGGACACGTTACAAATTCAATGCACATGAATTTTATTTTGTTGACATACTTCGAATTCTACGCCATGCGCAATACAATCATCAAATATCTGATAAATATGATATTTGCATGAAACTTATTCATGAAAGACCTCTTACGTCTTTTACCATTCAATAATTGAATTCTATTTCCTATATTTGTCAATTCTTCCGTATACAACTTTCGTTTATGCGACAAATTAATTGTTCAAATTTTATTAACATGGTTTGGATCAAGTTGGAAATAAATCAAAGTCATACAACAATTTGTTATTGAGGCAATACATAGGCCTACACAAAGTTAGTGATTTAAAGTGAGTACCCTTGACCCGTCGGTCGTCACTACAGGGTTACGTGAATAACAATGTTTTTTTTAATTAATTTTCCAAATGTTTTGCTCACATTTGTCAAACAGTAACGAGGATCACATATAATCTTATAGCAAGCTTAAGCATGCCATAGGCCCAGTGCAGGATGTACGGCTTGCTCTCAATTTCTTTTTCACCTGACCTGATTAGCGTTAAACTTTTCTATGGCAAAAATGAAAAACCTTGGATATTTCTACACTATTCTTTCAATCAACCTGGTATACCATACACAAAAACTTTGAAAAAATTATAACAGGAATTTGTACCATGTTTAGTCTTTTTAAGGTCTACTCGAAAAAGCGACTTTCTTCTTTAAGGAAAAATGATAGTATATCTTTACATACCTATGACACACAACAGTGTCAGCAGAAGGACCCTCTTCCATGGCCGAATATCGGGCTGTGTTCTCGAGGCCATTTTGTTTCAGATGTTTGGCAATTCTCACTTATTTTCTAGTTGCCGCCATCGAAATAGCTAGAAAGAATAAAAATGTTCTTTAGGATTTATGCCTGTTGTGCATGCCGCTTTTAATAGCATGGAATAACGCTGTTAGGTGACATAAGAAATGCTGTGATGTGGTTTGATGTTAACATAGAAATTATAAATCGATGTAAAATATATCAATTATGAGTGTCTTTACAAAATTACATTTTGATTTACCACAAGATATCATTTTAATGCAGTACTGAATAAAAACTGATCTTGAATCAAATTAAAACTTTAAAAATGCATGCAGTTCGTGGTCTTTATAACAAGGATGAAAAATTAACTGAAATGACCTTTCGAAAAATGCCAATTACATAGGATCCCGTTATGAGTTCCTTAAGATTATATTTCCAATAAGCAACCATAAGCTTAAAATCACTACGGTCTTCGATAACCTCGATTTACGTGTCTTTTTGGCTTATTTATACGCGAGATATGTATATGTTAAAGTTATTGAAAAGCGTCCCAATTTACAGTGTGCAACAGCGTATTGAAAAGTAAAAATCCTGTGGAACCCATAAGAACTTCAAATACGCAAAAATTGACAGGGGCTATAGAACGTGCAACTGACATTGGCGTGTCTCAGGGAGGACTTACCTGACAAGTACCTTCCCCGACATCAGGCCTACCCAACTACCAGACTCGGCACCTAAGGATCCTGAATTAACCGGTATATCGGACCACACTACCCGTTTTCAAGGTGTGTGTCAGATCGCATTTCGGAGTATCAGCCAGAACACCGACAGGATGAGCCCTGGCATGCTCGGCTGTCACCTTGATTGGATAGTAAACGATTGCCGTAAAATCGCTATATGATTTTAAAACCGGGTGCATAAATTTGAAAGCCACCTACATGCACCTTAGACTGCCACATTAATCTAATACAATGCAAAAAAGCCCTATCAAAAGTGGTTAAAACATTCAAACCGAATGTCGTAAAGTCCCCATATATCCCCATAGAGACAATAAAATAGAGTACTCTAAAATAAGAGTACAGTTTAAGGTTGTTCAGCCGAGCGTGGATGAGCCCGCAGTCGTGCTACAAAATTTGTTCTGGGGTATGATACTCCGAAATGCGATCTGACACACACCTTGAAAACAGGTAGCGTGGTCCGATATACCGGTTAATTCAGGATCCTTAGGTGCCGAGTCTGGTAGTTGGGTAGGCCTGGACATGCTAGCCTAACAAAGGTGTGTTATGCGATGGACACAAAATGGACAAGTGACGAAATGTGCGTGTATGAGGGTGATTCATATTGGCTTTGTCACCATAATGTGCTGTAGAACCGTATAGAGGTGATACTGTTACAGGCGACATACACGGATGCATAGTAAGATCGGTCACTGGAAGGAGTGGTGGGTTTGCATTATACAGAAGTCGAAAAATTTGATAACCTCAATAGAAATGAACGTCGGAACCAAAACACACACACCCTTTCTCTCTCTCTCTCTCTTTGTGTGTGTGTGTGTGTGTGTGTGTGTACGTAAACTGTGAGAAAAAGAGAGAGAAGGTGGGAATATCATCCAGGAAAGCAGATGTTATTAAGATTATCGATAGATATTTTCATTTTTTACATTTAAATTTCCAAGGCTTTGTCACCAGTTCTAACTGTAAAATTCAGGCTTGCCATTCTTTAACCTGATGCAGGTCGGAATGACTCTTACAGTTCTGTCGACAGGTGATAATTATTTAATAACTTCATGGGCGTTACCGTACGTATGGACTGTCTTGAGTTGTCACGTGGGGTTACTCATGCCAAGACACTCCGAACTATGTTTCACAAATGATCTGAAGCTTTATGCTTTATTTAATGAGATTAGCTAATTACAATCCGAGAAAAATCTATAATAACTCACAAAAATTACAACGCCTAACTAAAAGTTCAGCTTGTGCCTATAGTGAAATGTGAACGCTTCATGTACAAAACGCACTGTCTCTAGCTTTTTTGCCTCTAGCTTTAAAATGGAAGTACAGAGGGTGCCGAAAATTAACCATACATTCAACTGAGAGTAACAGCTAATTTGTCACTGGTGGTAATATAAGTATAAGAAACACAGTCTCTCACTTAATAATATAATCATACCATGCTGAAGGCACTATCCTGAAGGTACAGTTTAGACTAATAGTTAAAACATATTATCATCCAGGCCCGCGAACAGACAGGGATCCATGCGCATGGTAAATCATCTGACGTAGAGTTGCATATATATGACAAAATATAATGATATACTTACAATTTATAATCGAGCAAATTGTGTGAATATATAATTAACACATCCATCATGTCCCTGCCCAGTAGTTATACTAGACCATAATTTAAAATACTATCGGTTGCATAAATCAATATTGAAATTTGACAACTTCGTGTTAAATAAGTGATACAAGTAATACCATGTTCAATTGATTATCCATGTGTATCAAACATTCTGATGCTTTTCAGTGTGTGATGATAAGGTTTTCTAGTATATTTTACATTTTTCTTGGTCTGAAACGACATTCATCGGTATCATTTTCTGTAAAAAAAAAAAAAAAAAAAAAAAAAAAAAAAAAAAAAAAAACACGCTTTACGTTACTCATACTGATAATACCTGATCAATTCGTGAAACCACCTACATATTTGAAATTTCATATTTATTCATATCTTAAAGTTGATTTAAAATAGATTGTAGACCTGTGAAAACTTAAGACCATGGAAGCCAAATATATAATTCCTATATTCAATGATTTTCATCGTAATGCGTCAGCAATCTTGTTCGAAATCAAATATGCATCAAATCACACCCCAGATTTTAGCCAGACGACTTTACTTTCCTGCTCAAATTTCAGATGCTTATCAATCTTACTTATAATTGAGAAGTATTCACTGTATAGCTGAATGCGGAAGCAGGCAACACAGCAAAGATGACATCTATAATTGGACCTTCAAAACGTGATTCGTTTCATGTAGAATCTCCTACGCTTTGTTCGCGTATAAAAAGCTTTGGGTTACATTTTGCACATGCTTTTAGTAGAAAAGTGGCTATTTTCAGTTTGTTACTTCATCACAAGGACAATAAACCTTTACTCCACCCATATCTTTTCTAAGAAGACGCTTTGGTCGGCTACTGAGCTTGAACAGGACGAGATCGCCATTGATCTGGCTCATTGTACAGTGACAATAAATACCGTGTTGGTCGGTCATGTATGGGATCAATGCTATTGTTCTCTTCTATTTGGGGGTCAAAGTCACAAATGGAGAAGGGTTATTCACATGGGCGTCACTACTCAGTCGGTCTTTCACGAGAAGGAGGACAGCAACTGTTGATTTTTCTCGCGGGCAAAATAGAAGTTCCTGGTTGCTCGCTGCATTTTCTCCAGTGCAACATTTTGTAGCAAAAGGGTTTCTTAACGAAACTGTACAATTTACACCACTTTCGGTAATAATTCAACTCAACCTATTGAACTGCAAAAGCCAAGGTCTTAAACGGACGTTTTCCACGCAGAAAATGTCTCATCGAGCGATTGCAAATTTGCATTGGTGTTCACTGGTGCACAGCAGTCATGGCCCACCTGCGCCACTCGTCTTTGATATTGGGTAACAGCCGTGCCATTTTATATCGTAGCAAGTCAAATATGTGGACACACACTGCGACTTTTTCCTTGCTAGATTTTGTAAATAAAGATTTATCTGATCATCGTGTTAATCCAACTCTGAAAATTTAAAGATCAAATAAAAACGTTTATTTTCCTCGCATTAAAATCATTGGAAATGCACTATGATTACGTTGAATTGATTAGATCGGGGCGACACGTAGCCTCCCATGATGGAAAATTTTGAATTGTACACTAAATGCATAAAAACATAGAATAAGAATAAAACAGTAAAGGATCAGAATAAGAGAATAAAACATGCGCCAAATGGGAATTATTTTAAACGCACATGATTTTTAATATCAGCCGCATATGAAGTGAGAGGTCCGTGCGACAAAATTCCACTGTAGTGCTGTGGTATAGGGCCTCATTGATTAACGTTATCCAGTGGCTGTATGTTGGGTAAGAAACAGTGCCACTGTACTCCTCACAGCGGGATTACGTATTTAAACATATTTAACAATTACATATATATGTACATATAGCTCTTTTGTGAATCAAAGGTTAAGTCATACGATTAACACAACAGGCCAAAACATTATGTGCAATAGTGCATTCGCACTTTCTTAGACGTCAGTTTCTGTTGTTTTACAGCCGTACGTGGATAGATTGACTTATATTAAAGATTTTAGAAGGTTTTGTGACATTAAGATAATCTTGTCTATAACAAGGTAAATCTGCACAATATATAGTTGGACAACTTATTGTACAACATGAAACCTCAGCAATCTTCGTACATAGCACATATTCATAAAATACTAATAAGTATATATAAGTATAATTATATGTCTTATAAGTATATAATTATATACTTGAGTGATATACAGGTACATGTATTTCTATTTTTCAATTTATTATACATATTGCTACATCACCCCGACACATTTGCTTTGAAACTAACACAAAACAGTCCTACAAGTTCTACCTCTTTTCTAACAGATTTTCTAAAAAAATTTCAGCAGTCTTCTTTCCAAAATGGAGTTTGCCATTTATGATACACACGTATCATTCAACAAGTGACGACTGAGACATTCATATTAAATTTGGTTTTTCAGTCACCGATATTCAAAATAGCTTCGTTTAAGCAAAGTGATACCAGACTGAACTAATCTACACAGAGAAATGTCCACCAAAGGGAACAGACTGATTTAAAAAATGAGGGTATGAAAGTGATATTCAAGCAGTCGAACTTTTTTTTACTCATTTTACTTATTTTGATACAGCCATACAGTTTTGTCATTTTTGGGGCATAAATGCATGGCAAAGCTTACATGAAATATTACGTCTTGTCATGACATTTCAAAATTCGTCACACAATATACAAGGTGTATAGTATACTGGATTTAATTTGATTTCTACAGTTATAGATACTGTAAAATAAGTTATCTTTAATGTGTTGTACCACATGGCTACCGTATTAAGCAAAAATGAGCGAATATACATGTGATCACAACTATACCCTCCCCCCCCCCCTCAAAAATGCTTTCATCTCACGTGGTGACACCCCCACACGAAGCCTTTTTCCTACACATCCTCAATTCTAAGAAAGCTGGTATTTATTGTCAACCAAAAAAGGACACGCAGCTGTATATGGTCAATACTCCTTTCGGCGTTTTATTGTTGTCACATATCCACCCAAACTTAGCCCAGCGCATCATATTTCAACTTCGATATTGAAAGGAGTTAAAAGATCAGGTGTTCCCCTTTTGTAAAGCAAAGCAAGTGGTATTTAAATTATGTAATACCCAGTTGGGCGCTATATAGCTATATATTTCTTCTGCACTTAGGTATGAAACAAGGTACAGCTAGTGCATTTACATTTAACTGCACATGGAGGCTCTACAATGGGATTTAGAAGTGATATTTATATGTGAATCATTCCCAAAAGTGGCAACGATATTAACTTCATAATGAATAAGATTCTTATGAATAATAAACTATTTTCAAATTCCAAAAAATAGGAAGAAAACGGTTATTACTTAATTAAACTATTCCGTCCATATTATAATATATTAGAACGTTCCCTCGCAAGCCTTTAGCATGCTATAATACTGTACATGTTAAGGAAAATTGTGTCTGTATTTGAAAAGGTCAATAATTTTGACACATATGTAGTAATTTTTCTTGTAACCTTTTTTATAAGCGTGACAAAAAGATTAAGTCTGGATAGTGAAGTACATGGTAATTGCTTGAAAGGTATCCGAAAATTTTGTAGAAGAAAAAGGTAGGAAAAGTGGACGGTATTTGGGTGTAGAATATGTCCAGGAGGTCCTTACAAAGCACCTGTGTGCCAGTGTCACCCCTCATCCCTTTAATTATACCACCAGCAATACTGTAATAATACGACGGTCATTCTCTTACAGCAAGTTAGAGGTTATTGTCCGTTTAATTAGCACCTCTGTCATCATAAGTACAGGTATATATGTACCTGGAGAACAGGTGGGTGTTAAGAGAATATTTAAACAGTTATTATAATAACAATGCATGAGATTATGGCTGTGGCAGTTGCGGTCTATTTCCGATATCGGAGACAAGGAGAAGTAGGGATCGAGGGAGGGATTGTGTGAAGGGCACAGAGAGAGAGAGAGAGAGAGAGAGAGAGAGAGAGAGAATGAATCTCATAATTCACTCCAATGCATAGGGCATATTGCATTCCACAAAAAAAGTGATTCTCTTTGTTACGTATGTAACATTTACATAATTTGTACTTGCCCCATTATGTTAACTGTTTCATACTATAGTTCCCCAATTATAGGAAGAAATCAACATAAAAAAATTAATATTAAATTTTTTGTGGAAATGATCCATGCTTAAATTATACTAAAAGTTTTTTCATATGGTCAATTGCAAAATAAATCACCCGTGGTCTGAAGAATTTTATTTCCCCTAACCTGGTAAATCTTACTATACATGTAGGATGATCCAACCCATGTATGCATTCATTAACAATATTGCTTTCTGTTATATACGCACTTCTATGTATAAATATATTAATTATCATCAATAGAAATAATGTATTGCGGAATATGTTGCCTTTTGTAGTATATGGCCACTTTATCTTCTCTTTTGGACATTGGACATTGACAATTGCCCGGTTTTATAGCTCTTAAATGGAGAAATGGATAGTACATCTTATATATAAGACATTAAACAGACTTAAGATACTACAATATAAAGACGACACTATTATCAAATGGGCTTAGGTATTTGTGTTTAATTGCGTCTTTAGTCATTGGCGACATCACTGAGTAATACAGACTATATACACTCGCGTGGCAATTGATTCTTCAAGATTAATAATACTTGAAACAAACGGATTATACCTTCCAGAATGTAACAGGAAATAACTGTCTATTGCCTATGGAATCTTAAAGCGATTTGATACAAATTGGCGATTGCATACGTTTGTATCGATTTTCGTTGCTGCGGCACGCCCATTATTAGTGAATCAACCGGCAACCCTCACACCGGAAAACTATCCTTTGAAATAAAGGCGCTTAAAATGATCTTACCTTTTTCCTTGCGAAACTTCGTCAAACGTTGCCGCCAATTGCTGCGTTATATCCCAAAAGATGCAGCAGCTTTTAAAGAACCCGTTTTTTTGACACAGCCTTTCTCTTTCACCTTCTCCAAGATATTATCCCAGACGTCAGTATATAGCGCGTAACAAGTAATCCTTGGGAATCCCTCTTATAGAGTCGTGCGTATTTGTTATCCGAGTAGTATGGTATATAATAATCCCAAATAACAAAGAAACCAACTACAACTGGCCCACAACAAAAAATAATTTAAAAGAAAAGTCGTGATGAATATTTACCTTCCGTGATCACTAGTAATCCTGTAAGAGGTGGGTTCAATTTGAACTTCACTCTGACCCCGCCCTCGTTAACGCCAAACCACGCGTGCAGTTGACCACTATAGCTCGGCAGAGCCACTGATGATGTAACCACGCTCTGCGTTAAACTTAACAGTACTAGTACTGGGTTCCACACGTGGAGCGAGGATGATACAGTCCACCCAGGGTAAAAAAATACCCAGTCACTACCGAAGCGTCCGATGGTCAGTATGCGGTGACTCCAGTACCTTGTTGACCTCAATATGACCAAGCCCAACCAGCCACTGTTTATTCGAATCAATGCCCGCACTGGCGGCTTATTGTTACATTAGCTTAATCGAAGCTACCGTGAATAGTGGGTGTGTTTGCCAACGGTTTAAATATACAAGGGGTTGGTCCACCGAGTTTCCAGACTTATTGCTCTAAAGCAGCATGTCAAATTAGATGTAATAAATATTAATGATAAAAGTGATGATAGTGCGGTTAAAAAGAATAGTGAATGAATTGTTTTTGAATTTTACGTACTGCGCTAAAAAACTGTTGTGGAATTCCCACCTATGGTTGAGATTTTATGTGCAGTTTCTTTTTTTTTGTGTGTGTAAAAGTCTAGAACTAGTCTTTTTTAAAGACTGCAAGCGCTAAAGATTGCTTTAATTTACTTATGAAATAAACTAACGCTCAACATTAATTACAATTCATTTAGTACAGATTTCTGTAACAGAGTTGTTAATTTTGCAATTTGCATAACGCACGTTTGTTACCCTGCAACATTTATCCGTTTTGTGAGTTATTCTAATAGTTATTCCAATTATTTTTCTTTTCAGGAAAGAGAAAAGCGTGTAAAAGGGAAATATGTGTGAATGCGCCTATCAATTCTCACATTTCTTATCTGGATCAGCCCGTTTGCATGCCATATCATTACAAAATAATATCTTTCGCACGATAAGAGACAAAACTGAAGAATTACACAATCGATTACTCTTTGGGTGTATTACAATTCTGCTTATAACAATACTTGAGCGCCAACGCCCAAAGTATAAATAGCAAATAAGAAAAGTGGACACCAAGCACAATGCACGCGGTACCTGTTCGATTAGACTATAACAAAAGACGATTTCAGACTCCTACTAAACAAACACGCGCTGAATGTCCAAGCTGCCGGAGAAAGGTGAAATTACACCTTGAATGTCGTGAAGGGTCCTGCTCTCGTATTACTGAAGATTTAAGGACTGTACCTGCACTTTGTAAATACGACAACACCCTGCATTGTATTGTTGGTTGTTTATCTTCTGCTTTTTCAGGTCAAGGTTGTTTTTCGTGAATACGTTTTCCCTGTACCAGAGTTTTTTTTTTAAATTCGGTTTGCTACTTGTAGCTACAATTAAATTTAGTATTATGGAAAACTGAACGATGCACCAGGCGTTGGTTTTGCTGGTTGTTGCCCACGATAACCCTTCCGGATTGTCGATGCAGACTATAAACGTCATTTTATGTCTCTTCTAAATAGGAATTTAAGAGAGCCTCACAAAACTGAACATTTATTTTGTAAAAGTGTTAATAAATTTTTAAAATATGCCTTAATTGTCAATGATCCTTTTATAGCTGAAGTTACAAAAGTTGATTACAAGATTGTAAACAATGTATAATTGTATAAAGACAAATATTCATGGTTTCGCGGGCAAACCATGGTTTAACGAAGGTTGTCAATCAAATTCTGATAGAAATAGCATGTATATAAAACGAGAAAAACACACATTTACATATTATAAGTTCGTCTTTATTCTCCATCTAGTTTAACGCAGTGTGCGTGAAATTTCAGTTTAAATATACAAGGAAGTTACTTGGCAATCCGTTTCTTGCAATGCAAACCAGCCCCCCCCCCCCCCCACCAAATAATAATAATAATAATAATAATAATAATAATAATAATAAATAAATAAATAAATAAATAAATAAATAAATAAATAATTTTTAAAAAATAAAAATAGAAAAATCTTTTTTTATGAAGATAAAAAATGTCCAAGTATCAGCCAAGTGTTGGGTCCTCTGTCCTACAGTGCACTACATACTGATTAACAGTGACCCCTTGCACAATTTTCACCCTCAGACCTACAGCAAATACACCTGTATAATATGTCCTCACCAGTATCACAACAAGAGCTATCCAACTTTTACATCCTGACTGATCCTTTATGGCATACCATGGGTGATAAAAAAAACAAAAACAATATTGCACTTTGCTTACACAACAGATATTCTAATTTTAATCAGTCCATTCTCAAGTGCCACCCATACCAACATTATGAATTCATACACATAATTACATCAGTATACAGTGTAAACTATGTCTGTTATATTACAAGGTACAAGAGACCAGCTGTTTGAAAGCATGGAAAAAGGCTGTCAACACTATCTCAAGTCTTCAGCTGAAAACATGCCCTAAAAAGAGAAAAATAATGGAATTACTAGCATGATCAAAAAGGGGAGACTTTAAAAATATATTAAATTCCGGTTTTCAACCCGTTTTTTGTACATATACAATATCAGGCACCCTGTAAAAAACAGTTAAACAAAAATTGTCTGACAATACAAATTCAATTTCGACTTTTATTATAAGAATGATGTGAACAAGAGGAAATTCACTGGAAGAGAACAATGTAAAAGTAAGTGTATAAAACCTCAATTTTGGCTCACATTTACAGATGTGAAGTACAGAACCCTATTTTTGAATATAAAAAATAAGAAGTGTATTAAAAGAGTTACCCTGGCTCTCCTGAGTATGGAGTCTTTAGCTGGATCATAGGGATGTTCTTTGCTAGGAATCTCCAACACTGCAGGAATGGGTTGTGTATAGACATCAATGATATGACGGATCATTTCAGCTATCTGAAAAAAAAAAAAAAAAAAAAAAANCTATGCCAGAACTGAATATTTCTGATTCCAGTGAAGAAACAAACGATATATCAGACGATCCAAAATCACTGCTAAAAGATTCAAAGCTTGACGGCTCAATGTCGGAACTAAGTACTTCTGAATCCGGCGAGGATGCAAATGATATATCAGACAATCCAATGCTTGAAGATTCAAAATTTGACGACTCAGTGCCAGTGCTAAATATTTCTGACTCCAGTGAGGAAACAAATGACACATCAGACGATCCTAAATCAGCGCTTGACTCTATTCCAATGTTTGATGAACTAAAATCAAATGAGGACGATGAATCAAAACTTGACGAGTCTATGCTAGTACTTAAAATTTCTGAACCCAATGATGAAACAAATGACACTTCAGGCGATCCAAAGCCATAGCTCGTAGATTCAAAACTTGACGACTCAATGACAGTGCTAAATATTTCTGATTCCGATGAGGATGCAAACGATACATCAGACGATCCAAGGTCAGCGCTTGACTCTATCCCAATGCTGGAGGGGCTAAAGTCGAATGCGGATGATGAGTCAAAGCTTGAAATCTCAATACTAGAACTATAAATTTCTGAAGCGGCAGATGACACATAGGGTATGTCAGACGATCCCAAATCAATGCTTGATAAAGAATCGGACGATGCATAAGACGACATAAATTCGGAACTTAAAAATTCTGATGTAGATAGAACAGCGGATATATCCGAGTCTGAAAAAGTGTCAGAAGCTTCTGAATATGATGCAAATATGGAGGCATCCGAAGTTGGTGGAATATATGAGACATCAGAACTTGACGGAATGTTGGAGAAATCGGAACTCGGTGAGGCTACGGAAACATCCGAACTTGATGGGATAACTGAGTCATCAGAGCTTGAGATGGAGTCATCTGAACTGATTGGATTAACAGAAACATCCGAACTTGATGGAATGAATGAGATATCCGAGCTAGATAAAAATAAAGAAACATCAGAACTGGTTGAAATATCGGAGATGTCCGAACTCGACGCGAATATGGAGACATCCTCACTGGAAGGAAATAAAATGTCTGAGCTTGATGGGATAACTGAGTCATCAGAGCTTGTTGGAAAAGCGGAAACATCCGAACTGGATGGGATAATTGATTCATCAGAGCTTGATGGAAACGCGGAAACATCTGAACTGGATGGGATAAGTGATATATCCGAGCTAGATGAAATCCAAGAAACATCAGAACTTGAGAAAATATCGGAGATGTCTGAACTCGACACAAATATGGAAGCATCCTCACTTGAAGAAGATGAAATGTCTGAGCTTGACGAAAACGCAGAAACAACTGAGCTTGATGGGAAAACTGTGTCAACGGAGGTTGAGGAGAAAAATGAAATATCTGAACTGGTTGGAATAGCGGAGACATCTGAACTTGATTGAATGGCGGAGATATCCGAACTTGGCGAGAAATCAGAGATGCCTGAAGTTGATGGGATTACTGAATCATCGGAACTTGATGGGATAAAGGAGTTATCTGAACTAGTTGCAAAAATTGCAGTGTCTGAGCTAGATGGAAAAGAGGATAAATCCGAAGGAATAAATGAGGCATCTGAACCGCTTTGTATAGCGGAACCATCAGGCGATGAACTAGATACTGCAGATTCTGTTGTTGAACTAAGAACATCTGTCACTGACGGTGAACTGAAAACCGCTGAATCTGTACTTGAAATAGGGACTGGTGACTGTGATGCAAGATCAGATATTGGTGGTTCTACGGATGCACTAGGGATTATCGTGTCTGAAGCTGAAGTAGAAACTGCATTATCTGTTGTTGAACCAGGGACTATCGAGTCTGATGCTGAAGTAAAGACCACAGAATCTGTTGTTGAGCCAAAGGCTACCGAGTCTGTTGTTGAACTAGACGCTGGCGAGTCTGTTGTTGACAGGGCTATTGAATCTGTTGTTGAACTTAACACTGGTGAGTCTGTTGTTGAACCAAGGGCTATAGAGTCTGTTGTTGAACTAAACACTGCCGAGTCTGATGTTGAACTAAACACTGGTGAGTCTGTTGTTGAGCCAAGGGCTATCGATTCTGATGTTGAACTAAACACTGCCAAATCTGTCGTTGAACCAAGGGCTGTCGAGTCAGATGTTGAACTTAACAATGGTGAGTCTGTTGTTGAACCAAGGGCTACCGTGTCTGTTGTTGAACTAGACGCTGGCGAGTCTGTTGTTGACAGGGCTATTGAGTCTGTTGTTGAACTAAACACTGGTGAGTTTGTTGTTGAACTAAACACTGGCGAGTCTGTTGATGAACTAAACACTGCCGAGTCTGATGTTGAACTAAACACTGGTGAGTCTGTTGTTGAACCAAGGGCTATCGAGTCTGTTGTTGAACTAGACACTGCCGAATCTGTTGAACCAAGGGCTATCGAGTCTGATGTTGAACTAAACACTAGCAAGTCTGTTGTTGAACTAAACACTGGCGAGTCTGTTGTTGAACTAAACACTGCCGAGTCTGATGTTGAACTAAACACTGGCGAGTCTGTTGTTGAACCAACTATCGAATCTGATGCCGAAGTAACGACTGCTGAGTCTGTTGTTAAATCAGGGGCTATAGAAACTGAGTCTGACGCTGAAGTGACGACTGCTGAGTCTGTTGTTGAACTTAACACTGCAGAGTTTGTAACTGGTGAACTAAAGACTGCTGTGTCTGTTGTTGAGTTTAACACTTCTGACCCTGTTGTTGAACCAGGGACTACCGAGACAGACGCTGAACTAGATACTGCTGAGTCTGAGGCTGTGATAGAGAGAGCGGAATCTGAGGCCGAATTTGATACCGTGCTGACGGCTGATTCACTGGTTACACTTGATCCCACTAATCCAGGAGCTACAACGAAGTATCAAAAATTCTAATAACAAATATGAAATAATCGCTTTTTTGGACACGTTACAAATTCAATGCACATGAATTTTATTTTGTTGACATACTTCGAATTCTACGCCATGCGCAATACAATCATCAAATATCTGATCAATATGATATTTGCATGTAGCTTATACATGAAAGACCTCTTACGACTTTTACCATTCAATAATTGAATTCTATTTCCTATATTTGTCAATTCTTCCGTATACAACTTTCGTTTATGCGACAAATTAATTGTTCAAATTTTATTATCATGGTTTGGATCAAGCTGGAAATAAATCAAAATCATACAGCAATTTGTTATTGAGGCAATACATACACAAAGTTAGTGATTTAAAGTGAGTACCCTTGACCCGTGGGTCGTCAGTACAGGGCTACGTGAATAACAATGTTTTTTTAAAATTAATTTTCCAAATGTTTTGCTCACATTTGTCAAACAGTAACGAGGATCACATATAATCTTATAGCGAGCTTAAGCATGCCTTAGGCCCAGTGCAGGATGTACGACTTGCTCACAATTTCTTTTTCACCTGACCTAATTGGCGTTAAACTTTTCTATGGCAAAAATGAAAAACCTTGGATATGTCTACACTATTCTCGCAATCAACCCGGTATACCATACACAAAACTTTGAAAAAATTTTAACAGGAATTTGTACCATGTTTAGTCTTTTTAAGGTCTACTCGAAAAAGCGACTTTATTCTTTAAGGAAAAATGATAGTATATCTTTACATACCTATGACACACAACAGTGTCAGCAGAAGGACCCTCTTCCATGGCCGAATATCGGGCTGTGTTCTCGAGGCCATTTTGTTTCAGATGTTTGACAATTCTCACTTATTTTCTAGTTGCCGCCATCGAAATAGCTAGAAAGAATAAAAATGTTCTTTAGGATTTATGTCTGTTGTGCATACCGCTTTTAATAACAGGGAAAAACGCTGTTAGGTTACATAAGAAATGCTGTGATGTGGTTGGATGTTAACATAGAACTTATAAATCGATGTAAAATATATCAATTATGAGTGTCTTTACAAAATAACATTTTGATTTACCACAAGATATCATTTTAATGCAGTACTGAATAAAAACTGATCTTGAATCAAATTAAAACTTTAAAAATGCATGCAGTTCGTGGTCTTTATAACAAGGATGAAAAATTAACTGAAATAACCTTTCGAAAAATGCCAATAACATAGGATCCCGTTATGAGTTCCTTAAGATTGTATTTCCAATAAGCAACCGTAAGCTTAAAATTACTACGGTCTTCGATAACCTCGATTTACGTGTCTTTTTGGATTATTTATTCGCGAGATATGTATATGTTAGAGTTATTGAAAAGCGTCCCAATTTACAGTGTACAACAGCGTATTGAAAAGTAAAAATCCTGTGGAACCCATAAGAACTTCAAATACGCAAAAATTGACAGGGGCTATAGAACGTGCAACTGACCTTGGCGTATGTCAAAGGGAGGACTTACCTGACAAGTAGCCTACCTTCCCCAACATGCAAGGCTAACAAAGGTGTGTTATGCGATGTAATGTAACACAAAATGGACAAGTGACGAAATGTGCGTGTATGAGGGTGATTCATATTGGCTTTGTCACCATAATGTGCTGTAGAACCGTATAGAGGTGATACTGTTACAGGCGACATACACGGACGCATAGTTAGATCGGTCACTGGAAGGAGTGGTGGGTTTGCATTATACAGAAGTCGAAAAATTTGATAACCTCAATAGAAATGAACGTCGGAACCAAAACACACACACACCCTTTCTCTCCCTCTCTCTCCCTCTCTCTCTCTTTGTGTGTGTATATGTGTGTGTGTGTGTACGTAAACTGTGAGAAAAAGAGAGAGAGAGGGTGGGGATATCACCCAGGAAAGCAGATGTCATTAAGATTATCGATAGACATTTTCATTTTTTACATTTAAATTTCCAAGGCTTTGTCACCAGTTTTAACTGTAAAATTCAGGCTTGCCATTCTTTAACCTGATGCAGGTAGCAATGACTCTTACAGTCCTGTCGACAGGTGATAATTATTTAATCATTTCATGGGCGTTACCGTACGTATGGACTGTCTTGAGTTGTCACGTGGGGTTACTCATGCCAAGACACTCCGAACTATGTTTCACAAATGATCTGAAGTTTTATTTTCATGAGATCAGCTAATTACAATCCGAGAAAAATCTATAATAACTCACAAAAAGTACAACGCCTAACTATAAGTTCAGCTTGTGTAAAGTAAAATGTGAACGCTTCAAGAGACCCGAATATTCGTGTACAAAACGCACTGCCTCTAGCTTTTATGCCTCTAGCTTTAAAATGAAAGTACAGAGGGTGCCGAAAATTAACCATACATTCAACTGAGAGTAACAGCTAATTTGTCACTGGTGGTAATAAAAGTATAAGAAACACAGTCTCTCACTTTATAATATAATCATACCATGCTGAAGGCACTATCCTGAAGGTACAGTTTAGTTAAAACATATTATCATCCAGGCCCGCGGACAGACAGGGATCCATACGCATGGTAAATCATCTGACGTAGAGTTGCATATATATATGACAAAATATAATGCAATACTTAGAATTTATAATCGGGCAAATTGTGTGTGAATATATAATTAACACATCCATCATGTCCCTGTCCAGTAGTTATACTAGACCATAATTTAAAATACTATCGGTTGCATAAATCAATATTGAAATTTGACAACTTCGTGTTAAATAAGTGATATAAGTAATACCATGTTCAATTGATTATCCATGCGTATCAAACATTCTGATGGTTTTCAGTGTGTGATGATAAGGTTTTCTAGTATATTTTACATTTGTCTTGGCCTGAAACGACATTCATCGGTATCATTTTCTGTAAAAAAAAAAGAAAAAAGAAAAAAAAAAAAAAAACAAGCTTTACGTTACTCATACTAATAACACCTGATCAATTCGTGAAACCACTTACATATTTGAAATTACATATTTATTCATATCTTAAAGTTGATTTAAAATAGATTGTAGACCTGTGAAAACTTAAGACCATGGAAGCCAAATATATAACTCCTATATTCAATGATTTTCATCGTAATGCGTCAGCAATCTTGTTCGAAATCAAATATGCATCAAATCATACCCCAGATTTTAGCCAGACGACTTTACTTTCCTGCTCGAATTTCAGATGGTTATCAATCTTACTTATAATTGAGAAGTATTCACTGTATAGCTGGATGCCGAAGATGGCAACACAGCAAAGATGACATCTATAATTGAACATTCAAAAGGTGATTCGTTTCATGTAGAATCTCCTACGCTTTGTTCGCGTATAAAAAGCTTTGAGTTACATTTCGCACATGCTTTTGGGAGAAAAGTGTCTATTTTCAGTTTGTTACTGCATCACAAGGACAATAAACCTCTACTCCACCCATATCTTTTCTATTAAGACGCTTCGGTCAGCTACTGAGCTTGAACAGGACGAGATCGCCATTGATCGGGCTCATTGTACAGTGATAATAAAACTGTGTTGGGCGGTCATATATGGGATCAATGCTATTGTTCTCTTCTATTTGGGGGTCAAAGTCACAAAAGGAGAGGGGTCATTCACATGGGCGTCACTACTCAGTCGGTCTTTCCCGAGAAGGAGGACAGCAACTGTTGGTATTTCCCGCGGGTAGAATAGAAGTTCCTGGTTGCTCGCTGCATTTTCTCCAGTGCAACATTTTGTAGCAAAAGGTTTTCTTAACGAAACTGTACAATTTACACCACTTTTGGTAATAATTCAACTCAACCTATTGAACTGCAAAAGCCAAGGTCTTAAACGAACGTTTTCCACGCAGAAAATGTCTCATCGAGCGTTTGCAAATTTGCATTGGTGTTTACTGGTGCACGGCAGTCATGGTACCACTCGTCTTTGATATTGGGTAACAGCCGTGCCATTTTATATCGTAGCAAGTCAGAAATGTGGACACACACTGCGACCTTTTCCTTTCTCGACTTCGTAAATAAAGATTTATCTGATCATTGTGTTAATCCAGCTCTGAACATTTAAAGACCAAATAAAAACGTTCATGTTCCTCGCATTAAAGTCATTGGAAATGCACTATGATTACGGTGAATTGATTAGATCGGGGCGACACGTAACCTCGCATGATCAAAACTTTGAATTATACAATAAATGCATAAAACAGAGAATAAAACAGTGAAGGATCATAAAAAGGGAATAAAACTTGCGGCGTCTAATGACATTTATGAGAAATATTTTAAACTTGCTTGACTTTTAATATCAGTCGCATATAAAGTGAGAAGTCCGTGCGACAAAATTCCACTGTAGTGCTCCGGTTTACCCTTCATTGGTAAACGTTATCCAGTGACTGTATGTTGGCTAAGAAATAGTGCCACTGTACTCCTCACAGCAGGATTACGTATTTAAACATATTTAACATATATTAAACATATTTAACATATATTTTGTGAATTAAAGGTTAAATCATATGATTAACACAACAGGCAAGAGAATTACGTGCAGTCATGTATTCGCACTTTCTTAGATGTCAGTTTTTGTGGTTTGACAACTGCACGTGGATAAATTGACTTAAAAATTTAGAAGGCTTGGTGACATTAAGATAATCTTGTCTATAATCAAGTAAATTTGCAATATAGTTAGACAACTTACAACATGAAACCTCAGAAATCTTTGTACATAGTACATTTTTCACAAAATACTATATTTGTCTAATAAGTATAAAAAAGTATAATTATATACATATATAACCCACTATGAACATGTGATCACCACCATCCCCCCCCCCCCAAAAAAAAATGCTTTCACCTCACGTGGTGAAAACCGCACACAAAGTCTTATTCCTACCCATCCTCAATTCCAAGAAAGCTGGTATTTATTGTCAACCAAAAAAGGACACGCGGCTGTACATGGCCAATACTCCTTTCGGCGTTTTATTGTTGTCACATATCCACCCAAACTTAGCCCAGCGCATCCTATTTCAACTTCGATATTGAAAGGAGTTAAAAGATCAGGTGTTCCCCTTTTGTAAAGCAAAGCAAGTGGTATTTAAATTATATAATACCCAGTTGGGCGCTATATAGCTATATATTTCTTCCCCACTTAAGTATGAAACAAGGTACAGTTAGTGCGTTTACATTTAACTGCGCATGGAGGCTCTACACTGGGATTTAGAAGTACTATTTGTATGCCAATCATTCCCAAAAGTGGCAACGATACTAACTTCATAATAAAAAATATTTTTATGAATAATAAACTATTTTCAAATTCCAACAAAATGGGAAGCAAACGTATTACCTAATTAACAATTACCTCCATATTATAATATATTAGGTAATTTCCTCACAAGCTTTAACCTGCCACAATACATGTTAAGGAAAATTGTGTCTGTATTTGCAAAGGTCAATATTTTTGACACATACGTGGTAATTTTCCTGTAACCTTTTTATCAATGTGACAAAAAGATTAAGACTGGATAGTGGAGTACATGGTAATGGCTGAAAGATCATCCGAAAATTTTGTAGAACTAAAAGGTAGGAAAAGTGGACGGCATACTCCAAAATTATTAATGGTGTCCAAGGAAATATTATGAAGAAGGACACATTTTGTTTGGGTGTAGAATATGTCCAGGAGGTCCTTACAAAGCACCTGTGTGCCAGTGTCAACCCCTCATCCCTTTAATTATACCACCAGCAATGCTGTAATAATACGACGGTCATTCTCTTACAGCGAGTTAGAGGTTATTTCTCGTTTAATAAGCACCTCTGTCACGATAAGTACAGGTATATATGTACCTGGAGAACAGGTGGGTGTTAAGAGAATATTTAAACAGTTATTATAATAACAATGCATGAGGCAGCTTGCATGAGATTATGACTATGGCAGTTGCAGGCTATTTCTGATATCGGAGACAAGGAGGGATCGAGGGAGGGATTGTGTGAAGGGTACAGAGAGAGAGAGAGAGAGAGAGAGTGAGAGAGTCTCATAATGCAGTCCAATGCATAGGGCATATTGCATTCCACAAAAAAGTGATTCTCTTTGTTACGTATGTAACGTAATTTGTACTTGCCCCATTTTGTTAACTGTTTCATACTATAGTTCCCCAATTATAAGAAGAAATCAACATAAAAAAATTAATATTAAAATTTTTGTGGAAATGATCCATGCTTAAATGATACTGAACGTTTTTTCATATGGTCAATTACAAAATAAATCACCCGTGGTCTGAAGAATTTTATTTCCCCTAACCTGGCAAATCTTACTATACAGGTAGGATGATCCAACCCATGTATGCATTCATTAACAATATTGCTTTCTGTTATATACGCACTTCAATGTATAAATATATTAATTATCATCAATAGAAATAATGTATTGCGGAATATGTTGCCTTTTGTAGTATATGGCCACTTTATCTTCTCTTTTGGTCATTGGACATTGACAATTGCCCTGGTCATCGGACATTGACAATTGCCCGGTTTTATGGCTCTTAAATGGAGAAATTGATAGTAGATCTTATATAAAAGACAATAAACAGACTTAAGATACTGCAATATAAAGACGACACTATTACCAAATCGTAACTAAATGGGCTTAGGGCTGTTTTTAATTGTGTCTTTGGTCATTGGCAACATCACTGAGTAATACAGACTATATATACTCAAGTGGCATTGATTCTTCAAGATTAATAATACTTGAAACAAACGGATTATACCTTCCAGAATGTAACGGAAATAACTGTCTTTTGCCTTTGGAATCTTAAAGCGATTTGATACAAATTGGCGATTGCATACGTTTGTATCGATTTTCGTTGCTGCGGCACGCCCATTATTAATAAATCAACCGGCAACCCTCATACTGGAAAACTATGCTTTGAAATAAAGGCGCTTAAAATGATCTTACCTTTTTCCTTGCGAAACTTCGTCAAACGTCGCCTCCAATTGCTGCGTTATATCCCAAAAGACGCAGCAGCTTTTAGAGAGCCCGTTTTTTTTGTACACAGCCGTTCTCTTTCACCTTCTCCAAGATATTATTTCAAACGTCAGTATATAGCGCGTAACAAGTAATCCTTGGGAATCCCTCTTATACAGTCGTGCGTATTTGTTATCCGAGTAGTATGGTATATAATAATCCCAAATAACAAAGAAACCAACTACAACTGGCCCACAACAATTTTTTTAAAAAGAAAAGTCGTGATTAATATTTACCTTCCGTGATCACTAGTAATCCTGTAAGAGGTGGGTTCAATTTGAACTTCACTCTGACCCCGCCCTCGTTAACGCCAAACCACGCGTGCAGTTGACCACTATAGCTCGGCAGAGCCACTGATGATGTAACCACGCTCTGCGTTAAACTTAACAGTACTAGTACTGGGTTCCACACGTGGAGCGAGGATGATACAGTCCACCCAGGGTAAAAAATACCCAGTCACTACCGAAGCGTCCGGTGGTCAGTATGCGGTGACTCCAGTACCTTGTTGACCTCAATATGACCAAGCCCAACGAGCCACTGTTTATTCGAATCAATGCCCACACTGGCGGCTTATTGTTACATTAGCTTAATCGAAGAGGGCGTGTTTGCCAACGGTTTAAATATACAGGGGGTTGGTCCACCGAGTTTCCAGACTTACTGCTCTAAAGCAGCGAGCTATAGTAGATATAAAATAATAATGATAAAAGAGATGATAGTGCAGATTAAAAAAAAAAAAATAGTGAATGAACCGTTTTTGAATGTAACGTAATGCGCTGAAAACTGTTGTGGAATTCCCACCTTTGAAAATTCCGCCCTTGAGATTTTACGTGCAGTTGTTTTTTAAAATGTGTAAAAGTCTAGAACTTTTTTAAAGACTGCAAGCGATAAAGATTGTTTAATATCCTTATGAAATAAACTAACGCTCACCATTAAATATAATTAATTTAGCACAGATCCAGTTGTTAATTCTGTGATTTGAATACCGTGCGTTTGTCACGCTGCAAAATTTATCCGTTTTGTGAGCTATTTGAGCGTTGTTATTCAAATTGTTTTTCTTTTCAGGAAAAAGAAAAGCGTGTAAAAGGGAAATATGTGTAAATGCGCCTATCAATGCCATTGCATTTCTTATCTGTATCAGCCCGTTTGCATATCATTACAAAATAATATCTTTCGCACGACAAGAGAGAACTGAATAATTTCATAATCGATTACTCTTTGGGTGTATTACAATTCTGCTCATAACAATACTTGCGCGCCAACGCCCAAAGTATAAATAGCAAATAAGAAAAGTGGACACCAAATACAATGCACGCGGTACCTGTTCGATTAGACTATTACAAAAGACGATTTCAGACTCCTACTAAGCAAACACGCGCTTAATGTCCAAGCTGCCGGAGAAAGGTGAAATTACACTAAGTACGGACCATTGAATGTCGTGAAGGGTCCCGCTCTCGTATTACTGAAGATTTAAGGACTGTACCTACACTTTGTAAATACGACAACACCCTGCGTTGTATTGTTGGTTGTTTATCTTCTGGTTTTTCAGGTCAAGGTTGTTTTTCGGGATATGTTTTCCTGTACCAGAGAAGATTTTTAAAATTTCGGTTTGCTACTAGTAGCTACAATTAAATGTAGCATTATGGAAAACTGAACGATGCACCAGGCGTAGGTTTTGCCGGTTGTTGCGCGCGATAAACCTTCCGGATTGTGGCTGCAGACAATAAACGCCATTTTACATCTTTTCTAAATAGGAATTTAAGAGAGCCTCACAAAACTGAACATTTATTTTGTAAATAATAAATAATAGTGTTAATAAAATTTTAAAATATGCCTTAATTGTCGATGAAGATGATATTTTTATCGTTGAAGTTACAAAAGGTGATTACGAAATTCTAAACAATGTGTAATTGAATAAAGACAAATATTCATGGTTTCGCGGGCAAGCCCTCTTAAATCAACTTCTGATAGAAATAGCAACACTTCTTACGCATGGAAAATGTATATAAAATGAGAAAAACACACATTTACATATTATAAGTTTGTCTTTATTCTCCATCTAGTTTACGCAGTGCGTGGGAAATTTGTTTAAATATACAAGGACGTTACTTGGCAATCCGTTTCTTGCAATGCAAACCAGCCCTCCCCCCCTCCACAAAAAAAAAAAAAAAAAAAAAAAACTTTTTTTACGAAGATAAAAAAATGTCCAAGTATCAGCCAAGTGTTGGGCCCTCTATCCTAGAGTGCACTACATATTGATTAACTTTGACCCATTCCACAACTTTCACCCTAAGACATACAGCAAATACACCTGTAAAATATGTTCTCACCAGTACCACAACAAGAACTATCCAACCTTTACACCCCAACTGATTCCTTATGGCATACCATGGGTGAAAAGAAAAAAAAGGGAAAAAAAACAATATTGCACTTTGCTTACACAACAGATATTCTAATTTTGATCAGTCCATTCTCAAGTACCACCCATACCAACATTACGAATTCATACACATAATTACATCAGTATACAGTGTAAACTATGTCTGTTATATTACAAGGTATAAGAGACCAGCTGTTTGAAAGCATGGAAAGAAGGTTGTCAACACTATCTCAAGTCTTCAGCTGAAAACATGCCCTAAAAAGAGAAAAATAATGTAATAACTGGCATGATCACAAAGGGGAGACTTTAAAAATACTTTGAATTCTGGTTTTCATCCCATTTTTTGCATATATACAATATCAGGGATCCTGTAAAAACATCAAACCAAAAATTGTCTGACAATACAATTTCAAATTCGTCTCTTATTATAGAAATGATGTGAACAAGAGGAAATTCATTGGAAGAGAACAATGTAAAAGTAAGTGTATAAAACCTCAATTTTGGCTCACATTTACAGATGTGAAGTACAGAACCCTATTTTTGAATATAAAAAATAAAAAGTGTATAAAAAGAGTTACCCTGGCCCTCCTGAGTATGGAGTCTTTAGCTGGATCATAGGGATGTTCTTTACTAGGAATCTCCAACACTGCAGGAATGGGTTGTGTATAGACATCAATGATATGACGGATCATTTCAGCTATCTGAAAAAAAAAAAAAAAGAAAGTGACCAGTGTTTTAAAGCAAATGCACATAAGTGGCTGGCTGAATTTTTTTCACTAGGGTAAAGGCAGGTATTTTTGTAGATGCGTTAGGAGTGGTAACACTTTGCTGTTGCTCAACTAACACACTCTTGTGTCAAACTGTGACAAAAGTCGGTCACTTATTCAGTTGTGCTATAATATAACCAAAATGGGGTAAAATGGACTACTGTAGGAAAAAAAGTTATAATTTCCAAGCTAGATTTCTCAACACATAAGAACCTTCAGCATATCCAACCATAAATAGCACAGACCCCCCCCCCCAAAAAAAAAGTACTTACATGCTGATTTATCAAAATAATAGCAATATCATCTCTAGTAACTAGGGCCTTGAAACCATCTTCTATTTCTGCGATACTAGTTGCTGAAAATATCATAACAAAAGAAAAAGTTGTATACAAATAATACAAAGTAACCAAATATCCACTTTTTATCTCTGATACTAAATATACTACTCAGAAAGATAATTTTTAAAATACACAAAAATTTAGCAATCCAGTAACCTATTTTTGAAGGAAAATTATCTGCAAATAACTTCCAAGCTGTCCTTACATTTTATGTATCTATTATATTTCACTGTAATTTACTGTCATTTTATCTTTAAGACATTGCACATCTGTGAAACTGTAAATTTCGTCAGTATATGGTGATACATAGTTTGTATATGATAATCTAAAATCAGTTGTTACTATACTTTTTCTTACAATATAAAACCAATTACTTATAATTTTCTGACTTTATCTTACTAGATATTTATACCTCATTTCCTTACCTTTGTCTACCACCAAAAAGTTTGGCTGCCTGTGTCTGTTGACCTCTCCTATGCCTCCCATCAGAAAACCTGTACATGTGTCCTGAAACAGAAAGAGTTTATTGAAATATATTAATATATTGGGGTAAACGAAGATTAGCAAACTTAGGGCAACAGCTGCTGGTCAGATTGGAAAATTAGTAGTCTGGGGCCATTGGGTTAGTGGTTATTGTCAATGATGATGACCAATTTTTATTAAAACTCTTACTCAGTTTACAATGTCAGTTAAAATACATCTGATAATTTAATCTGAATTATGACAAACCAGTATCTGATTAGTCAATATTTCAATTACAGGGTATTTGCTACCAAATATTATCATCCTGTAGATGAGAAAAATTACGGAAATGAGGAATACAGGTTATAAGATGTAACTGACAAAGACAAGATACCGACATTTAAACTAAATATAGAATTTTGAAGGTAGCACTAAAGAGTGAACCAAAACAGCAAAGAGTCACCCTCAGTACCAGGGGAATCATGTGACTAGTGCGGTCACCAGAGCACCGGAAAATGGGCCTAATACACACATCTATAAGTCATTTGTTTATATGTATCCTACATATTCGAGGAAATATATCTGTTAAATGTGCCTTACGAATTTCAAAATAAAACAGTACTTACTTCATCGCCAATTACTGCAATTAATCGACCTCTTGCGCTGGAGTGAGCCATACTGTTCAATGTCAAGGTCAACTAAATAAAACATACCCTCGAATAAAAATATTTCCTTTGCGGACATGTAATAGGTTTTTATGCTTCAAAATTGATACTGATAGTTAAATATAATAATGAATATGTAAATGTAAATGAAATCTGTCTTATATTCACAAGAATCATTAATCTGCATTTTAAGGTGTAAATTGTGAAGATTCTATGTCATTGAGAGTATATTATTATGTGATGGATGACGTATAAGTGTGCAGCAGGTATTTTTTACTGAGATCTAATTTATTTTGATAACCAACCCTGTTTATGGGAAGCGCATCCATATCGACAGACAAGCCATACATCTGGTGAGTTTGTCGTTTATGACAGATTCTTACGCATTTTATACATAACTGGAGATGTTGAAAAACCAAAATACTGAAGGGCATATTTGGGAATTTCCAATTTCAGACACGGGAATCCCATTTAAGGCTTTTACACTAAGCTCTTTCACTTCAGCTAAATCCAGAATTTGGCATTTTTCTAGAAGGTTCATATTCATAGCTTTCAAATGAAAGCTCTGATCCCTAACTTCGCCGTCACTTATGCTTCCAGGGACTTATTAGTTAAGTTCAGGAAGTGGAAAGTACCCATATTATCATTAGCGAGAGAAAACGATGTGTGGTTGCCCATAAGAGCACCCTATAATATTTGTACCTCATAACTTTCCTCATTGTTTAGATTGCAGGTCATTAGAGACACACTCAAGGAAGGTACTGTTGACCAGCTGAGACCTAGTAGGGATCACAATGTCTCTGGTGGAAGGCATAGGAGACGAGGTGATGATGGTAGTGGTGGTGTTTCTGCTTATGGCGGTGTTTCTGATTGCCTGGATGTCAACTAGCGTACACGAAAGGAACTTTGTCAGCATCCTCATCTTTGAGACCAGACACAGGTTGGTTTTTGTTTGCAATTGTGGAAATATTTTGTGCTTGTGTATTGTTGGAAGATGGGGTGGATAAGAACACACTCTCTCTCTCTCTATTTCTCTCTCTCCAGCTGTTGCTTTTTGATTTTCATAAATATGACCAGGATATGTTTACTAGTAGCTAGTAGTGGTATTTGTACAGATTGGATCATTTCAGTAATGTCTTACAGTAATTATACAATGTGTGCATTGAAAAGTTCAGGATGAATAAAAAATAATCACTGATGATAGATACCGTCAGTGTTTACAATCACATTTTTCACTGTGGCAAAAATAACACAGTGGACATTTTTATTTAATATTGACTACATTTTCAAAAGACATTGCCACTTCTTGTAGGTTAATGAACCAAGCAGCAGCAGGACAGGCACATGGTCAGAGCAATGAATCTGGGCCACACGTCCCACACCAGTCGGAATCTGTCCAGCCTCAAGAAACGAGATCAGACGAACACCAAAACGACAGGACTGAAGCTGTGCAGCCTCCTGCTTTTTCTTCTTCTGACACTTTGCCAAGGTCTGATGCTGCACAGAACGATGAGAACTCATCAGCTGTGGATGACTGTCAAAACAATACAACTGATAGTAACAATGTTGGGGGTGAATATGATGGTATCAACAGTAGTGAATCGCATTTATCAGAAAATGTAACAAATACTGGACCCACTGAGCCACCTGCAGTAAGTTCTCTCCCTGACACCCTGAGTGAATTACGAAGAAGGCGTGTGGAGGCTCTGACAAAGACATCAGCATCTGAAAGTTTAGAACAAGTGGCGCAGAGCTGTGGTCTTAACATGGAACAGCCGGAATTAAACTCCAGTCAATGGCAGAGTGAGAATCACTCCAGTCCGTCAGAGAGCACTTCACCTTCCCCAAGCCAAACTGAAGAAAACAGACACAGCCAATCAGAGGAGCGGACACAAACAAGCCAATCCGAGACTCCGGTGTATGACCCAGAGAATGGATTAATTCGACTTAGGTTGAGGTTTTTGTCAGAGGTTGAACGCCATGTACAGGGAAGAATGCAGGAAACAGTGGCTCAGTTAAGGAGGTATCTAAATGTGTTTTTTACTACTTGCAAGATGGTAACACCACCCATCAATACTTATAAATATACTCCTTTGTGAGAAACCTACTATTAATTGCATTTGAAGGAAAAAGGGTATTTAAGTTGCAGGATTATATGTTTGAAATTTATTATGATCTAGGCATGGTGATGTTTGTGTAAAAAATGAAAATTGTAGTGTTATGAAAACTTGATTTCTTCTCAATTTCAGTCGAGAATTTGCTGCTGAACTGGAAGAAAACAAGATCATACGTTTCATTTTCAACGGAAGAGAACTTAAACCCGACACACAGACTCTTCAGACATTTAACATTGGAGACAGCAGCATTATCCACTGTCTCATAGCTCAAGGAACTCAAGGTCAGACCCAAGGTCAGGGTCAAGGTCACCAACAGGAGCATATAGTTGACCTTGACCTGAGTCGCATGATGTTACCTTTATTTGGACTCATTTTGGCTATACTGTGGTATTTTAGGATCGTATACAAGGTCTATTTTAATCCCATGTCAACAATCACATTGGTTGGTTTTACTATTATGTTTGCAGTGGCTTTGGCCTCTGCATTTACGCCGCAGCGGCGCGAAGACAATGTGCAAGTGCACAGGCACCATGTGCATGCTGAATAGAGAAGTGTACATCAAATTTACAGTTAATATTTAATTTCAAGAAATTGTGGTAAGTTACTATCACATTTCATGTGTTTTAAGAACTGATTAACTTATGTGTATTTGGTTATGGCGATTACTGATACATATGGGCCAAAGCAATGTTTATGATGTACTCCTTATTTGGGTATGTTTTACATTTCAAGATTATTCAATGGTATTTTTTTTTTTTTACAAACTTGAAATGAAGCAAGTGGGAACATATCAAATATTCTGTGGAATGTATTGAAATAAAATGCAGTGAACATTTGCAACTTGTTAGGTAAGATTTATTGTATATCGGCATGTATTATCTGAAAAGAAATATATTTGCAGAGATAATGGCAAAATATTTCTGATTCCACTTGAATAAAACAGAAGAGCCATGTACGAAAGTAATGAGTCCTTCTCACAATATTATTGCTGATCACTTTGAGCAACTTACTTCATGATCTACTGTAATTTATTTCATCCAAGTAGCGATGTCATATCACAACCCACATTTAATCATAAGGACAATTATGTATTATTTTCCAATTCTGTTTAATCTGACAGACTAGATATTTTCTCTTGATAATTACAGTATATCACAAATCATAAATGATTTGGTAATGGCTCACGGTTAAATTCCTTTTAATAGAAAATACTTTCGTGATCATTTTAGCCATAGTGTCACTTAAAAAGGTTATAATAATTATCAATTTGATGAAGTCATGGTTCTCTCCTTTGTCATAATTTATGTTTAAAAAAATCAAAGGTTGGCACCATTCCTATAACTGTGTTGGAGAAGATGGCCAAACACCACCATTGTGTTAGTTGTGACACTTTGCCCTGCACATCTAGCACAATCACCCCTCATCATAACTGTGCTTTCCACTCTTTTTCCTCGGGTAAAGGTTTGAAATAGCTTTCCACCACTTCATTAGTCACTTCTTCCAGTGTTGCAGGGTCCCACTTTGGACTCTGGTCTTTGTCTACAAGCACTGAAGAATACAATGACATAAAAACTTGAAGGTGGAAATACTGCTGCGCAACATTGGGTACAATTTCTACATTTAGTCCTTAGTAAACTTTCAGCCCTCTCATTCATTCTATACCCTGTCCTTCCACCTTTGTCCAATTTCCCCTCCCATCCCCTTCCTGGTATAACAGACATGCTTTACCTGCTCTAACTCCCTCGTAGAAGTCTTTCCCCCTCACACACCCCTGTGTCATCCTGTACTCCATCCTCAGGCACTCCTCCAGGCTGAGTTTACCACCCACTTGGAGCTGACGCAGGGTGATCTTCATGGAGGTTGGAGACTGGAGATAAAGTTCACATACTATTTTAATTTATAGGTGGCATTTTTATGACTGTTCTGACTAAATTATTGTGAATCATGATGTCTGATATATATGTCATATTGTGTTGTATTATTGGGTTTTGTTTTGCATTTTTTTATAACAATTAATAAACTACACAAGCCACAGACCGTGTAAAAATGAACCCAAAGTTCTCATGAAATACAAATTATACAATATTAAATGGCATCTGACTTTATAGTTATTTATTCAATGCAAAAGAGATTGTGGTAATGTTCCTAACCCTTCCTTACCATCTTTTTCAATGTTTCTAACTGTTTTGTAGCCCACTCAGAACCATTTTTTTCTAATGCTGACATTATTTCCTCTACAGTTTCTCCCCCAAAATTACGATTGATGTCATCTAGGTGGGATTGCAGTACAAATTCCTTGTCTGGAGAGCACTGTAAGGAAATCAGAAACTGTGTAACAATTGGGTATAGTTATTGAATTAATTCCTTGGGGTTCACTATCAGGGAATATAAAAAGTATCATGTAATGGTATAGACCATATATTAATTTTTATTGATGGACCTCATTCAGTATGTTGCTTGTGAAATGAGGTGTCGTCCATATCATAGAAACCAGTCACTGTATTGGTGTATTTGTTACGGTTTGTAGCAGAGTATAACTTTCACAGATATACTATGAAAACATGGCTCAAGCACAGAATGAAAGAACTTCTATTCCATAACAAACTGATGAAATATCATTTCTAAGAACAGTATGCACATGGCTAAAAATAAATATTGTAAATTAATAATATGGATCAGATCTGTAACATTTTGATCCACTTACCTTCCTATGGTAGTCCTCCAATACATTGGAAATATCTTTTTCTGTTGGGGATGGTAATTTCACAAGTGCATCAAACATATCTGGAATCTATGAAAATTACTACAACTTAGTTTTAATGACCAAAAACAAAATAAATACCAGTAAATTTGAGAGATAAGAATAGCTGTATATAATTCTTGTTTCACAGAAAGAAAAGTTTGCAAAAAGAAGAAAAAAGTACTAGCATGAAGAAAACTTGAGACCTTGCAAGTGACCCAAAATGCCTTCCCCCCTCTCCCTATCTGCCACCAGAAATGTCCATTTTCCTTACCTTACTTGAGTCCACAAAATGTGTCGCTACGCCTGCCTTCTGAACATCTGCTCCTTTTAACCTAAATCCTGTCAACGCCAGGTAATTCCCAAGATGGCTGCCCAGTCGAGGCAGGAAATAACCTCCACCTACATCTGGGAAAAGACCTGGAAAAATGTGGAATTTGTAAAAAAAGTTCACAAAAATAATCATCATGTCTGCTTTTGATGAGGTGTTTTTATGTGAGGTTATTTTATTATTAAAAGTGCATCATCTGTACAATGTAAAGATAATAATTTCCATTAATTTTTCATTAAAACCAGTGTGTACTCTACTTTAATGTTCCTTGTTCAGAGCTTCTCTTTTCAACATATTTTCCAATTTAGAAGGAAATCAATTTAAAAAATCATCATAAAACTGATAAAAAAATTAATATTGAAAAGAAGACTATCCAAGGACCCTGAGAAAGGTCTACAGATTGCAGTAACCTTAGAATTAAAAGCTGTTACAGCTGGACATCTGTCTGCAATGATACATTTGATAGTAGTTATTAACATGTTTTACCACTCTATTAAGATTGTACATGTCTCACCTATTGCAGTCTCAGGCATGGCAAATAAAGTTTTCTCTGTGGCAACCCTGAATTTACCATGGACTGACAAACCAACACCCTGTAATGAAAAAAAATAATNAATAATCCCACTGAGTTGGAGGATAATAAGGCACTGTAATTCATCTATAGCATTAATGTTGACATTACACAAAAATGATTTCAATTTCTAATGTGCATCTAGACTCCATGTTGGTAATTGTCACAAGGTCATCAGATAAGTCTAGAAGTGGCCCACCTACTGGTTCATAGTACCGTATTGAGAAGGCTGCTCTGTTGGAGGTATTCTAGTAGCTGTGGTGAAAAATGATTCTATTCTGCACTGCTTATTAGAAGAAGCAATCCTTTTCTGTGCCTTGAAAAACTTACTACTTGATAACAATGAAAAATGGTCAATCTTCAAATTCATCACGATCACAAATGTAACGGCAACTGAAACTGCAAAATAAATATAATTGTACAAAATTGTACACATGGCTTATTAACTTTCCAATCATGATAATATTTCATCGATTTAATCATAATGTTCCCCACACAAAAATAAATCAAGAACGCACTTATGTCGCTAAACATTGTGGTGCGCACGGCATCGATCGTCACGTGGTCGTGTAAGCATTTTTAGAAGAAAAATATTCTTTTTTCTTTGGATACAACAAACTGTTAAAGAAAAATAAATTTACCAAAATTCTCATTAATACAAGATTATACGACAATTAGTCACCCGAAGACAGGAACTAATTAGAAGACAGAATACGTGGACCATTATAAACCTTTCACTGTTGAAAGTAACTAATTAACTTACACCAAAATAAGCTCCAACTGCTGAAAAGTTATTCATTCACTTTTTATTTTACATTCCAAAGCTTAAATTTTGTATGTAATACAATTTTGTTTACATATCAGATAAAAAAATCACCTTACCTTTTCAAAAATCTTTGAAAGCATTGCCACATCGTTCTCCGCGGATCATATTTTGAGCGCCATGTGCTGACTGCTAGTGCGGGCTATCCCGCACTGAAAATTTGGTTGCCTAATTCCGTTAGTCATATGGGTGTGGAATGATTATTATACATACATTTATTTATTATTTTCTTAATCGTTTTAATTTTATTTTCACACCTACAAGGCTAGAATGTACATCACACGACTCGGAGCATCGTCTCTAAATTGTTGCCTCGTTTTCAATTAGTCTTTCTGCACGAAACGGAGGCATCTATATATGTACACTTTCACTTGGACGCAGGCAACGATGTAAACAACGATGTAAGCGTGGTGACTTCTATTTTTTAATGCAAAACCAAAGCAAACGCACTGAAAGGTGATTAACGTTTTATTGTATTAAAAACAGTTTCGCAAAATTTGCGAACGAGTAACATTTTGTTTTCGCATTTCTGAAATGCAATTCGCTATAGCGAACTTTGCGAGCGTCTAGCGTGAGCCCAGATGATGTCTGATATATATGTCATATTGTGTTGTATTATTGGGTTTTGTTTTGTATTTTTTTATAACAATTAATAAACCACACAAGCCACAGACCGTGTAAAAGTGAACCCAAAGTTCTCATGAAATACAAATTATACATATTAAATGGCAGCTGACTTTATTGTTATTTATTCAATGCAAAAGAGATTGTGGTAATGTTCCTAACCCTTCCTTACCATCTTTTTCAATGTTTCTAACTGTTTTGTAGCCCACTCAGAACCATCTTTTTCTAATGCTGACATTATTTCCTCTACCGTTTCTCCCCCAAAATTACGATTGATGTCATCTAGGTGGGATTGCAGTACAAATTCCTTGTCTGGAGAGCACTGTAAGGAAATCAGAAACTGTGTAACAATTGGGTATAGTTATTGAATTAATTCCTTGGGGCTCACTATCAGGGAATATAAAAAGTATCATGTAATGGTATAGGCCATATATTAATTTTTATTGATGGATCTCATTCAGTATGTTGCTTGTGAATGAGATGTCGTCCATTGGTGTATTTGTTACGGTTTGTAGCAGAGTATAACTTTCACAAATATACCATGAAAACATGGCTCAAGCACAGAATGTAAGAACTTCTATTCCACAACAAACTGATGAAATATCATTTCTAAGAACACTATGCACATGGCTAAAAATAAATATTGTAAATTAATAATATGTAACATTTTGATCCACTTACCTTCCTATGGTAGTCCTCCAATACATTGGAAATATCTTTTTCTGTTGGGGATGGTAATTTCACAAGTGCATCAAACATATCTGGAATCTATGAAAATTACTACAACTTAGTTTTAATGACCAAAAACAAAATAAATACCAGTAAATTTGAGAGATAAGAATAGCTGTATATAATTCTTGTTTCACAGAAAGAAAAGTTTGCAAAAAGAAGGAAAAAGTACTAGCATGAAGAAAACTTGAGACCTTGCAAGTGACCCAAAATGCCTTCCCCCCTCTCCCTATCTGCCACCAAAAATGTCCATTTTCCTTACCTCACTTGAGTCCACAAAATGTGTCGCTACGCCTGCCTTCTGAACATCTGCTCCTTTTAACCTAAATCCTGTCAACGCCAGGTAATTTCCAAGATGGCTGCCCAGTCGAGGCAGGAAATAACCCCCACCTACATCTGGGAAAAGACCTGGACGAACATGGAACTTGTAAAAAAAGGTTCATGAAAATAATCAAGTCTGCTTTTGATGAGATGTTTTTATGTGAGGTTATTTTATTATTAAAAGTGCATCATTTGTACAATGTAAAGATAATAATTTCCATTAATTTTTCATTAAAACCAGTGTGCACTCTACTTTTAATGTTCCTTGTTCAGAGCTTCTCTTTTCAACATATTTTCCAATTTAGAAGGAAATCAATTTAAAAAATCATCATAAAACTGATAAAAAAATTAATATTGAAAAGAAGACTATCCAAGGACCCTGAGAAAGGTCTACAGATTGCAGTAGCCTTAGAATTAAAAGCTGTTACAGCTGGACATCTGTCTGCAATGATACATTTGATAGTAGTTATTAACATGTGTTACCACTCTATTAAGATTGTACACGTCTCACCTATCGCAGTCTCAGGCATGGCAAATAAAGTTTTCTCTGTGGCAACCCTGAATTTACCATGGACTGACAAACCAACACCCTGTAATGAAAAAAAAGAAATCCATTTTTATAATAGAAATCAAGTCATAAATATCATGTGTGTTTAAGGAAAGGACCTAGCTGCTTAATATGTTGAAAAACTCACAATTCTTCAAAAAAATCTCATGTTTTGCAATCTGGTTGTCTTTTGCCATTAGTTCAACTGTTTCCAGTCTAAGCGCGTCCTGCTATGATCACGACTTTGCCTTACCCCTCCCATTGTGATTCCATTAATGATGGCAACATATGGGGTTTTGAGCGTCCCAATAGCATTATTGAGAATATACTCCTCTCTGAAGAAATCTTGTGCCAGCCTATCTCCAACCTTCCCTGCTTCTGTTACAGCTGTAAATGGAGAAATAACATCCTCAAACACTCTACAATCAGTAATGTAAGGGCTTGGCTCCTAAACAACAATGAATTAAAGCATTCACTGGCTTAGGCTAGGTTTTATTTACTTCACATGTACATGAACACATTGAAGTTATCAAAGAAAATTTCTTAAAAAGTCTTTTCTTGGCCTGAACTGGCCCTTTGGGTCCTGTTTGCCAGCACTTTTTAAAAAAATAAATTAGTTCATGATTCACCACATCTGAAATAGCAAAGACTGATCGAGCTTGGTCATCAAATTACATGGACATTTGGACCAATGCAATTATGGTGGTCTACTCCTCATTTTAGGAGCCAGTGAACTGACAGTAAACTCACCTACTACATCGCCTCCTGCACAGAAAGCTTTGTCTCCTGAAGCCTTGATAACCACCAGATGGATGTTAGGGTCCTTCTCCCAGGACTGGGAATAGGAAAAACATTTTTTATAAAATAAACTACTTGTCAAAATTCTTATCCTTTACCTGAAAGTGCAATACAGATTGTTTTAATGCATTGCAAAGTAGTTAGGCTTCTTATCCCTGTTCTTAATGAGTACATAATTAATCCCCCTGAAAAAATAAATGAGGTTAATTTTTTCTGTCAGTGATCTAAATAAAAAATAAAATGCTATAAAATTATTAACTTTAATTTAATCTCAGGTCTTAATAAACAAAAAGAAAATTTCTTTAAACTACACAAAACATGAAGCTATCTTTATCAGCTCTTAATGTTACATAAAAATATCTCAGATATATCACAGTGGTCCTTTCTTCAAGTACTTCCAAAGCTTATCTATCTAGATTCCATCTATTCCCTACTTTTAACTGTGGGTAGATTCTCCTGATCATGGGCAGGTCCAGTGTGTTCAGTTTCTTTGGCCTGTCCAGTGTTATGACACCAGTGGTGTTCACGGTGTCCAGTATCACACCATCCTGAGACACCGCCGTCGACATCGGGGCAGACCCATGCTGATGATATAAATCATGTTTAAGGTAAATGATATTTTGTTTCATAAAATTGATAGAACACCTTCTCTTGTATCTCTGGGTGTCTAAATCTGTGATGCACACAAGGGGCGATGATTTTCCTAAAAATTTACTTTATATCATTGGTCCAGGAGTTAGTAATTATATAAGACATTATCAAATTAATTGCCTGTTTTATTACCAAAATGAAAAAGTATAGCTTCAATAACTACACTGTATATAGCTACTGTTTTTAAAAAGATATATAAATGTTGTGGCATTTTAACAAGAATAAGTGTCTTAGTTAGAACAGCATCAATATTTCGTACTTACAATCTGCCCACTGAGTACCCTTGTCCTTCTGAGGGCCCTGAAATAAATGGGGTACAGTTCATACAATACTGCCATATATATCAATAAAGAAGCATTAAGCTTTACATTATAAAAAATTTCATGCAGAATGCATTAAGAGGACTAATAACTAAATTTATCATATGGTTATACTATTTCATAACTGATCAAAAATCCAATATTCTAATTAATTAATTAAAAAATAAAGCCTTAAAATTGTATTGTAAGATATAAATTTTTCAATCTAAAATCTTACAAACATTTACATCTTTAAAAAATTCATGTTAAGTTCACCATCAAACTGAACTAAGCTTTCTGAAGACAAGGCAAATTTCATTTTAATAAAAAAAATAATAATTTAAAAGTTTGGACAAACAAATGAAGAAAAATAGTCCAGCTATCTGATATTTGGATTAGTAATGTGCCTAGTTCTCCAGTCCCAGCCAGGCTCATAAAGCAACAGGCTATATTTAGCTCAAGAACAGGTAAAATACCATGTAATTTATGTGCCCTAGTTCAGGTATGACATGAATTCACAGGTACTGCCCAGAACATAGAGAGTTACCTGCTGGAGGCTGTCTGACAGGATAAAGTATCCATCCTATGCTATGCCAGTTGTAGACTGCTTTGGGGTTTATATTTGTATCACCAAGCTAGAGGAGCTACACAGAGTGTAAGTACTAAACCTTTTAAAACAACTAACAAAGTTCATTTGACTTGTATGTACTGTAGTATATGTATGTTACTGGTACTTTGTAAGTTTACGCCAATGTTTATTTGACCTCAAAAGACGATAAAGCTGTTAAAAAACACTCTTATTATTGGTCTTTATCTCTTTGATTTTATTTGGGTAATCAATACTTGAACAAGGAAGTAAAAACTATACAAAACATAAATGCACTTAGATGATTTATGGAGATTTTCTGACATTTGGCTTCTGGTCAGAGCAGACAGAATTCAGACTGGGCATGCATGCATTAGGTACCCACATCTGACATGCTATATACATGTGCCTTACACTTTGTATATGATACCTGTAGGTGTTTATTATGTTGCCTAACTGAATACATAGAAAGAGGGACGAGTATTTGGTTTTATAATCTTTTAATCTTTCAGAGTACTGGTATGAACTTAACCCACGGCTTTTAGTGAACACTGCATGTAGTGGTGTACCCTGATTTATCAAAAATACACAGTGGTTCACCCCACAGAAGGCACTTAATTAGAACAAAAGTATTAGATCAGACTGTATTTCACTTACATGTACAAGAGAGGTAATATGCTTGTTTGAATAAATAAAGTTTTTTAATTTTTTTTTTTTTTCGCATGTTGCATGCTCTTTTTGGACCTCTTGTAAACAAAGTACAGTGCAAATTATCCTATTGTTTGAAGTGCCTACCGTTGGTTATACCGGGTATGTTAGGTACAAGATAAGTGGTCCAATGCATGCAATACATGTATACAAGGGGCGCAGTTATTTTAACTACTCCTCGTTATAATTATACTCTTGTATATTGCCTACAGGGTGACTTGTCCAATAACTAGTATTATACTATACATAATGCTGAGAGAGAAAAGGAAAGGACTGGAGAAAGAGTACCTGTGTCAGAAGACAGATTTGAGCCCCTTGGATTGTACAAGTAGACCCTTTTCTCCACCCTCTGAAATACTACACAAATAACTCAAACGAAAAGTGGGGGTTGCATGGGCCTGTAGGCAGGGGTGGGGGTGGGGGGTGGGAGTGTTTGAAAGAATTTAAATGTCCTTTTGGTCAGCAAAGGTCCACTCAGCATCAAACTTTGACCTAAGTTTTATGCTATTTTTATAATTTGGTAAATTAAGGGCATAAAAAGTTAGCTGGTTACCTGAGATTTACCAGTCTATAATGATCAGAGAGGTGAAGTCCCCTCCTGAGTGTGTACCACCAGCTGGGTATAAGGTAAAGGACATGGATGGTAGTATTTATGATACTTATTCAAGAAATATGAATACAGGGTGAGATAAGGAAAGCACATCCCTCAATTAAAAGAGAGAAAGAGAGAGAGAGAGAGAGAGAGAATGAGAGAGAAATCTTGACCTAAGATAACAAATGCATATTACCCCAGTATAGTGTCTCAACATAAGACAAACTGTCTCAATTTTTTTATTTATATGCTAATTGCGTTCTCTTATTTCTTATAGGTCTGTCTCGGTAACCTATCAGTAGCAGCCTATGATATGGCCCAAGTCAAGGAATCAACCATAGCAATATACTAAGCACAAAATACAAGGAGAGGACATTTTTACAGAGTATCAGCAGACTGGAGACATTCAATTATTCACAACAAATCTATAGTAAATTGTCTCCTCAGTCCAAGCAAAAAGAAAGTACCACTTTTCATAATGAAATAATAAAAAAAAAAAATTTAATGAAAATCATTTAAGGAGTGAAACAAGCTTTACAGTAAAACATTTTTTGACAGCGAAGCACCAAGGTGGATTTAATGTAAATTCTGATCTTTTGAAGATGGCCGGAAACTTTGACCCAACAGCAGCAATTGTTACCATGGTAACAGTTCTTGGGGTAATATTTGCCTTGTATGTTCTCATTCGATGTTGTTGCAAAATGCATGAAGCCAGGGAAAGAAAGAAAAGGAGAGCAGAAATGGCCATGGACAACCCTACTGAGCTACAAGACACAGACTACAGAAAAATAGAGGGCAGCACTATGGATGAAATAAGGTCACATACCCCAGAATTCACTGCTTACAGTTCAGAGTTGACTGATGAAAGAAATCTGATCAACTAATTGTTGTGCAAATGTCTTAAAAAGGCATACCATCCATTATTGTATATATATTAGCAACAATTAAAAAATACCTTTTTTTCATTAATCTATATAGAAAATGTTAGTTTAAAAGTGCCAATGAAAAAAATGAAATAATTAAGGTGCTAAAAGCATATTATGTGATTAAATGAAATATCTTTAAGATATTATTAAAATGGACTTAAATATTATGCAGAAAATAGAACATTTTTTCCATCCCAAAATGGAGAATAAAGATTGCCTCAAATGCTTTATTGAAACCGTGGGACTATGTCATAAATACAGAACGTGTCAAAGTTCAAAATGTGCAACAATAAATATTTATAACATGAAATCTGCTACAAGTCATTGTGTTAGTTGAGAACATTCCAAATACTGATTGGGAAATCTTTCATAAATTGCAAACTGGAAAATATTTGATTAATATCTGGGATGCTGAATCCTGCTGCCTTTTTTGAGATAATATAACATATTGACATATTGCCATTAGCAACAGGCCTGTTGAGGCACTCCTTGGGGGGGGGGGTCAGGGTGGGTGGGTGGTGGTGGGGGAGGGGGGGGAGCTGGTGGTGAGAGAGGAGCAAAAAAATCACCCATTTGGCTAAAAGTGTTAATTTTGCTCTGAATCAAAATTTAGTTAAGATTCCATGATGATTCTCATATAAATATACCAAAGTACGGATACTTACGTTTTAACTGCTATACGCAAAAACAGCATTTAGACACCTGAAAGACAAAAAAGTATGAACCTTATAATCACTTCAAAGCAAGAGAGAGAGAGAACACGCTGTATGTAACACTGTCTTAATTATCTGTATCAAAAGACTAAAACATTATGGTTCTAACATATAATTATGCTATAGGAGGTTTTGCTCCCTTCCAAAAGTTAGCTTACTAAGTAATGGTAATTGTTTATATCAATCAATATTATTCCTGTTCAACTGACCACATCAAGTGTCATATGCTCTGTTTGACAATTCAAGCTTGCATTAATAGCAATATAAGCTAATAAGTTGTCAATCTCTCAAAAAGGTGCCAAACAGAATTTGAGAAAAGTGTATACTAGTACTGCTTGATGTGAAAATACATAAGTGACTGATGACTTAATTCAGAAACAGGTATAGTACAGCAGGACTAGTGCTTTAAATTAAGTAAAATCACAAAGAGAGAGAGAGAGATGCATGAGCATTTACTAGTGAATACGTTCTACCAGTACCAGTATATTATTATGAATGAGTACTACATGTAGTCAAGCACCACATGTACTGGGTAGCTGACTCCATTGTAAATGTTCTGATATTGGTCAATGTTATCAAGTTTTCTTCATTTTAATATAAAATATAATTACTTACATAAGTAGTACAATGGATATTTCGCCTAATTTTTCCTGGAATACCATGACTGTACTGGTACAAGTGTTCTGAAGTAGTGGTATACTACACGTGTGCTTTTTAATTTCAAAACATTATGCTTATAATTTACTAGCACAGAACTTTACTGAAGCAGTGAAGGCAGTCGCACTGTCTTGAAGCCGATGTATCTACTATTAAACATATCGTAATTAAGGAATAGCACATCACCATCCAACATACCTGAGGTTTTCTGTTAATAATGTGTTAGCCAGAATCATTCACCTTGCCGCTGCCTGCGGTCCACAAAATACGAACTCTGACCCCGTCGAATTCACCCTGATAAGCTTACACGGTCCCCGGCTTCTTTTGTAAAAGGAGACCAGAAAACAATGTAAACAGAGTCGGCACCTCACTGTGGACCAAGCAGCATTTTGTGTGTCCATTTTAATTTTACAAAGGGTAAGGAGGTCATCTGTACACTGATCACTGATCAAGTCAAAAACGAAGGCAAGTAGGTGTAGGCTTTCATCTTACTTTGATGTCTTCACTGAAGACATCACTTTAAAATGAAATAGTTCACCAGTTTGACTGCACTACTGCAGTATTTCACTTAGTACATGTACTACAGAGCGTTAAATTTATACACTTTGCCCCTCTGTGCCCCCACCCCCTACAAACTGCCTGTCACTGAATCAGCTAAATAGTAGATCGTTACTCGTTTAGCTGTTAAATAGGTATGAATTCCCTTATTTTGCAATTACATCCATGATTTTTCCCCAAGTATTCGTTTTATACTTTACAAGGATCAGTTATTGATTTGTCAATTGTTTTATTCATTGCAGAATGGTTCATATACATGCATGCATAAGATGGTGAAATTATAGAATAGCATCCAATCAGAAATTCACAATGGCATCGGAGGAGTTTCTCAAGCAGAGCAAGTTGCCGTCTGATTACGAAGACAAGAAACAAAAGATGTGTCAGTTTGTGACCAGAAATGCTGACAAGAAATGTGTACTTGTGACGGTAATTACACTGTAATAAAAACATAAATCATTGCTTTGTATTTGTTGATTTAATGGCTAGAAGTTNATATGCTCTGTTTGACAATTCAAGCTTGCATTAATAGCAATATAAGCTAATAAGTTGTCAATCTCTCAAAAAGGTGCCAAACAGAATTTGAGAAAAGTGTATACTAGTACTGCTTGATGTGAAAATACATAAGTGACTGATGACTTAATTCAGAAACAGGTATAGTACAGCAGGACTAGTGCTTTAAATTAAGTAAAATCACAAAGAGAGAGAGAGAGATGCATGAGCATTTACTAGTGAATACGTTCTACCAGTACCAGTATATTATTATGAATGAGTACTACATGTAGTCAAGCACCACATGTACTGGGTAGCTGACTCCATTGTAAATGTTCTGATATTGGTCAATGTTATCAAGTTTTCTTCATTTTAATATAAAATATAATTACTTACATAAGTAGTACAATGGATATTTCGCCTAATTTTTCCTGGAATACCATGACTGTACTGGTACAAGTGTTCTGAAGTAGTGGTATACTACACGTGTGCTTTTTAATTTCAAAACATTATGCTTATAATTTACTAGCACAGAACTTTACTGAAGCAGTGAAGGCAGTCGCACTGTCTTGAAGCCGATGTATCTACTATTAAACATATCGTAATTAAGGAATAGCACATCACCATCCAACATACCTGAGGTTTTCTGTTAATAATGTGTTAGCCAGAATCATTCACCTTGCCGCTGCCTGCGGTCCACAAAATACGAACTCTGACCCCGTCGAATTCACCCTGATAAGCTTACACGGTCCCCGGCTTCTTTTGTAAAAGGAGACCAGAAAACAATGTAAACAGAGTCGGCACCTCACTGTGGACCAAGCAGCATTTTGTGTGTCCATTTTAATTTTACAAAGGGTAAGGAGGTCATCTGTACACTGATCACTGATCAAGTCAAAAACGAAGGCAAGTAGGTGTAGGCTTTCATCTTACTTTGATGTCTTCACTGAAGACATCACTTTAAAATGAAATAGTTCACCAGTTTGACTGCACTACTGCAGTATTTCACTTAGTACATGTACTACAGAGCGTTAAATTTATACACTTTGCCCCTCTGTGCCCCCACCCCCTACAAACTGCCTGTCACTGAATCAGCTAAATAGTAGATCGTTACTCGTTTAGCTGTTAAATAGGTATGAATTCCCTTATTTTGCAATTACATCCATGATTTTTCCCCAAGTATTCGTTTTATACTTTACAAGGATCAGTTATTGATTTGTCAATTGTTTTATTCATTGCAGAATGGTTCATATACATGCATGCATAAGATGGTGAAATTATAGAATAGCATCCAATCAGAAATTCACAATGGCATCGGAGGAGTTTCTCAAGCAGAGCAAGTTGCCGTCTGATTACGAAGACAAGAAACAAAAGATGTGTCAGTTTGTGACCAGAAATGCTGACAAGAAATGTGTACTTGTGACGGTAATTACACTGTAATAAAAACATAAATCATTGCTTTGTATTTGTTGATTTAATGGCTAGAAGTTATTGTTCATCTGAAGTTTGATTACCAGTAATCATTTATTTGTATAAATATACTGATATGTTAACCATAAAATTTGTAAAATATTTTGTCTAACTTAATTGCTGTATGCTTATTTTATTACTTAAAATTTATTATATTTATACTGGGCTCACAGCTAGTCAGACTAAACATGTATTGGTATATAATATATGGACCAAACGCCATGCAATGACAAGCTTTCATGAGTACAAGTTAACTAACAGATGTCTGTCTCTCACATTTCAGTCAGGCGGGACCACTGTACCACTTGAGAGTCGCACCATACGCTACATTGATAACTTCAGTGTTGGAACGAGAGGATCAGCATCTGCAGAGTATCCTTGCACTGAGCAAGTCCAGGATGGTTTAGGGATGTGTTGTGGATTCTGCTTGATACTAGTGCCTGTTCAAAAATACAACTAGTAGAGGCAATTTGAAAGATTGGTTTTAACAAGCAGAAATCTCCTGTCCATATGTTTTTCTTAATTGGTCAGTGAAGTTTATGTTTCACAGCATATATAAAGGTGTAGGTCTTATTATGTAACATTTTTAGGGGTTTTTTTTCACCTCTAGATGAAATTGTGATTGTCTTGACAAAGTTTTTTCTTTAAATTTACTTTCATTGGTAGCAGTAGTCTATACAGCTTCATCACTCAGCTACGCTGATTATGGGCCACCTGTTAACAATTTAGACCAGTGCTGCAAAGTCAGCTTTACATTGTCGGCTATCAGTTGGCAAGTTTAGCAAGCTAAGTTAAAACCCAAGGACTATTGACTTTCTGTAAAGTTTGGTACATGTAACATGCAGAAGCAGCCAGTTCTCACTTGATTTTTCTTGACTTCCTGCCATAGATATTTTCTTGCTCAGGGTTATGCAGTTCTGTTTCTTCATCGTCACCGTTCCTTGGAGCCATTTTCCAGGCATCTGTCAAAGATAAATGTACTGGATATAGTAAAATCATCACGTAACACCCTATCAGGTATGTCAGAGAGTTAAGTGTTGAGTCAATATTTACAGGTAATACGTTCAATATTTTATTAATTAGCAAATGTAAACATTTGAACAAAAATACTTTGTAAGTGAAGGATTGTTTTTCTAGTCATCAATATGCAATGAGCTTTGTTTTCATTAGCAGTTGACCTTTTTTTAGCTTTATTTTATTTTAATTTTGTTTTTGAAAAATCATTTATTTTCTTATTTTTAAACAATTTTAACCTTATTACAATACTATATTACTGTTACAGTATGATATTAATTAAAATCCTTGTATACCAAAATTATCTCCCAGTCTCAGAGGATTGGACATCCAGGATATCTGCCATACTGGAGAAATACAACCAGGTGAAGAGTGGCGGAACCTTGTTACAGATAGAGTTCACCACTGTGGGGGAATATATCCACCTGCTAAAGGCAGCCGCTGATGCTATGAGACCTCTGGGGCCACGGGCCATGCTGTATCTGGCAGCCGCCGTGTCAGATTTTTACATTCCTACGGATGAGATGGTAAGTGAACTCGTAGCCAGAGGTACACAGCAGGCGCATCTGCCTACCTCAATTTGATAATTTATTTGTATTTTCACATGGCAGGGCCCTAGCCAGAAATTTCAAAGTGGGGGGGATCTTTTTTTCTGAAAAAGTGGATCTTTTACTATGAAACATTTGTGTACCAAGATAAAATTTTACCCAGAGGGAATCTTCTCCCAGCGAAAAAGGGGGGTTCTTTTGACCCCCCCCCCCATTTTTATTTTTTAATTTTTATTTTATAGCATTTTTTAAGTAATTACAAGAAGATACTGTCGCAGCGTTGAGGTAATGGAAAATATTTAGATATTAATGTTTTTTATTAGCTATTATTTGTCCTGTTAATTTTCACAAACATTTTTAAAACTTAATTAGAAAAGTGTTCCATGTCTCACCCATTTAAAGTTTACCCCCTCCCTAACTATAATTGTGAACTGTTTTGTAGTTTTTATTCAATTTGAAGGGATTCTTTCATCTTACTTTATAATTTGTATTTGTACATATTTCACCTTGCAGCCTGAGCACAAGATCCAGTCTGGTAACGGACCACTGCAGATCTCACTCCAACTCGTCCCTAAGATGCTAAAACCTCTCGTCAAGGAGTGGATACCTCAGGCATTTGTTATTTCTTTCAAGGTATTTTGACGATGAAAACATTTTCTTTCTTTCTAAAAGATGGTAAAACTATTTTGAATCAATGAAAAAAAAGCATTCAGACCCGGACTGTTTCGATTTCTGGCTACAGCCAAAGACTTTGTGTGATACAAAAAATATTTAGGTAAATGTGAAATTGTGTATAAAGGTGTCTTTATTTATTTCCAGCTGGAAACAGACCCTAGCCTTCTTCTAAAGAAAGCAAAAGAAGCACTTGAAAAGTACAGCCATCAGGTAAGTATATTACATATTCAGTTTAAACTACCCTGCATAGATTGCATCGATTAACACTTTTGGTAAAGAGACTAATCTTAGACTAGTCTGCATGTTTATTGGTGCTGAGGTAATACCTTTAAAACTGTTTCCTAATTTCTATTTTTTTTATNCTAGGCTTTCATCTTACTTTGATGTCTTCACTGAAGACATCACTTTAAAATGAAATATTTCACCAGTTTGACTGCACTACTGCAGTATTTCACTTAGTACATGTACTACTGGTACAGAGCGATAAATTTATACACTTTGCCCCTCTGTGCCCCCACCCCCTACAAACTGCCTGTCACTGAATCAGCTAAATAGTAGATCGTTACTCGTTTAGCTGTTAAATAGGTATAAATTCCCTTATTTTGCAATTACATCCATGATTTTTCCCCAAGTATTCGTTTTATACTTTACAAGGATCAGTTATTGATTTGTCAATTGTTTTATTCATTGCAGAATGGTTCATATACATGCATGCATAAGATGGTGAAATTATAGAATAGCATCCAATCAGAAATTCACAATGGCATCGGAGGAGTTTCTCAAGCAGAGCAAGTTGCCGTCTGATTACGAAGACAAGAAACAAAAGATGTGTCAGTTTGTGACCAGAAATGCTGACAAGAAATGTGTACTTGTGACGGTAATTACACTGTAATAAAAACATAAATCATTGCTTTGTATTTGTTGATTTAATGGCTAGAAGTTCTTGTTCATCTGAAGTTTGATTACCAGTAATCATTTATTTGTATAAATATACTGATATGTTAACCATAAAATTTGTAAAATATTTTGTCTAACTTAATTGCTGTATGCTTATTTTATTACTTAAAATTTATTATATTTATACTGGGCTCACAGCTAGTCAGACTAAACATGTATTGGTATATAATATATGGACCAAACGCCATGCAATGACAAGCTTTCATGAGTACAAGTTAACTAACAGATGTCGGTCTCTCACATTTCAGTCAGGCGGGACCACTGTACCACTTGAGAGTCGCACCATACGCTACATCGATAACTTCAGTGTTGGAACGAGAGGATCAGCATCTGCAGAGTATCCTTGCACTGAGCAAGTCCAGGATGGTTTAGGGATGTGTTGTGGATTCTGCTTGATACTAGTTAACTGTGCCTGTTCAAAAATACAACTAGAGGCAATTTGAAAGATTGGTTTTAACAAGCAGAAATCTCCTGTCCATATGTTCTTCTTAATTGGTCAGTGAAGTTTATGTTTCACAGCAAATATAAAAGTGTAGGCCTTATTATGTAACATTTTTAGGGGTTTTTCTTCACCTCTAGATGAAATTGTGATTGTCTTGACAATAAAAAGTTTTTTCTTTAAATTTACTTTCATTGGTAGCAGTAGTCTATACAGTTTCATCACTCAGCTACGCTGATTGTGGGCCACCTGTTAACAATTTAGACCAGTGCTGCTAAGTCAGCTTTACATTGTCAGCTATCAGTTGGCAAGTTTAGCAAGCTAAGTTAAAACCCTATTGACTTTCTGCAAAGTTTGGTACATGTAACATGCAGGAGCAGCCAGTTCTCACTTGATTTTCCTTGACTTCCTGCCATAGATATTTTCTTGCTCAGGGTTATGCAGTTCTGTTTCTTTATCGTCACCGTTCCTTGGAGCCATTTTCCAGGCACCTGTCAAAGATAAATGTACTGGATATAATAAAATCATCACATAACACCCTATCAGGTATGTCAAAGAGTTAAGTGGTCAGTCAGTATTTACAGGTAATATGTTCAATATTTTATTAATTAGCAAATGTAAACATTTGAACAAAAATACTTTGTAAGTAAAGGATTGTTTTTCTAGTCATCAGTATGCAATGAGCTTTGTTTTCATTAGCATTTGACCTTTTTTTAGCTTTATTTTATTTTAATTTTGTTTTTGAAAAATCATTTATTTTCTTATTTTTAAACAATTTTAACCTTATTACAATACTATATTACTGTTACAGTATGATATTAATTAAAATCCTTGTATACCAAAATTATCTCCCAGTCTCAGAGGATTGGACGTCCAGGATATCTGCCATACTGGAGAAATACAACCAGGTGAAGAGTGGCGGAACCTTGTTACAGATAGAGTTCACCACTGTGGGGGAATATATCCACCTGCTAAAGACAGCCGCTGATGCTATGAGACCTCTGGGGCCACGGGCCATGCTGTATCTGGCAGCCGCTGTGTCAGATTTTTACATTCCTACAGATGAGATGGTAAGTGAACTCGTAGCCAGAGGTACACAGCAGGCGCATCTGCCTACCTCAATTTGATAATTTATTTGTATTTTCACATGGCAGGGCCCTAGCCAGAAATTTCAAAGGGGGAAAGGGGGGGGGGGGGAGGGGATTTTTTTTTTTTAAANACCTTTTTTTAGCTTTATTTTATTTTAATTTTGTTTTTGAAAAATCATTTATTTTCTTATTTTTAAACAATTTTAACCTTATTACAATACTATATTACTGTTACAGTATGATATTAATTAAAATCCTTGTATACCAAAATTATCTCCCAGTCTCAGAGGATTGGACATCCAGGATATCTGCCATACTGGAGAAATACAACCAGGTGAAGAGTGGCGGAACCTTGTTACAGATAGAGTTCACCACTGTGGGGGAATATATCCACCTGCTAAAGACAGCCGCTGATGCTATGAGACCTCTGGGGCCACGGGCCATGCTGTATCTGGCAGCCGCTGTGTCAGATTTTTACATTCCTACAGATGAGATGGTAAGTGAACTCGTAGCCAGAGGTACACAGCAGGCGCATCTGCCTACCTCAATTTGATAATTTATTTGTATTTTCACATGGCAGGGCCCTAGCCAGAAATTTCAAAGGGGGAAAGGGGGGGGGGGGGAGGGGATCTTTTTTTCTGAAAAAGTGGATCTTTTACCATGAAACCTTTGTGTACCAAGATAAAATTTTACCCAGAGGGAATCTTCTCCCAGCGAAAAAGGGGGGTTCTTTTGACCCCCCCCCCCCATTTTTATTTTTTTATTTTTATTTTATAGCATTTTTTTAAGTAATTGCAGGAGGATACTGTCGTAGCGTTGAGGTAATGGAAAATATTAGATATTAATGTTTTTTATAAGCTATTATTTGTCCTGTTAATTTTCACAAACATTTTTAAAACTTAATTTGAAAAGTGTTCCATGTCTCACCCATTTAAAGTTTACCCCCTCCCTAACTATAATTGTGAACTGTTTTGTAGTTTTTATTCAATATGAAGGGATTCTTTCATCTTACTTTATAATTTGTATTTATACATATTTCACCTTGCAGCCTGAGCACAAGATCCAGTCTGGTAACGGACCACTGCAGATCTCACTCCAACTCGTCCCTAAGATGCTAAAACCTCTCGTCAAGGAGTGGATACCTCAGGCATTTGTTATTTCTTTCAAGGTATTTTGACGATGAAAACATTTTCTTTCTTTCTAAAAGATGGTAAAACTATTCTGAATCAATGAAAAAAAAGCATTCAGACCAGGACTGTTTCGATTTCTGGCTACAGCCAAAGACTTTGTGTGATACAAAAAATATTTAGGTAAATGTGAAATTGTGTATAAAGGTGTCTTTATTTATTTCCAGCTGGAAACAGACCCTAGCCTTCTTCTAAAGAAAGCAAAAGAAGCACTTGAAAAGTACAGCCATCAGGTAAGTATATTACATATTCAGTTTAAACTACCTTGCATAGATTGCATCGATTAACACTTTTGGTAAAGAGACTAATCTTAGACTAGTCTGCATGTTTATTGGTGCTGAGGTAATACCTTTAAAACTGTTTCCTAATTTCTATTTTTTTAATCTTTAGTAGTAGTTAAAGGGTTCTTTTTTTTTTTTAATTTCTAACATCATCCATCTCCACATACTTGCAGATGCAGGAATCATTCAATTCTTTCCCAATAATTTCTTATTCTGTTTTCTATCTCCAGGTAGTTATAGGAAACATCCTTGAGACTCGTAAAGAACTAGTCTGGGTGGTCACTGCCACAGAGTCCAGTCCATTTCAGATCAGACTGACCCCTGAGGAAGCAGACAGTGGCGTGGAAATAGAAAAGTACATTACTGAATACCTGGCAAAGATGCATGAAACTTTTATAACGCGAGCTGACAGTGTGAAATGAATATCGGTGCAGCGCGTGAGATTTTTTAAAAGAAAAGCCTGAAGCAAAGTTGGATTAGCAGGAATTATACGATAGTACATATATCATGTCTAATGTTTTTTATGGCTGCGGGTTTTTGGTTAGTGTACTAAGCTGATAGGGGTTACGAACGCACCATTAAATCTAGCTTTCTAGGAGCAATAGAAGTGGATGAGAAAGGTCTCATAAACGATA